>OX155702.1:9347736-9947736 GCA_944547425.1 Eupithecia centaureata | reverse complement strand
AAAAAAACATTGTACTCGGCAAATTAAGTTTGTTTACTAGTTCAATTTCTTATTAAAATGAGTTGAAACATAAAGAAAAATCTATGAACTTTTTGTTGGTTAATGCCTTTTTTTTCGAGTGCCAGTTTCATTATCTTCTACAAAACGATCACTATTTTCAACAACTGTTGTATCACCCAAATCTGATTCAAAATCGAATTCCCAACTATGCTCAGCCTCATCATTTGCGTGTTCGTCGGTTTCATTTCCGTCAGCCGTCACGTCTACTCTAACTCCGTCGTCTGCATGATCTTCTTCAGCTTTCATATTAAATTGTTGTACAAATTGTTATCATCTTGTGAGTTATTAATTGAATCTGGTTTAGTTTCTGGAACAACTTGAGAACAGTTCATCAAATTGAAATGGAGATCGTCGAATGATGGTTTATCATTGGTAACTACGATTGCAATACTTTCTTGAAGTTCTTCAGCGTTGATACTTGAGCGGTCTTTAAGAGATGGTTGAGCTTCTACAATACTTACCATTACAGTATTGTCAACGCTATTCTCGTTACTACCAGTGCAGCAGTCCATTTTATCTATTATTTTTAATGTCTGAGTATTTTTATCCACATCCTTTGCCAGAGTTTCAACATGTGAGAGGTTTTGGGTTGCGTTTCTGTTTAGTGCTACAATTTCAATTTGTAGTTTTTTAATGAGACATGCTAATTCAGATATCTGTCTGTCTATTTCCTGAGAATCTGGCAATGGTCTTTGTTTTGACGATTGACTTTCAGAATTATTTTTTTTAGCTAAATCGTTATTTCTTTCGGACTCTATTTCCAGCTTCTCAATAGATGCGGCGGTAGGCGACTGGGTTTTGTCAGACTTGACAATATCAGAGCTTCTCGTATTTTTTTCCATTTCAAAAATCAATCTATTCCAGAAAACGTCTCATTCTTTCTTTGCATTCCTTTGCCTTCTGACGTTTAATTTGTATCTCGCAGGGATCTGGCGGTGGTGGCGGCGGTGGCGGTGTCTTCGGGCGGGGTGTATTGGGGCATGCTGGATAAGGATAATCAGGCTTCAATTCGTTTGCAATTGCGATACGATCACAGCGTGATGTTCCTGGAATTTTTATAGGAACTTTACAAATAACTGGATGGTCTTTTCCAATAATATTCTCGGGAAAGTTCTTTATTTTTTCTTTACAAACTGCGAGGCATGCCACCACTGGCTCAGGCTCGGGTATTTCCGGAATGGGACACACCCATATGCCAGCTTTTATTTTCTGTCTCCGACGTTGATCCTTGCAAGCATCGAACGGGGGCGGCTCAGCCTTCGGTTCTAGTTTGCATATCTTTACGGGAAAGTTACCCTTAGCGTTGGCCATATCTCTAGTTCAGCGCTGAGCTTAAATTATTGACTAGATTGAGTGCTTTTGTCATCTCTATGGATACTCGAACAATAAAGAAACACTTTCATTCCAGTTTCATGCTGCTGTTGACATTCCTATTGATACATATATTAAAATTAAAATATACTGTTGATTTTAAAGGTAATTATTGTAATTTGAGAGTGACCTACAAATGTTCGACGCAGGTGTTTTTTCATTTTTTTATTTATTGTTATAATTTTTGACTCTAAATCACGACAAATGTTATCACGTTGCACGGTGCGTGTGTGGTAGCTACATTATTTTTCACCTACTCAGGCTGTCTGGCTGAAGGGATTCCGCTAAACAGATGCGCACACGGATATCGAAGTAAATTAAAGCACAAACAGGACCTAAAGTGGCAACCCAATTATTTTATCATAAAGGTAATTCCATTAAATAAAGGAATTATCAAAATTCACAATTACAGTTTGTTAAACCTACTATAAGCTTTTGTTAATGCATCTTTAGTAGTTTCATTTTGTCTAGTTTAGGAAGAGATACGAAAACAGAGGTTAGTGGCCACTAAAGGCAACTTAGGGCTCCCACACAAAACTGCGATTTGGTGCGATGCGATGCGATGCGATGCGATGTGATGCGATGTCACACGAACTTGATTTGCGAATTTCTGCGATGCGAATTTGTGCGGCGAACCGTTTTGTAGGGTAACCATACCTTCAAGTTTAGTCAGCCGTATTGGACGTGTTTTTAGGAAGCGTAAGATGTATCCCAAAAAGATAATTGAACCGATTTAAGCAAAAATGATCCAACCCACACAAACCTCATTTCGAGATAATCGATATTTAAGTTTGTGGCGGTATTTCTCTAGCTTTGTAATTCAAAATGTTGTTATTATAATTTAATTTAATGCTATGTAAACTCAACTTTTTTGCTATAAATAATATAAAGAATAAATTGTAATAGTTTAGTAGATAATTGGGAAAACTTGCGCCTGGATCATTATTACAAAATTAATTTTGTATGGAAAGAGCTATGTAGGGTGCAAAATTTAAAATGCAAAAATGATTCAAAGTGTGATAAAAATTAGTAATCATTTTTGTGTTTTAAAAGACAAAACAATCAAAATTGGCCCTAATCCTCGTCCAAATCAGAAATAAGGTTCATCACATAAACCATCTACATCGTCTATTATTGCAGCTTCCCTTCGGTTTCTTAAATTAATCAATGCAATCATCTGGTATCTAATATTAGATCTGCTGGCCCTGTACTTATTTTATTTTATTTATTTATTTTTCGTTAAAGTACGAAACACACAGAAGCCGGAGGCGTGGCGGAGGCGAAGGCGTGCGAGTTGTATTCTATGGAATCCTATGAAAGCCTACACACACACCGCAGGCCGTGGCAAACGCGGTGCCTTAGGAAAAACCGGCACGCCTTCGCCTCCGCCACGCCTCCGGCTTCTGTGTGTTTTGAACTTTATGGTTTATTTCGTTTACGTACTTAGATGGAATAGCAATTTCAAATATTAACTTGTCAAAGCTTAACTTGTTTTATATCATCATCATCATAATCAACCTATATTAGTCCACTGCTGGACATAGGCCTCCCTTAATGAGCGCCATAGCTCCCTGTCTTCAGCTTGACGCATCCAGCATCTGCCAGCAGTCTTTCGCAGATCGTCATCCCACCTGGCCGGAGGGCGTCCTATGCTACGTTTGCCAAGTCTCGGTCTCCGATCTCCGTCGATCTCCGTCAAGAACACGTTTACCCCAACGGTTGTCGGTTCTTCGCGAGATATAGCCGGCCCACTGCCACCACTTCAGCTTGCTAATTATTTGAGCTATGTCGATAACTTTGGTTCTCTTTCGAATGTATTCTTTACGAATCCTATCCTTCAGAGAAACTCCGAGCATAGCTCTTTCTATAGCTTTCTGAGCTCTTTGAACTGATGGACCAGCTTAATATTATAGTTTGAATCATTGTAGCAAAATAGAACGGTTATATGTTAGGGTAACCAAAGCAACACAAAAATGATTCAAGTGGCATGAAACACTTATACATTTTAAAAAATGGTCTTCGACATTACAGTTGTGGGTTGGATCATATGAATTTTCCACATTTGTGAACATAGAGGTGTGAGTCTTTGATATGTTAAAATATACCTTATACTGATTACATAGGTTAAAAAAACTCGAAATTGACTAGGTTGTGGGTTGGATCATTTTTGCATAAATCGGTCCTATTGCACTGCTGTTATTGTTAAATAGATATAAAAGAAAAAGAAGATTCTGGATTCATCCATTTAATACGATTATGAACTCTGAAGGGAACTATTTTACTCGAAATTACTATGAGTTGAGAACTGAAGCAGTTTTTTTTTACAACACAAAGAAGGCGGCTCAGGCGCCGCGCATCTTTCGCTAAAGTTGTCTCAGAGCGGACTAAAAGGGGGGTCACCAAGTATGACGCAATATGACAGGAAGGCGCGATGCAAATGAGATCGGACGTTATCGTGCGAGCTCGCAGATATTTGCGATGCGATGCGAGCTCGCAGTTTTGAGTTTGAGCCCTTAGGTAATATTTAATAAAAAATAAAAACTAAACTATAATTTTGTCAGTTCCAAACATAAACATAATTATAGAGACACAGCACACAAATGATACCTACATGCTTCTAAAGCGTCGCTACGAGGCACCTAGACACTGAGGCAAAAAGAAATTAATTTTTACGTTCTTCCAAACTCAATTCAAATTGTTGAATAACATGAATTTGTCGAGTTTTCGTGTCATTTGATCTCTTTCCCTTTTTATTTTCTAAGTTTGATCGAGATAGCTGCGTCAAACTTTTGTAGCTGACCCGTTATATTCACCGAAATCTACCGCAGGATCAATGGCTATGTTTTCTAAAAGACTGTACCATGGTTGCTGCTTTCTGGAATGGATTGATTATTAAATTTGTTAATTAGCAATGATTTGTTGAATTCCCTCATTCTGAAGCGTAAACAGATTATTGTTATAAGAAAAACATTTTCAAGAATTTTTAGCACATTTTTACGATACGTTTTTGACCATAGTCTATGACCATAGTATTTATATTTTCTTTGTTTTTGACAACAGAATCAAAGACAGAAATTACCAAAGAGTAAAGAAATGAGTTAATATCAATAACCCATCATTCTTCTGTTTTAATATCGAATGTCGTTGATCTGCACAAGCGGCGGCGGCGCGGCGCCGGGCGGCCCGCGTCGCTCCACGGCAGGCCAGCATCGCGCGCAGCCGCGCGGACTCCGACACCAGCACGATTTTGTGTCGAGCAAAATTTCTTTGCCTTGGAGGTTTTTAGCAACCTTGCGCGTGGACTCGTTTCTATGGACCGTGTGAAACGTGTTTTTTCTATGGAATCGTTTATACAAGTAAAGGTTAAAGGTGCTAAATAACCCAAGAGAATATTAAATACCTTCTTCATAGCTAGTGTTCACGCCTATAATGTTCCTTGTTCGTAATAAGTATATTATGCAGTAAGTATATTATTAATTTAAATTTTTGTCATATCAGTTATGCCACCGTCAATTTAGTAAATAACCGATCCTGTCCATCCAAAGGTTGCCTGGAAGAGATCGCTTTTAGCGATAAGGCCGCTATTGTGCCACTTTAGATGTAGTTATTAGTGTTAAGCTTATATGTTACTACAATTTTTAAAGAAGTTATCTATCTATCTATGCAGGCAAAGTGGTATTTGAGTCTGGTATACTTGCGCGAAAGTCACTTTCGCGACCATTTTCTTTATTTTGAAAAATTCTGAAAATAGGTGATTTTTTTAGTGTAGGTTCGGGGAATCGAACCACCTAATAAAACGAAATCACATAATATAACAATAGTACCGATATATGGCTCATTCTAATCATAGGTATTATTTTTGTCAAGTAACGTACATATTAATCAGCATGCATCATCACTATTACTACATAGTATAAAACAAAGTCGCTTTCTCTGTCCCTATGTCCCTATATCCCTATGTCTGCTTAAATCTTTAAAACTACGCAACGGATTTTGATGCGGTTTTTTTAATAGATACGAGTGATTGATTGGTTTATTTTATAAAATATTAATACGAAATAAAGGGAAAACTATGAAATTTCACATGTACCTATAACTTCATCAATATCCCCCTCCCCCCGGATGGGCATAGTACTAACGAGCTCCGTATATTTTTAATTCCTAAAATTTCAAAATGACGCAAAAAGCGCTAGAAATTGCAGTACGTGATCTTCAAAAGGTGATATGTGACCTCAACAAAAGAATAGGCGTGCTGGAGACAAAAATAGATGACCAGAGCCGGATTATCACCCATCAAAACTCAGTGACACTGAATACAATGGCGGAAAGAAAGCAGCCGGTGAGTCCAAATACACAAGATCCAATAACACCTGTCGTCGAGGATCAAATCCAGGTCCCTACACCAGACACTGCAATCCAACGCCCACTACGACAAGCGCGAATCAAGGCTGCTGAGAAAAAAGTAAGTAGCCAGATAAGCACTGCGTCGAAAAAATCAGCTGTTACATCTAAACAAAATCATACTCCACATCTACAACGTACGGTTCTGCCTATGACATTGACGGACCATGAACGCGATCGGAATGAACCTATCGTGTCGTCACTACCGTCGCAGGCGCAAGCGCAGACACGACCACAGCCGAACGACGACCGAAACCAGCCGAGTGACCCGAGTCCGAGGTCTAAGAGTGAGCTGGGCAAGTTGAGCACCGCGGGCGAGGATGCAGCGCTTATGAATGTCGATAAATGGCAAGTAGTTAATAGACAATCACGGAGAAAGAAACAAGCACAACCCATTACAATTGGAGCGGGGAAAGATTGCGATGATCTACAAGCTGTTGAGAAAGTAAAGTATATTCAGGCCTGGTCTTTCAGACCCGAAACAACAGCCGAGAAAGTTACAAACTTTCTTAATAGTATCAAAAAAGCAGAATACTACGTTAAGAGGCGTGACATCAGAACCGATCTACATGCGTCTTTTCTAATTAGAATCCCGGAAAGTATTTACGATGAAGTTACGAGAGCAGATCTATGGCCACCCGGTGTTCACTTTGTACCCTGGATCCCCTTTCGCGCGCGTCCCCGCCACTGGCGGGGGCCGGACCGCGACCGAGCCACTACTAAAGGTTAGAGTACAGGACCCGAACACGCACGAAGAGCGAGATAGCCGCATCGGCAGCGTGCAGCCGTACTACTGCAATGATTTGCTAACTTCATGTCGGCGTAGCGACTTAGTGATTTGTCACCAAAATATAAGAGCGTTAAAAGGAAAAACAAGACGTCTAGAAGTTATGTTAGAAACAATTTTAAAATGCGATGTTTTGTGTATGACTGAGCATTGGCTCAAAGATTTTGAACTAAGTTGTATCCACATAAATAATTATAGTTTGAGTAGTCACTACTGTAGAACTAATGTCGAGCACGGAGGTGCATGCATTTATGTAAATAATAGACTTAAATATAAAGAATTTGTTATAAATATTTCAAGACAACAAGTATGCGAGATTGCTGCTGTAGAATTAATTGACTTTAACACAATTGTTGTTTGTATATACAGATCAAACCAGACAAACACATCTGATTTCTTTCCTATATTAGAAACTTTATTTGATTTATTAAGTGAATATGACAAGGATTGCGTCGTAGTGGGTGATTTTAACATTAACTGGTTATGCCATTTAAACAGCGACCTAAAAAAACTTGTAGATATAATTAGCACAAGGAATTACTTTAATATTGTAGATTTTCCGACTAGGGTCACTTCTGAAACAAGTACTTGCCTAGATCATGTATATGTTAATAATGAACTCGCGAGGTCTGGAATGGTACGTGCGACGCCCTTGCATACAGATCTAAGCGACCACTATGCCGTGCGCGCCGTGATTGAGTGTGAGGCGCCAAGCGAGAGCTCTGGTACCTACCGCGCTAGGTCGTATGCACAGGCCAACACTCACAGTTTTATCGGAGCAATCCATAGTGTAGACTGGACAGCGATTGCTCAAAAATATGAGAAGTCGACAATAAATGAGTTAACTACGGCACTATTAAACATTATTTTCAACAAAATAGACACCTGTTTCCCGGTCAAATGTTTTAGTTCTCATAGGAAAAACAATTCGTGGGTCTCAAATGATGTTATCGCATTGGAATATCTGATCCGCGAAATGAGCGAAATGTCACAAAGATTACCGGACAACGCAACATTATCGAATCATATTGACGATTTTAAAGATCGTTTTGATGAGGTATTGCGCGCAGAAAGGTCTAAATATTATTGTGATATAATAGCAAAATCAGGCAATTCCGCTAAGACTATGTGGGATATTGTGAAACTCGAAACGGGCAAAACACGCAAGTCTCTAGACTTCATTGAGTCTTTACGGAAACATGATGGGTCAGAGTTCGAAAGCGACAGCGACGCCGTAGACGCAGTAAACACTCATTTCGTGAATGCTGCAAGGTCGTGTGGCGCACCCGCTGCTTGCGTGCCGTCTGCCATGCGAGCGCTGAGATCTGCTACCAAGTCGGCAGATACCTCACTTAGGTTTAAGCTTTTTACACCTGCTGAAATATGTAAAATAATTCATGTAGGTGTATCCCATAAGAACACAAAAGATATTTATGAGATAACAACGTCACTTCTTCATAAGACCTCTGAGCCATTAGCCTTTATTCTCTGCATCTTATTTAACAGATGTATAATGGAAGGGGAATATCCGCGCGCGCTTAAGAGCGTTAGAGTCTCACCTCTATATAAGGGGAAAGGGCGAAAAGAGGATGTGAATAGCTACAGACCTGTGAGTATTATTCCAGCTATCGCAAAAATACTAGAGAATGGTATTAGTACGCGACTCTTGGAGTACCTAGCGAGTACAGGTTCGCTGTCTGCAAGGCAGTACGCGTACCGGGCGGGGAGGTCGACGACTGATGCTGCGAGGGAAGTGGTGAGACATATCCTTCAAGCGCGCGAGTCTAAGAACCAAGTAGCGGTCTTGTTTTGTGACTTGTCAAAAGCGTTTGACGTCGCAGATCACGCTCTACTTATCCAAAAGCTCGCACACTATGGAGTTTGTGGACCAGCTCTCAAGTTGATAGCGAGCTTTCTAACGAATAGAAATCAGGTTGTGACCGGGAGAGGGGGTAAGATAAAATCCCAGGCACTACCTACTACTATTGGAGTCCCCCAAGGGTCGTCGCTCTCGAACATCGTCTTTTCTTTGCTGATGAACGACCTGCCAGCATGGATCAAAGATGCGCACGTCTTAATGTACGCAGACGATGTGGCAGCAGTGGTAGAGGCTCCAACAGTGGACACACTGGAGGCAAGACTCAATACTGTAGCAAGTCGATTGCACCAGTGGTTTAGCCAGAACGGCCTGGTCCTAAATGTAACAAAGACGAATTTTATCCATTTTAACCTGGCGGGACGTGCGTATAGGCCATTGAATGTGACAGTCGATAGCAGACATTTAAGCCAGGTCAATGAGACAATGTTCCTAGGCTTTACCCTAGACAAGGCTCTAACATGGGAACAACATATAGATACCCTAAGCAAGAAAATAGGTAGAGCCTGCTTTGCACTATGGCGCCTTTCAGCAACCTTAAATAAAAGGATGGTGAGGAGTCTGTACTTCGCCTCTGTCCATTGTCACTTGCAGTACGGAGTGGACCTCTGGGGTTGCGCTGCGGACTGGGAGCGCGCCTTCAGGCTGCAAAAGAGGGCAGTACGTGCTGTTGTGCGAGTATCCCAAACTACATCAGCTAGACCATTCTTTAAGTCCCTAGGTATAATGACCGTTCCTGCCCTCGTCATCTACCAGGCAGCGCTCTATGTTCGAGGCCACCTAGAGGAATACTCGAAATGCGGCGATGGACAGAAATACTATTTCAGGCATGCAAACAGGCTGAGGACCATTGACCATAGGTTATCTAAATCTAAAAAACTGGTGCACATACTCGGCACGGGTGTATATAACCGACTGCCACCCGAAATCACCAACTCACCGTCGACGCAATCCTTTAAAAATAAACTCAAATATTGGCTAGTCGACATGTGTTTTTATAATGTGAATGAGTTAGTAAATATAAATTAATTGATTTGTGACATTCCAATTTTAATAAATTATGATTATTATTTATTTATAGATTATTGCTTTTGTTCTTTCAATTGTTAACACTTTGTTTTTAACTGCATTATGTATTTACTTGTTTGTATTACTGTAAGTAAGAAAAAATGTACCATTTAGACTTGTAACAATGTTGCCAATAAAGAATCTGAATCTGAATCTGAATCTGAATCTTCAGGAAATTCCCAAGTCCTAGTATAATGACTTTGCCGTGGTCGTAACTGTTTTTTATTATTTTAATGTGCTTGCTTTTTTTGTAATGCATCTGTAGTAGTTTTATTTTGTCTAGTTTAGGAGGAGATTGGAAGTTGCCTTTGGTGGCCACGAAACTCGAAATTCGTATCTTTTCCTAAAATAGACAAAATGAAACTACTATAGATGCATTAAAAAAAGCTTATGATAGGTTTAACAAACTGTACTTGTGAATTTTATAAGTAACTGTAACGATTTAGCTTTTTGTGATTAAGGAGTGGACATTAATTCCACTTACTTACAAAGAACATTAAAAAGGGGTAAAATGGTGTGTTGAACTTTAAAACAATTTTTACAAACCGTAGTGAGATTTAATTGAAAATTTTTCGGAATACAGATGCAAAATAAAATAGACGTACTTATTTCAAATGCTCAAATGTTGTATGTTTTGATGTAGTTTTAAAATTTAACATTAGGTACGTATAGGTCGCGTCACGTAAAAAGAACGCTGGAAGAAAGTGGAAGGGGTATGTTCGCGCATGGGTACACTCGCGTACAATAGTACTATGCCAATTTGCTATGCCTATTTTTAACTAATATTTCACTCGCGGCTTGGTGTTGGTTATTAGAAAATAATATTAGATAAAATTAAAAACAAGTTCGATTCAGTTTAGAATGTTTAATCTAATTAAAAAAAAAATGTAATGTAGCAACTCCATCCATTAAGTCGTCTTGGGTGACGTGAAAACCAGATGAGGACGCGGGATTGATACTGGAGGTGGCTATTTCATCATCGTCGCTGTCGTCACTTGAGCTTTCATCATCATTTGAGTCAGAATCATCATCCCCTACACGAATAAGAAATGTTTCTGTCATCATGTCTACCAAATGATCGCTTTTACAGTAATCGGCCTCTATTTCCATTACCTTTGTGCATAATTTCCAAAAACCATTTTCGTAAACTTTTGTGCGCGATGGTATTTTGACAAGAAACGTGACGTGTGACAGCAAATGTCAACTGACGAACCAATAGCGCACCGGCAAGCATGCGGCGCATGACCCTTCCACCCCGTGCCCCACCGCATACCTCCAAATAGACCTATAAATCGCCTACTGCGCAGCTTGACCGCCAGCGTTCTTCTTACATGACGCGAACTATAATTTGTTTCCTGGAAAGATTCTCTCAAACGAACTTTTGAATTCATCCAGTCTAAAATCCATGCTATGGTATAGTATAGAAACGAGCCGACCAACGATGAGCCGTCGTGCTTTATGAAGCTTTTACAAAAATCCGTCCGAGTTGTTTTAGACCAAAATAAAATTAAAGTTGTTTTAGAAAAAAATAAGTTAGTATGTACTTACTAACATAATTTTTTTGGGAATATCGATTGAAATACCACAAACCACTTTTTTATTTGGCAGTAAAATTTATTTAATTTTATAATTGGAGAGTAGAGTAAGGTGGATTTACCTATTAATTTTATTAATCCGGCCCGAGATTTAAGTTTGGTTTGATGATAGAATGTTTTGATTCAGCCGTATGATCAGAACTTTTTGAAGAGCTCGAAAATGTTGAAGGTTTCGAATGTATTGATATTGTCTTGTTGATGTTTATATCTTTAACGCTCTGGAGCCCCGTAGAAATATCAGATTTTAAGTCCTTGATAGCATTCTGTAGGTGATATTCTTCGTTTTGTTGCTTTCTTCGATTTTCTTCGATTTGGCGCTGAATGGGACTATCATCATTGGGTGAATTGTAATCAATATTATACAATTTTAATTCTGGCTTATAATCAAGGTCGTATTCATCAACATCGTATTCTCTTGTATTATTTAAATCTGTTACTTGATTTTCAATAACACTAATGCTTTTTAGTATATTGTGAACCATTTTATCATCATCATTTACATTTTCTAGACTTTCTAATAAAACATGAGCCTCATTTTGCTCGGTGTTTTTTATGGGAGTTATCACTTCTGTGTGGTCCAAGAGAACATCATACTCATGCACGGGACAAAATGCAGCTGGAGTCGTTTCTGAAGGAGTTTCTGAACAAATTTTTAAATTACACTCGTTACTTAATGTTGGTTTAAACTTACTTACCGAAACGTCTTGTTTTGCTCCTAAAGATTCAGTATCAGCTTGGTTGCTGGTATTTTCTATACTTTTTGATGTTTTGTTGGATTCTAATCCTTCGATGAATATTTGATAATCTTTATCATCATCAAAAGTTTTGACGTCATGCGACTGTTTACAGTTTTCTGTTGGACTATCATTCTTATCATCTATTGCAACAAAAGAAGGGTTTTGGGTAGGGTTTCTGCTCAATTCTGTAATTTCGTCTTGCAATCTTCTAATAAGATTTTCTAAGTCAGCTAACTGCTTGTCTATTTGTTTAGAATCTGGCAAAGGTTTAGTCAACGGCGATTGATCCTCAGCTTTCCTTTTGTTGATTTTATCTGAATCAGTTTTGATGATTTCCGTCTTATTGTTCCCGCTTGGAGCGGGTTGACCTGGTTCCTGATCGCTATCTGGGCTTTCCTTTTCTTTTTCCATTTTGCGTAAACTACTCAAAATATCGTTTCCTTTTTTCTTCGCATTCCTTTTTCTTCCTTTCTCTCCTTACTTTATCGCAGGAGTCTATTTCTTTTACAAGGGGTCTAAGCTCCTTCGGTTCTGCTTGGTTAGAACAAGTTGGCCCAGAAAGCTTTAGTTTTTTCTCTTTTTTTATTTTTTCTTCTACAGCGTCACAGATCTCGTTTCCAGTTACGTCTGTTTTAACTACACAGGGCTTAATAGCTTCCTTTTCACTCTTTGTTTGTACCTTTGGGGGGAAGTTTTTAATTCTTTCTCTGCAGACTGCTACGCACGGTGGTGGGGGTGGCGGGGGTGGAGGTGGAGGTTTATTCTCTTCCTTTGGTTTACTTTTACATTTATCTGCATTTGCTTCGTTGAATAGCTGTTCTTCCTCTTTTTTTTTCAGTTCCTCGCAATATTCAGTCTTGGCATCCTTGACAACTTCAACAGGTTTAGGTTTTGGTTTACATGTTTTTACGTTCATTTTATAATTTTATTTAGTTAAAGCCATGACCAACATAACTACTGTGGTTTGATATTCTAGTTGGAGGATCAAAAGGCAGCTACATACAAAGGCAGCTATTGTACATGGTATAAAGTGCAATGAGAATAAAACCAATGGTATAATGGTTTAGTGCTGGGGTTTAGACGGATGTACTAAGGATCGTGTCTTATTTTCTGTCAATTGCAAAATGTATGCAAACCATAAATAAACGAACCATAAGTAATAGGGGTATTACACTACACGGTATTCAGGGACCCTAACCCTTACTAAGAGTGGTGTAATAAGATTTAGGGTCCCTAAAGGACGAACACGGATCCGGACGATATTCAGGGCCCGGTAGTTAGGGCCCTGAATAACGTCTAGTGTAATACCGCTATTAGCGCTATGGCAGAAAGTGAGAGTTATTCTTTGGATCTGTAGGTCTACCGCAAAGGTTCTAGTATAACTATGTACCCGAGTTTTATGGCAGATAAGCCCTTCTCTCATGAAGCGACTTTCAACCGATTGGTGTTTCGTTCCCTTCAGCCACTTTGGTAACTAACTGATTCGTAACCAGTTACGTAAAAATAATTTTCTTCACTGATTTGTAACCAGTTACTAACAAATACTTTTTGTTCTCTGATATGTAACCAGTGACACTAATCTAGTGATCGATGTTGCACTTCTACTTTGTTTCTGATGTCCTGGTAGATAGCAGAAGAATGTATTTTCTTTTTCAGTATATTTGACTGACTCTGAAAAAAAAGCTAATATGTTGTTAATTTATAATTTTGTTAAGTTCCAAAGTGAAATAGGTAGGTACCAGGACATCATGAACATGGCAGAAGTTCTTTTCCAAAGCATTTAAGATATTTAACATTACTAATATCCTGGTAGATAGCTTCAAATTTTTGAAATAAATAAGTGAAATACGTAGGTACCAGGACATCATGAACATGGCAGAAGTGCTTTTTCCAAAGCATTTAAGATATTTAACATTACTGATATCCTGGTAGACAGCTTCAAATTTTTGAAATAAATATAGGTACATGTATAAATGAGTTCAGAATTGATCTTACCTCACTGACAGTGTCAATTTGACAGCTATCAAAGAGTTGCATGCGTTTACTTGTTTTTAGATCCGTAAATCACTTGATAATTAAGTACCTACCTACCTAAATGCTATAGTTTGTATTCGTGGTGGACCACGGGCAATACATTTTTTAACCCATGCACATAGGTGGACCATGCAATTTTTTTTTAAAAAGAATATACTTACATTCTTCTGCTGGCTTGCGTTATTTTTAGAAAACTTGCGTTATTAATATTGAAATAGGTAGGTACCTAGTACCTACCAGGACATCAGAAACAAAGTAGAAATGCCCCCTTTACTATAAACATCGATCACTAGATTAGTGTCACTGGTTACATATCAGAGAACAAAAAGTATTTGTTCGTAACTGGTTAAAAATCTGTGAAAAAAATTATTTTTCGTAACTGGTTACGAATCAGTTAGTTACCAAAGTGGCTGAAGGGGTTTCGTTCGTGTATCCTACGAGTCGCTTGTGAGTAGTCACCATACATATTTAGGCTATTATCGGCTATTATAGCCGGTTCCTAGAAGGCTATTCAAATCTCAAATCAGTTGACAAAGCGATTAATTTAACACACTGGTCAATTCAAATCGGGGTGCACGAACGCTGATTAGATAATAATTTACTAATCATTGATCATCTTACGATTGTCATTCTTTCAGTTCAGTCATTCACTCCTAAACTTCAATAAAACCATCCAAGGGCGAGTCAGACTCGCACTAAGGGTTCCGTAACATATTTTTTAAAATTTTATTTTTTATTACTTAAGTAAAATTATACTTACAATTAAGTATTTTGTGAATATTTCAAGTGGTAACAGGTAGGATGTTACCATTGTTACCATGTTACCATTTATTAATATCGACCAAAAATAGTAAAAAGGCGTTTTAATGGGAGCCCGCCTTAAATATTTATTTTCGACAGACAGAAAGCGAATGACAATGATGAAATGACGCTTGTGGCATAAGAATAAGTAAGTAGTAATAAGTAAGAGTAGAAGGGAAACTTCGGCTCCAAACGCGCTCAAGGTCAAGATATTAGCCTACACTATTTTCCACGTTAAACGGGCATATCGGTCGGGCTGCCACAGCCGGCGACGCTGCACGCGGTTTTTAATGATCATTCATTTATGTTTACCGATCGCGGCGCGCGGTGGCGGCCGCAAGTATTAGTTGAAATTATAGTTATGTTGTCCGAGAGCCCGGTGCGATTTTGAGTTGAGTTGAGTATCATGAATTACCTCGAGGTTTTTTTTATGATGCATTCTTTATGTGCTGTCGTTTAATAAATAATTCAAACTGACGTGTACCTTTGTGAAATAATTCCAACCCAATACGTAGGTAACTAATCCAATTTTCTTTTTTTCAGAATAAAAAAGTGGATTGAACTGATGGGTCGTAACCTATATTGAATATACTTATATCCAAAATATTTGGTGTGTTCTGAACATTATTACAAAATATAAATAGTGCATTCTAGTGCCCTTAGTAAAAAAAAAACATGTCTGGACTCGATTAAAGAAGAGTCCCTTCTACCCAGTTATTATAATAACTTAATAACTTAATTAAAGTTACTATAAAAACTTAATTAAATAATTATTTATGATTATGCTTGTGGCGCGAATACTTGTTTGTTTACGTTTGAAAAAATTCAAAATTGTAAATTAGATAGGTAATAATAGATTGTTAATTATGATGAAAAACACTATACAGAAATAGAAAAAATAACTCTAACTACTTTAGTAGGCAAGTAGGAACCCTTTTCCATTGCTTTATTACCAATATTTTTTAATTCCTGAATTTCACCAAGTTTTTTTATATTGTTTATATGTTTCTAATATGCGGAAGCAAAACGAAGCATCCTAGAATATATGAGGTAATTTAATTTATTTTTATTTAATGGTAAAACGATCCTTATGTTTAGTAATACATAACAAAACCGCTTTAGGAGTACCAACCTGTTGATTTTTTATATATATTCGATTTAGAACTTGGCAAAATACAGCACATTGTTGTAAAAATTTCAACTAATTAGAGCTAAATCACCGATTAGTTAATTATTGATTTGACAAGAGCTTGACCAAAGAATCATACTTAATTATCGTTCCAGAAACCCATTTTAATATTTGACAAGAGTTTTGCTTCAATGATTTAACAGGCTTGTCAAGTAATCACTGTTCAAAATCTAAGTACGTAATCAACGTTCGAGAAACCCAAATGACACTTGAATAGAGATTTGAACGTTGATTAGTTAATTATGAAGTTGACATGCCTTCGAGAAACCGGGTGTAAGGCCAATTTAATAGGTACCTAATTTGACAATTCATCAAAATTCAACAATATAACCTTGTAATGTTGGGGCCACACTAGCGTTTAACGTCAATGCCCATTATCGTGTTAATTATTGCAACAATTTTTACCGCATTAAAGTGGGTGGCTACACTTCAACGGTCAACGTGAATGCCCATTATTGGCGATAAAAACGGCGTTGAATTTACTTCAATTCAAGCAAGATGGACGTCGACAGAGCTCTATATTTCATGAGTGTAAATTTATATTATTTGACTTTATTGAATCATTACCGAATAAAGAGAATCTCGAATCAATCAGAATCTCGA
Organism: Eupithecia centaureata; assembly: GCA_944547425.1. NCBI lineage: Eukaryota > Metazoa > Arthropoda > Insecta > Lepidoptera > Geometridae > Eupithecia > Eupithecia centaureata. The sequence goes on along the minus strand of OX155702.1, from coordinate 9,931,214 downwards.
GAAAAGTAAGAACTTTCTCGTTTCTCCACTCCGTCGCCATAGTAAACACGTCCGCTCCCCTTGCGCTCTCGACGCACACTGACAATACGTAGTGTGGCCACTTCATCGCATCAATTCTCGCGTTAATCTCTTTGATGTACCGCCACTTGAGCTATCGCCTAACGCCAAACGGCATTGTTAATGCCATTGTCAAATTATCGCGTTAAATTGTGGCTACACCTATGGTAAACGTCCATTATCGCGTTAATTAATGGCATTTCCCGTTAGTGTGGCCCCAACATAACGGCGGTCATAAAATAAAAACTGCACAATTGCTTAAATTTTACATTTAAATTACCTAATATTTATTTCAATAATGGTTAGCGTCAGGACCCCTGGACCAAGGGCGATATTTTATATTTGGAAACTATCAAATTACAATACATTTTCAATACTATTTGAAACCTTAGTTAAATTATTTAGTACCTCGATGAGCAGTGAAATAATTTGAAAACGGTAGGTCCCATTTGTTCCATGGAACATGACGTAATATAACAATTTGAGAAAATATTGTCCCTATGTGTACTATAGAACAGTTTGTACTTTTTGTCTCAAATTTTTCCATAGTACAAACTAAGTACAATTATAAACTTCTTGAAGTTGATATGTAAACTGGCCACTCGAGAATGATTTGCTATCACTTGTCTGTTTTTGTCATCATGGAAGAATTTGGGAAAAGCGATTCCCATTTAGTTCTGTGCATTCACAGACATATAAAAACAGGAGCAAAAGCTAGTATATAGTTATAAACTACAAATAGGGACAATATTTTCTCAAATTGTTATATTACGACGTCATGTTTCATAGAACAAATGGGACCAACTACCGTTTGAAAAGAAGTGGTCAGACGTTCTGACGTCAGGTTGTCTGGACAGGTCTGGACCACATCTTTTTCACATAGTTACATAGAGACTGTAAGGGCTCCCACACAAAACTGCGATTTGGTGCGATGCGATGCGATGCGATGTGATGCGATGTCACACGAACTTGATTTGCGAATTTCTGCGATGCGATGTTGTGCGGCGAACCGTTTGGTAGGGTAACCATACCTTCAAGTTTAGTCAGCCGTATTGGACGTGTTTTTAGGAAGCGTAAGAGAGATCGCAAAAAGATAATTGCAGTGCTGTTATTGTGCATATACATATAAGTGCGAGCTTCAAGGACAACATGTATAACCTGATGTGCTGTTGTGTGTTCATAGAATGAAAAAGGGGAATACCTACCCCACTTGGGGAATACTTTGGGTGTTCAGCGGAATACTCGTCAGACCATAAAAACCTCCTTTATTTTAAGTCGATAATGATTTCCCGTCTTAAAAAATACAGCACTAACCTGTCATCCTTTAAAGGGACAAATGAGACTTTCAGCCCATTAGTTCCTTTAATAATTTTGAAGGAACTAATGGGAAGAAAAAGTCTCATTGTCTCTTTAAAGGAACTGTCAAAGGAACAAATGGGAATAAACGAATTGCTGTTCGTTAGTCTCGCTAAGACTCGAGAACGGCTGAACGGATTTATCTTATCTTGGTCTTGGAAATGTGGAGGTCTAGGGAAAGTTTAAAAGATAAGAAAAATCTAATAATTGGCGGGAAAACCCCTAATTGAGGTGGTACGAAGTCTGTGAAACGAAACAAATTCCATAACTACAATTTATTTTTCAAAGGTGTTTATTTTTGAAGCATTATCTGTATGGATCGCATGGTTCTACTAGTTTCCTCGTGTTATCTGGATTTTTAATTTTCTCCAAAGCTAAAGTCGGTTCGATGCAAACAGGTTTGCTTTTAAGTTTCTTCTTTTTTATTTCACTGCAGGGGGGGAGGGAGTCGCAGGGGTGCGGCGGCTCGGTATTTTTGCATTTTTTTACGTTCATAGTGGCACCCTCCATGCATCTTGCTGAAATAAAAAGTAATCGTTAAAAAATACTGCTAACCTAATCATACTTATTTTATTTTGAGTAACATGGCTTAGGGATTAAATATAATGAAAAAATCGCTATGGCACTCATTAGGGGAGGCCTATGTCCTGCAGTGGACTAATATAGGCTGATGATGATGATGATGATGAATGACAATCGAAAGGGCATCATCAAGCCCCAAGCTGAGCAGAGCTCGCGTTGTGTACTAGATACCTGACTACATAATTGATATTTAATATAGACTGATTCTTTATTAACAAAGAAAATTACAATCAAGTAATAGAAGAAATTAAAACTAGTATATAGGTACCATTAAGATTATAGCATTGCCATACAGCGTGGTAATGCCAGTGTCTTGCGGATGCGACGCCGCGACTGGTATAGTTAAGGATTAATCTACCTTTAGACTGTTTGCAACCGTCTGCAGTTAGCTCAATGGTTTCAATTATGTATCCTAGTTTTAATTTAAAGCCGCGTGCAGACTGCTGTAACGTAACATGCAATGTAACATGAAAGGAGCATTTCATAAGTGTGGACGCAGCGCGCGCACGAACTGAGCACGTACGTGTTCGCATCTTTTCCGGCATGCGCGCGGCGAACATAGCTCAGTCTGCCGAGAACACGCGGAGATAATTTATTATACAATTATTACTGGCTACGGTGATTGTCGATGCTTCAATGATTATCATCAATCATAAGAAAAAAACGTAACGTAAACGGCTCTGCTGTAGCTGTGTTTTCTTCCATTCTTCCAACGTTCGCGCGCGTTCGAGTAAACAACCCGTCCACACTGGCGCTCCGCGCACACTGCGCGCCCCTTTGTGTTCGGCGAAAAAACCGACAAATGGCGGATCGCGGCGCGCACGAGTTGAAATGCTCTGTTCGTGCGCGTAGTGTGCGTGGTTCGTGCGCGCAAGGCGTCCACACTATGGGGTTTCTGTTACATTGCATGATTCGTTGCGACAGTGTGGACGGTAATTTCATTGCGTGTTACATTGCATGTTACGTTACAGCAGTCTGTACGCGGCTTTATCTGTTCCTTGATTGTAATTTTCGTCATAAGAATAGACAAAAACAGTGTCTTCGTACTTATTTCATTTTCGAAGGCTGGGTTTTTAATTTTCTCGAGGCAGATGTAGGGTGGGTCGCAGCCCCCCTCCTGGTAGAAGGGGTTGCAGGGCGGCTTGGGGTCGCACGGGTGGGGCGGCTCGATCTTCAGGTGGGTGATTGTGTCCACGATGTTGAACCCGTACGGCATTTTGAAAAATTATCTTTGGTCTGTCAAAAAATAACTAAGTATTTATTTATTCCTTTAGCTGCGGAAGACACAGGATTGCAACAGGAACATTACCTCATCTCTGCAGTAGGTATTTTTAGCTTTAAAGTCATTGAATACGGGATATTTACCATGATTTGATTTCTTTTGAGTTTTCCGATATTTCGGCACCGTTTCAAGCGACATGATCACGAAAGAACTGATCGAACACTACACTGACGGAATCCGAACGGATTCGGATAGCGTTAGATAATGAAACCGGAGGTAGTTGTAACCTTCGTAGCAAAAGACGAAAAATGAGGGTAGATAAATCTGCAAATAAAGAAATATCGGAAAACTCAATAGAAATCAAATCATGGTAAATATCACGTATTCAATGACTTTAGTGTTAAAAACCATGAAAGATTTAAAAGTTATTTTTAGCTTTGTCTCGGATTCAAAGATATTTAAACTCGAATCTCGTTAATTTTTTTAGTAAGACAAATATCATATCCGTACATGCGTTTATACGAGTAAAGTACAAAACGTTCTTTGGACCCTCTGGACCATCAATTTGTACTTTTCCTCGTGAGGATTAAACACATAAATAATAATAATTCCGGACAGTCCACACAGCATCATCTAACCCCAAGCTAAGCAGAGCTTGTGTTATGGGTACTAGATGACTGATATACTTAATACAATACATTATATAAATAGATATTTTTTATTATACATAGAAAACACCCAGATTAACGGATTAAATTTCTGCAGATCGTACACAAATTTGTTCCGAGGCAGGAATCGAACCCGCAACAAACTCAAACTCAAATTGAACATTTACACGACTGTTATGTCAAATAAAGTGATACCCTTATGTTAATACCATCATTGTCAACTATATTTAAACATATATTTAAGCAAATAAATACTAGTTCATTTCATTTCATTGACTCTCTGCCGAGAACTGCATATTTGCGCCTCTTGAGATCCTCACGTCAAATCTGTCGCGTGGCGACAGATTGGATGGACTCGTGGATGTTCTTATGAAATGGAAAGAAGCAAGTATTAGTTGTTGGTAATGATCAGTGAACGTAATGATATGATAGTGGTTATTTACCCTTCAAGTAACCTAGATTCTCAGGTTCTTGGGTCCTCAAGCCTGCAGCAAGGTTTCTTGGTAGCGCAGTCGCACCCTGATGCCTGGTGGTTGTTCGCCGGTGTCTTTTCGGAGAGGTCGGTTTGCGGGTTAGGTGTTGTTAGACAGGGCTTACACTTTTTGTTGTTGATTTTACAATTCGGACAAGCTCTGTCAGACATTGTTCAGTTTCATGATTTTAGAAGATTAGGTTTATTGTTTCATTTTGGTCATGATATTTGGAGGTTTAATTTATTTGCTTATTGGTTAAGACCTGGGTTTTTGCTTTAATGATTGACCTCTGAGACACATTTTGCTATAAGGATGGGTAGCACTATTAGTTTTTAGCAGGCTTTTGTGAATTTTTGGCAAACAAGAAAACGATAAACCGAAGCTGTCAGTGTATAATATTTTTCTTTCTTGCCAGTATTAAGAGGAAAAATTTCTTACAAGCCTTCGTGCACAGATTAAAGACCAAAAACATGTTCGATGCTTGGTTCTCATTTATCTCGTCCAAGGCCTATTTTAGGTGCCTATTTTTACTGTCCAGCTCATAATGTTAAATTATTTTATTGCATGCATTGGTTGAGGCTTATCTCAAATCAAAGTCCAAAAGCGAGCTATACAAGTAGTAGAGTAATCCTACAGGATGAGTCTGTGCGGCTCTTTTTTGAGTTATTAGGAATCTTGACCGTGCCCGCCCTTGTCGTGAACCGCGCTTTATTTGCGTGACAATTTGGATACATATTATGCAAGGTACGGGGACGGTCATAGATACAACACGAGGCACGCACACCGGCTGAGAGCTCAGCCACGACTACTGGAGAAGACATCCAAGTTGCAGCACGTGATGGGGACGGCTGTTTACAACCGAATACCTACAACTTCTATCAACAGCGCACACTCCACACAGTCTCTTGAAATTTAAAAAGTGGTTAATGATGAGTCTATTAAATAAGAGTTAATAAACAGTGGACAAAGTGTCAAAAGATCTATAAAATTGTGTCAAAAGATGAGTAAAAAATCTACTATTTAAACAAAGATGCATAGTCATAGGATCTTTGGTTTAAATGACTAAAGCTTATTTATTCTAAGGACTAAAGTACGTACACTTTACTGTTAATTAAAATGCTACAAAATACAATCTTTGGGATAAAACAGATACTTAAATACTTAATCATCTTCTTCTTCCTGACCTTATCCCACGCTAAGTGGGGTCGGCACAACATGTTTTCTTATCATGATAGGTACTTACTTAATATTTTTTTGAAATTTATATTATTATTCTATAAATTTAACTTATAGAAAACTACATGGCCGGTTGGTTTCCCAAAAAAAGACAGCAATAAACCACGTCCCGTGTAGTTTGATGATCGGCGGTAGCTTTGTCGAGCAGGGTCCCGCGACGGGAGAACCGCCCATGTAGTATAATCCGAAAAATAGTACTCGTATAAGGGGTATTATACTACACTTATTCAGGGACCCTTACCCTAACTAAGAGTGGTGTAATAAGATTTAGGGTCCCTAAGGGACGGACCCGTACCCGGACGATATTCAGGGCCCGTTAGTCAGGATCCCTGAATAAGTGTAGTGTAATACCCCTTTTAAATGTGTGGCTCAATGCAAGTCACAACGCAGCGGGCAGGAAAGGCGGGAAGGAAGCATTTATTATATTTTTATCCTATACATAATCATTTAATACTTGCTGACCCGACAGACGCTGCCCTATCTTAATAATGAAAATTAAATTCCAATTTTCAACGCAATTTCCTTATTTTTTTTCTTCTCCTGACAATAACAAAAACAGAAAAAAATGAATTAGCGAATCGGTCCACCCGTTCACGCGTGATGGCGTGACCACAGGAAAGGGGGATTATTTTTTATGTATGGGAACGTACCTACCCATACTACGTGACCCGTTCTGGGGGGGGGGGGATCTTCAAAATACCACGCTTGGTCACAGGAAGACTTGGTAACTTTTTCGAGGTGTGCGCAGCGTTTAGCGCTTTTTAAGGCTGAGGAAATTCCTGAATCTACCGCCTCCGTGACACACAATGCCTGAGAGTGGATTGATATGGGAACCGTATTGAACCGAACCAGTGACTTTAGACAGTCACATAACCCTTAGATATTTCCAATTCCATAGAAACGTTCATCCCCTATTTTTATTTCACCCCTTAAGGGTAAAATTTTTCATACTTTGTATTTATGTATATCAAAAGCCTAGAAAAATAATTTTACGCTTCTAGCTTCCAAAATGATGAAACCTCCTTTCATCCCCTACGTAAGGTGTATGAGAGTCAATTTAAATTTTTAATCAATTTACCTACAATTTAAAGTTTAGTTTAGAATCTAGAATATCATATGGGCTAATATAATTTTGAAAAATTCACCTCTGAGGGGGTTAAAAGTTCCTATGAAAAAATATTATTCTTTGGTTCGATTCACTCGCTAACACTTTCATTGGTGGCGCATATGCAAAGATAAGTACCTAAGTACCTTCTGAGTGAAGTTAAAAAGCTCATGATAAGTTCTTTCACTATTAACGCAATAAAACTAATTCCTTTGAATCAAAACCTTTATTCGGAAAATGTAGAAAATATAATCTCAACTAGGTTTTTTTGACGAATCTAATGCTGCATCACATTCCAAGCTCGAATTTGTGACTGTCGACGTTCGTGTCGACATAGGATCTCGAAACATCGAAACGATCTTATCTTTTATTGTACAGAACATACTGTTAGAAACTGGTACTGGAGGTGGTACTGTGACCGGCTCAGTAGCATTAATACAACTCGTATCACTAACGAATTGTGTCTCATCGTCATCTAAATTACGCTCGCCATGAATAAAAGGTGTTTTCAATGTTTCGAGTGTTATAATATTATCTACTGAGTCACTTATCATAGATATGGTGGAATCAACTTTTATCCTCATGTTTTTTATTACATCTGATATTTGCGGCACCAATAGGTTAATATCGTCATCAGCTTCTCCTATGAAACTAACAGGCTTCGGCGATTCAGGTTCTTTATCTTTTCTTTGTTTTGAAGAACAAACTTTGCCAATAAAATCCTGCATTGCTACTTTTATTGTTGCTAACGTTTTTGTATGAGAATCGATTGAATGATCAAACCCTTCCTCCGCAGGGACACCTTTGTAGTCACATTCCTTAGGTTTAGAATTAGCTATACTACGAGGCGGTGAATTTTGGCAGTCAGTATCTGGTTTTGTTAGCGATTCCTTAGATTTTTTCAAAACACAGAAAGATTTGGAAGGTGATTCTCCATTTGGTTCCTTATTTGGTTTTGTATTCGATTCCTCACCACATTCAGCATTTGAAAGTGATTTTTTTATCACTATTTTTATTGATTCTTTAGATGCTGTTATAAAGCAGTCAACTTTCAAAGGTAATTCTTGTTTCGTTTCTTTACTAGATTCTTTAGATATTTTCTTAAAGCAGTCAACTTCTGAAGGTGATTTTTGATTCGGTTCTTTACTAGATTCTTTAGATTCCTTCTTAGAACAGTCAACTTTCGAAGGTGATTCTTTACTAGTTTCTTTAGATGCTTTCTTAGAACAGTCAACTTTCAAAGGTGATTCTTTACTAGTTTCATTAGATGCTTTCTTAGAACAGTCAACTTCTGAAAATGATTTTTGATTCGGTTCTTTACTAGATTCTTTAGATGCCTTCTTAGAACAGTCTACTTTCGAAGGTGATTTTTGATTCGGTTCTTTACTAGATTCTTCCTTTTTAGAACAGTCAACTTTCGAAGGTGATTCTTTACTAGTTTCTTTAGATGCTTTCTTAGAACAGTCAACTTTCGAAGCCGATTCTTTATTCGGTTTTTTAATAGATTCCTTAGATGCTTTCTTAAAACATTCAAGTTTCGAAGGTGATTCTTCATTCGGTTTTTTAATAGATTCATTAGATGGCTTCAAAACACAGTCGGATGTATTTGTATTCGGTTCTTTTATCGATTCTTTAGATTTTTTTATTTTACATGTTGATTTTGAGCTTGGCGTTACTGTTATGCACACACAAGATCGAGATATGATTTCTTGAGACACGTTTTTGCTATTTTCATCTTGCCCTTTGCAAACATCCGACAAGTTCTTGTTTTCTTCATTGTCCTTTTCGTCTTCGCCATCGCATATTTCCATTACGGGTTTTACACAACGGTCTGTTTTTGAGCACGAACAAGATTCTTTTGCTCGAAGCACTGACTGGATGTCTACCAAAGAACTTAAAGGCGGTGTTGTTATCTCTACATTGATGGTTGGATTGCTATCATCTTCTACTTGACAACTCTCCATACCTGATTTATTTTGATCCATGCTAGTACTAACGTTTTTACCAAGGCTGAGACACGCTCTTATTCCCTCTGGGTCATTGTCAGGAAACTCACAAGCTGGGTAATCGGGGAAATCTTCAGATATGGAATCGATAGCGTTATTTAAAATTTCCTCCTCAGATCCAGGAGAATCAGACTTAAGAAAAGGTTTAATGACGTCTTTGTAGCAGTTGTACCTGATTTCTGATTGATCTGATAACGTAGACTTGCCGTCGGCTGGGCTATACTTCAAATCATCAGAAGGTTTACGTTTGATGATCCTAATATCAATAGGGTCGTCCAAATTTTCTATTAGTTGACAAAATTCAAGTACTGTAACTGAACTTTTGTAAGAGGTATTTGCGCTTTTATCGAATGTGGAGAGATTTCTTGGCAGTGGCAGTCTAGGTTTGTCAGGCTTTAGCAATCGGTCTATGGAGAGACAACTCGCCTGCGTCGCTTTGTCTACGAGAACAACTTCCAGTTCATTCTGATATATGTCCTCTATTTCCGGATGCATAATACTAGGAATACTAGGGTCTACATTGGTATGGCCCAATCAGAGAGTAAATTAATGTTGGCCCTGTGGTGATAAGGGTGCATATTGTTACTTTATTTTAACATTTATATTTTGATAATATACTTTTACCACTCAAAGATTTAGGAGAATTGTTAAAGATATTCATCTGTCACATAACTGTCAATTGCCACCCTAAAGAAACCATAGCAGGTACAATTGTTCTTGAAGACACTGGCAGAGTCGTGGCGAAAAGCAAGCGGAGCCAAAAATAAGAAGTTGAAGTTGAATTGTTCTTGACTCTATGTTTGGCAGGGACGAAGTTTAAAGGTTGCAGCAGACCGGATGCGTATGCGTAGACGTAAGCGTAGACGTGCACATACCACTGAGTTGTAATGTAGGGAAATGTATGAGACAGGAAACACTGCTTGCGTAACGTAGACGTGCGCGTCGACGTAATGCGTAGCCCTACGCAACGCAGCTCCCAAGACACAAACAGGCTGCGTGACTTGCGCCGTACCTTACGCAGAGCAGAACGGCAACGTCGCGTTGATGACGTTGTATTCAATCGCGCGCCCTGTTGGATGTCACACCGAACAAATTTGAACACGCACATACCTTTGCTGTGCGTAGCCCTACGCGCGTAATTGCAGTCAGCTGTATTTTGTTAAAAAAAGTATTATTTTGTTTTGTTTTGATTAGTAATGAATAGCGATAAAAAAGAAAAACTTATTGAAATTGTGCGTAAATATGAATGTATATACAATCCAAAAAGTTAAGACTACAAAAATGTGTCGTATTCTGGCACAATAGTAGTAATATTGCTTCCTCCTCGTCATGTGAACTACTAGGTCCATATATCTACCCAATCTTCGTGAGAAATCGTGCACAACAGCGACAAAAGCAGTGCGTGACTACGCATACGCATCCGGTCTGCTCCAGCCTTTAAGCTTTGAAACCTTTTTGAGAGTTAATAGGTAATGCTAGATCGTGAACGAAGAAAATCTGAGATCTTAGACCTTTTAACCCTTGCTTAAAAGTTATAAGGACCGCAATATCATCATCATTAGCCCATAATAGTCCACTGCTGGACATAGGCCTCCCCTAATGAGCGCCATCATAGCGCCCTGTTTTCAGCTTGACGAATCCAGCATCTGCCAGCAGTCTTTCACAGAACGTCATCCCACCTGGCCGGAGGGTGTCCTACACTACGTTTGCCAAGTCGCGGTCTCCACTCTCATATGTCATTGATCTATGTTTTGTTTGGAAGTAGTAGTAGTAGTCTACATTATGGAATGACTATCCACATCTTTCGCTTGAGAAACACTTTTCTATGCATAACCGTCATCAAGCACATATTATGTATGACTGGGCAAGTTTTCATAAAGACGGTCTTATTCTTGTTATTGTTACATAAACTCGGAGCTTATACTACTTAAAAGTTAGAATGTACCTATTAGAGTCCGTTTCATGAAAAAAGTCCCACGGCAACTGGTGGAACTAAATTTGACAGATTGCCATATGCTTGCTGGCTTCGTTCGGTCGTACCTAAGATCAATTACTACGTTCATACATCTTTGGGTCGTACTACTACAGCGCCGCGTCTAGGAGACTTCTCTCGTGAAAAGGACTAGTAATAAGACAATAAAAACATAGCATGGGTAGCAGTGTGTGAGGAAGTTGTAAGTGATTTCGCCATTTTGCAACTGGCTCCTATACAAGCCGACCACGACTGCTTGTACGCGGCACTCGCGGGAAGCGTTGACGCCTGTCGACGGCAGCCGTTGTCGCCTGTCGGCGGCAGCCATCGACGTATTGACTGCTGCCGCTGACGCGTTGACGATTGTCATCGACAAGTGGCGACGGCTGAAGTAGTGCTTTTCACGAAAAAAGTCCCTCTGCCACAGGTGAAACTAAATTTGACAGATTGCCATATGCTTGCTGGCTTCATTCGGTCGTACTACTAGTGGTTTTCACGAAAAAAGTCCCTCGGCAACTGGAGGAACTAAATTTGACAGATTGCCATTTGCTTGCTGGCTTCATTCGGTCGTACTACAGCGCCGCGTCTAGGGGACTTCTTTCGTGAAAAGGACTCTACAGCGCCGCGTCTAGGGGGACTTCTTTCGTGAAAAGGACTCTAGCCTCCGCCGCGCCGTTCCAACTTGCCGTTAGCGTCAGGACCCCTGGACCAAGTGCGATATTTTATATTTGGAAACTATCAAATTCCAATACCTTTTCAATACTATTTGATACCTCAGTTAAATTATTTAGTACCTCGATGAGCTGTGAAATAACTTGAAAAGAAAGTGGTCAGACATTCTGACGTCAGGTTGTCTGGACCACATCTTTTTCACATAGTTAGAGGCAGTAAAACTTGAAAAATCCTTTGTAAATATTTAATACCTTTTTAATACCTTCCAATACCTCTTTATTTCAAACATTTAAGCGTCGCAGAAAAAAGTTACGGATGAATATTAAATTTTGCAGGAAGGTTGTTCGATACATATCTAATTTACCGCAGACATAACACTAATCTTGTGAATGCGTAAGTTTGAATGTCGAGATGTAAATATGTGTGGATGGATGGATGGATGTTTGTTAACTCTTCATGACTATGGAACTATGGATAGGACTGGATGAAGTAAAAGTAACTTTTTATGAAATTCTGATGAATGAAATTTCATTGTATCTTACGAATAAGGTTACAGTTGCAAAACAACAACTTTCAAGGAGACGGTTTTTTCTTATTATTAGGATTATTTGCGGCCAAATTCTGATAGGCTCCCTAATTGGAGATCCTTGGAGGAGGCATACACCAGGTCCATATCACAATTAAATAAACTGACAGCAAGAAACACGATGACTACGAATGAATATTTTTATTTAATGCATGATAAACTAATATTTAATTATTTTCTTGTGACTGACTTAATAATATAATTTTTATCATTAATTCAATCGTAGGTTTAAGCAATCTAAAAGGAATTCTTTATTATATGTCTTGCAAATTGTTATGAGAAATTGTTGTGATATCGGAATATAGCACTTTTTATTTATTTATTTATATTATAAAACTGTTCAACAGAAAAAAAATATATCAAAACGGATCCACCGTTTTGATATATTTTTTTCACCGGCCGCGAAGCTAGGCTGAAGCAGCTGGTGACTAGGGTTGCAGACAGAGGAACTTCCTGACAATACGCGCCGAGTCCAGGAGAACCCCTTTTTGGATCTGGCCCTTGACCCAACTTACTCTCTATTTAGCGAGTCTCTTGAGATGTTTATAGCGGCTCTTCGTTACTATTGGTCTAAGATTAGCCCGCTCATACGGCTCTCACAAACCAAAACCTAGTAAGAGCCATTTTTTTTGTAAAAGCTTTTATCGTCATCCGTTTCTTGAATTTTGAGCCACGTGTTATGAAAAAACACCCGTATTTCATCTTATTTAGAATCAAAGTGACGTGGCCCACTAATCTTAGTAACTCCACTTGCTACATTGCGAAACAAAATCAAAATCCTAGCATGTAACATTTCCATTAACATTTCTTTTTTGATATTTTTTTGTACCATTTACTTATTATTTTATGTCAAATCAAGCTAAGTCAGGTCAGCCAAATTTGAGTAAAACTTTTAAAAACTTGGTTTTTAGTGACGAACACTATAAACTATTCCAATCTTCCAACTTTAAAGCCTATTAAGAGACTATACTAGGTTTTTGATTTTGTTTCTTGATTAATCGTCTGAAAATATTTATGTAGTAAGTCTCATAAAACGTGTATGTGCTACAGTTTTTCGATTTTAATACTCTCTATTTGAAAAAAAACATTACCAAATAATCACGAACAAATAGTTCATCAAATTTTTTACTATTGAAGAGGCAGGTAAAAAATTTTAATTCGCTTCTCCTGTAATTTTTTCACAATGGCTCTTACTGGCTTTGGTTTGGGACAGCCGCATAGTTTTGTGCTTAAAACCAAATTTTTATGTTTATTTGTAAGAAGGATAATTTGTATCTACCAGGTTGTCTATCAGAATTTGGCCGAAACTTTTCCAAATAATAAGTAAAAACCGTCTCCTTGAAAGTTGTTGTTTTGCAACTGTAACCTTATTCGTAAGATACAATGAAATTTCATTCATCAGAATTTCATAAAAAGTTACTTTTTACTTCATCCAGTCCTATCCATAGTCATGAAGAGTTAACAAACATCCATCCATCCATCCACACATATTTACATCTCGACATTCAAACTTACGCATTCACAAGATTAGTGTTATGTCTGCGGTAAATTAGATATGTATCGAACAACCTTCCTGCAAAATTTAATATTCATCCGTAACTTTTTTCTGCGACGCTTAAATGTTTGAAATAAAGAGGTATTGGAAGGTATTAAAAAGGTACTAAATATTTACAAAGGATTTTACAAGTTTTACTGCCTCTAACTATGTGAAAAAGATGTGGTCCAGACAACCTGACGTCAGAATGTCTGACCACTTTCTTTTCAAATTATTTCACAGCTCATCGAGGTACTAAATAATTTAACTGAGGTATCAAATAGTATTGAAAAGGTATTGGAATTTGATAGTTTCCAAATATAAAATATCGCACATGGTCCAGGGGTCCTGACGCTAACAACTTGCCGTTCGTGTGTAAGAACAGCATAGCGAATCTGTCATAAATGTCTCAAATCAAAACTAGAATCTGACCTACAAAGAATCAACAGTTAAAACCAAGCAGTTGGTTTCTACCAATATTCTTTTCATAATTGTATAATTGTCCTAAAGGATCTGTCATCACCAGAAACCTAAACAGAATCATACATAACAGAACAAGGGACTACAATTATTATATCCTAAAATTTTGCAAAATTGAGACTAAGGATGCTCTCACATCTAAATAAATAAGTGAAAACTGAAGTCGCATGTCTTTATTTATTATAAGTTAATTATGGAACACTGATTCTATCTCTGTTCACTGGTCTATAGCCATTATTGGTATTTGAAACAATCGAATTAAAAGAATGGCATATTTTAAGTGCTGTCAAATCAGTTTAGTTTACACGACATTTCATCATAATCCCTAACTAGGATTAACCTTAATTGTTAGCAAGGACAAAGCAATATTTTCGAAAATTGAAAAATGTCCCAACTGATGGGAACAGTTTTGTTGATTTATGAAAAACTATCACACATCGATTAGAACTCTCGGTGTATTACAGCGTCGTATAAAGTCAGTGGTTGTAATCAATTATTCAGTAGATCAACATAATAGCTACGCACAATGGCTATAAATATAACGACTCAAGACGACATTTTGTAAAGTTTAGTTTTCTAATTAGTATTGTTCCGTAGTTAGTCATTAAGAAACTAATTTAATATAGGGTAAACTCCGCATTGATGCCCTAGGAGGGATTCGTGCATCTACTGAAAATAGCAAAGCTTTTATTGGTTCCAGGCTGTATAATAGGTAGTTAAATATAGAAAGTTGTTTGTGATTTTCTGAAGTAGGTTTTCGGGTAGGGGCACGAATCCCTCCCGAGTTATGAATCCGTACTTTACTCTCACTGTAAATGCTATGAATAAAGATTTTAATTTAGTTATCCTTAAATTAGAATAAGAATAAGAAATGGCTTAAAGTGATGATGTTCACGAATATCCAACCAGTTGGGATGACGATCGGCGATCTGCGAAAGATTACAAGCAGATGCTGGCTTGATTTTAAGTTCAGTTTTCTCTTAAATCTTATCTCGTTTCGGCGACTTCTAAATCAACATCAGTTATAAAGTTTAACAGCATTCACTCTGGTGTTATGTAAATGACTACACATTAAACCCGTCGATCTTGACGATGCAGGCCAGCAATGGGTTGTAGTCAGCGGCATTTGTTTGGTGGGTCATCTGCATCAAACCTGGCGGTTCCGGTGACCAACCGCTTCAGAATGGTATCCAGTGTAGAATCCGAAAATTTTGTGAAGCGATTATAGGACGTCTTGCTTTGATGATGACGGCTTTTTTGCATTCGTAAAACGGGGCGAAGAGACACCAAGGTGAATAGAAATAGACAAAATACTGGAACAAGACACTACCTGACTGGTAGCAGTTGGGGGCATCCTTGGACTGTGCGCCTCTTGTAAATCTGACCTCTGTAAAAGGATATTTCCTCCAGTATTTAGTATTTTTCTATTCACCCAAAAGTCTCTTCACCTCGTTTTACACTTCTTTAGATTACGTAGCAAATCAAGCTCTCAGCCACCACAAAATGCCACTTCTTCAGGTCCTGTTCGCGATTTTAAGTGCTGTCTTAGTCCTGTTATCTTTTCGATAGACCGACAGTAAACCGGTTGCCGATAGACTATGGATGAACTAGGGTCAGGAGCTCTCTGGTGTCGTTTGGAGCTGTTGTTCTCTGTTCCCAGGCAATGTATAGATGTTCCGATGCGAGTTGATCTTTCGAGTTCGTTTTGGATTATAAATGATGATTTACTTCTATCCATCAATAATTTCCACAATTATACTCAGGAACAACAAACTTGCACGGAGGAAGGTTCTGTTCATCCACATCATCTTTGCAAGGATTGGTTATTGGATCGGGACACCTGAGGAAATAAAATCGTATCAAACCAGATTTAAAATTCCTACTTTAAAAACTTTTTACGCAATCAGTTTAAGTGATGGTTTCTGTGGCAGCGGGCAAAGGTCCGCCTTCGACGCAGGACGTTGCGGGTTCGATTCCCGCCTCGGCACAAATGTTTGTACGAATTAGATGTCTACAATGTGATTTTTCGAACCTTGATCAAACGAAATGTGCGGATACACGACACATATTTATCGATAAAAACCGAGATAAAAAAAAATTATTGTTATTTTTTTAAACACAAGTCAAGTACAGATATCAACAGGAATCTCAACTGATGGCAGAAAGTACCTAATTTAAATGGTGAATAACATGACAACGGAAAGAGATAGACCCCCAGTTTTTGAAGGATTTGTAGAATAAATTATGAAGTTTAATACAACATGCAAAAAAGTACACCTTAATTACCCAGTTTTAAAGTTACAGAGAAAAAATAAAATAAAAATCGTTTTTTTTTGTCTTATTTCTAAAAAAATACTGTTTTTACTACGCTTATGTATCGTATTTGTATTTTTTATTTATTTTATTAGCTAGGTAAACTATCTAGCTTTCAAATGAGACTACTTCGAATAAAATACACCATTTACTCAAAAAGAAACGAAGAAAAAACCAGATGAAGTAGTCTTCATTTTAAAAAATATTAAAACTGCTTTGTTTTTGAGATAAATAACATATAATTTTTTTTATCCCGATTTTTACCGATAAATATGTGTCGTGTATCCGCACATTTCTTTTGATCAAGGTTCGAAAAATCACATTGTATAGTACCCATAACACAAACTCCGCTAGCCTTGGGTTAGATGACGCTGTGTGAATTGTTCGTTCATGTCCATTATTTATTTATGTAAAAACAACGTTCGTAATTGTATATCTTATCATGGTTTGCGCTTTGCTTTCCGTAGTCTCTAGATAAATATTTATTGACAAGGAATTTAAAGATTAAAACGCCTGAATAAGAGGTACTGTGTGTATGTGTTATGAAAATTTGAGATTCGCAAGTTTGGCTCCGTATTGAAAAGTCGTAATTTTTTAACCTATGATGACTATTACCTAAAATTTTCAGAATGTACTGAAATAAGCCTAATTTAAAACATATTGTTTTGAAACTGTTGCAAGATTTTTCTTAAATTTTCTTAAATCTTAAATTTTCATAACACAGTCCCTCAATTTCAGGCGTGTTATGAAACATCTTTAAATTCCTTGTCAATAAATATTTATCTAGAGACTACGGAAAGCAAGGCGCAAACCATGATAAGATATACAATTACGAACGTTATTTTTACATTAATAAATAATGGAATGGGTGTATTGAAGAGCTGGCCAAATCGCGTAGTCTCGCCGCAAGCGGAAAGCAAGTTATTATAAAATGTAATAATTACTTTGGAGGCTTAGGGATTGGTTTCAACCAAGAGTCATCATCATCTAGGTCTACTCTCTTCCTTATTCTCGGCTTTGGCTTACAATCGTCTTCATCTTTGGTGTCGCAGATCACGATGGGCTGACACAGTTCCGCTCTGTAGTCCAATTGTGGACACATCCGTTTCATTTTGTACTTTATGGGTTCAGCTGCAGGGTGCTTTTTCAATTTAGTCCGGCAAAATTTCCTGTTACGAAAGAAAATAGAGTTATTATTGGCTCAAATGGCATTTCGATGGCAAAAAAATATCCAACCGCAACTGTCTTTGCAATTCTTATCAGGACAATGCGAACTTCATTATTATTATAACCTAGTGAACCGCCCCGGCCGCGCACGGTTATATTGTACGTATAAACCTTTCTCTTGAATTACTCTATCTATTAAAACAAACCGCATCAGAATCCGTTGTGTAGTTTTAAAGATTTAAGCATACAAATGAACATAGGGATATAGGGACATACTGACAGAGAAAGCGATTTTATTTATACTATGTAGTGAAAAGTATAAGAATGTTAAATATTGAAAATTTTGACGACGAATCGAAGATTCCAATGTAAGGCCCAGAACACACGGTAAAACGCAAATGCAACGAAACCCTTTTGAAGTTTTTGATTTGAAACCAGTTTCAACCATTTTCCACACGCTGCAACTACAATCATTTCGGTTTTCGTTGAGAAAAGAAGTCTGCGTTCTTTAAGTGACGAAGAAATTGTGGTTATGTATTTTTAACTATCTTCGATAAAGAAGAAGGTGCAAAATGAAAACTATGTGGAAACATCTTCATTCGAAGAATATCTTCATAAGAATATATTTCTGCCCATTCTTTATCAGTCTCAGTCTTTTGAGAGTAGCTTGATAGTGTGGTATTATATAAGCAACGATATTTTTCCAACACAACCTCCTCCTTCTAACACAAGTTTAATATTGTTTGTTCGTCGTCAGCCTTTTTGTAAAAGACGCCAAGACAAAAAATGAAACGCAGCGCGAGTTTCCTGCACGCCGGTTTCAATGCGACTACTGCGGTTTCGAACTGGTCGCGTCATGTGTGGTCTCTCAACGGAATCTATGGCAGAAACTTAAATGCAACTCAAAAGTAACTAGTAGTTGCAGTTTCGTTGCATTTGCGTTTTACCGTGTGTTCTGCGCCTAATACCAAAATTATGTTTGAATTTAATGCTAGCCGCGCCGCATGTGATTGCGTCTCCTTAAATCGACGGCCCCCACGTAAATTATCGAATCTGCAAAAAAGCCATTTTCGTTTTTTTGCACCAATAGCAAGTAAAGATAAAGATTTATCATTCTGTTATTTTTATTTTTTTGAATATTTATTCCTTCAACTACTTTTCAATCGAAAAGAATCGAAATTGCATAAAATGAACACATTAAAACATCGAACCTGCCGTTTTCGATGTTATTCGTTGTCAGCGGTACCCGGGTGTCAATTGAAACTGGCTGTTTCGTCAGTATTCTCCGAAATGTGAGAGAGGGCGCACGTGAATTTGGTATTGAAACCAGGTAAGTGAGCACTTTTTTAAATACAAATTGTACGATGTATTGTTATTTTTAAAAGATTTGGTTTTAAACTATCGGAAGTGGTAGATTCGATATTATACTAGGACAAATAATCCCTTTGTTCTATCGAATCTACCACATTCAATAGTATTCTCTGATTTTTGTACTGTTACTGTTCTCTGCTTTGAACAAATCGAAAGTACCATTTTCGATACTTTACTAGGTGAGAGTAATAATTTGACCTGTAGTTTCGATAGATTTTGTATGTTTTTTTCTTTATTTTCAGCATCTCCTGTGTGGTACGAGTTTTCCAACGAGGAGTAGAAATATTTAAATGACATTTACGATGAAAGTGCGACGGTATATTCGGCTTTGGACAAAATGATTCTGAAATCGTTATTTTTGGTAGTAATGAATGTAGTTTCTCTGGTACTCCAGTTCCATCTTCTAACTCTGTTCAAGTTTTATATCGTCCATCAAATTAATTCGAAATGACACATCTCAAGAAACTTATTGCAATCCAAGTGTTAATTTTTTGATATCAGGCTCAGCATCTGAACCAGGAACACCAAACAGCTCCTTGTCCGTAGAAAAAAAACCTTCAAGCAAGATCCGGGCAAGAAAAGAAAGAGGTATCTTAACCAATGGACTGACGTTCGTTTAAAGCCAACTTAATGAAAATAACAACTTAATGTATAGTCCTTTGTGTAGTTTATGTTAATTTAGCTTTCATATAATATTTTTAATTTTTATATCAGTTACGCCACCGTCAATTTCATGAATTAACCGATCCTGTCATTCCAAAGGATCTTTGGTAGAGATTGCTGTTATCGATAAGGCCGCCGATTATGCCACTGTAGATGTAATTAGTATTCGGGCGCAAACAGCAGGTATAATAATAGCCACCACTTATTTTATCATATAATTTCGTTATACAAAGGAATTCCCAAAAATCATGCGTACAGTTTGTTATCGTAACTTATCATAAGTTTATTTTATGCATCTGTAGTAGTTTAATTTTGTCTATTATAGGAAGAGATACAAAAACAGAGTTTGGTAGCCACCAAGAGCAAATTCGTATCATCATCATCATCATCATCATCATCATCATCATCAACCTATATTAGTCCACTGCTGGACATAGGCCTCCCCCAATGAGCGCCATAGCGCCCTGTCTTCAGCTTGACGCATCCAGCATCTGCCAGCAGTCTTTCGCAGATCGTCATCCCACCTGGCCGGAGGGCGTCCTACGCTACGTTTACCGAGTCGCGGTCTCCACTCAAGAACACGTTTACCCCAACGGTTGTCGGTTCTTCGCGAGATATGGCCGGCCCATTGCCACTTCAGCTTGCTAATTCTTTGAGCTATGTCGATAACTTTGGTTCTCTGTCGGATGTATTCGTTACGAATTCTATCCTTCAGAGAGACTCCGAGCATAGCTCTTTCCATAGCTCGCTGGGCGACTTTGAACTGGTGGACCAGCCCTACCGTGAGTGTCCACGTCTCAGCTCCGTAGGTCATTACGGGTAGGACGCACTGATTGAAAACTTTCGTTTTCAAACATTGCGGTATGGATGAAGAGAAGACTTGACGTAGTTTCCCAAATGCTGCCCAGCCTAGCTGGATCCTCCTCTTGGCCTCCTTCTCAAAATTGTTTTTACCTAGCTGTACAATCTGCCCAAGGTTATACTCGGAAACAATTTCAAGAAGGTGACCATCTACGACGATCGGTCCCGGAACAATGTGGCCATTGATCATGACTTTGGTTTTATCCAAATTCATGCCAAGACCGATACATCGCGAGGCTGAAGCTAGGCCGTCCAGCATGTGGGTCAGCTCCTCTAGCGACTCCGCCATTACGACTATGTCATCAGCGAATCGCAGGTGTGAGATGTAATCGCCGTTTATGTTAATGCCCTTACCTTTCCAGTCCAGCGTCTTAAACATATCTTCCAATGAGCTCGTGAACAGTTTCGGGGATATGACATCCCCCTGTCTCACTCCTCTGCGCAATTGGATAGGTTTAGACTGCTGGTCCTGTACTTGGACACTCATAGTGGCAGCTTCATAGAGACACCTCAGCACTTCGATGTAACGATAGTCTACTTGGCATCGCTGTAAGGATTCCAGAACAGCCCAGGTTTCGACGGAGTCAAAGGCTTTCTCATAGTCCACAAAAGCGAGACACAGGGGCTGATTATACTCTTCGGACTTCTGTATAATCTGCCTCACTGTGTGTATGTGGTCTATGGTGCCATATCCTCCGCGGAACCCGGCCTGTTCCGGTGGCTGGAACTCGTCAAGTCTCCTGGCGAGACGATTCGTGATCACTCGTGAGAACAGCTTATAGATGTGGCTCAGGAGTGTGATGGGTCTGTAATTTTTAAGGAGAGTTTTATCACCCTTCTTAAAAAAGAGCACCACCAAACTCCCGCTCCACGCCTTAGGAGTTCTCCCACTGTGGAGGACGGTATTGAAGAGGTGTTGTAGCTCCTGTATAACGGAGGCTCCTCCTGCCTTCAGAAGCTCTGAAGTTATACCGTCCTCACCGGGGGCTTTTCCATTTTTAAGCTGCCTCAAAGCTAACACGATTTCGTCTTGACTGATGTCTTGCAGTTCGTCGGTATAGTGGCGTGTCAGGGTGGCTCTAGAATCAAGGTCATCTCGTCGGGAACGAGGGGCATGTGCAGTGTACACACGGCCATAAAAATCCTCTATCTCGGCTGAAATCTCCGGTTTCGACAGTACGGTCCTCCCATCGCGCGTTTTAAGCTTCGTTAGGTGGCTCCTGCCAAGCTGCTGAGTGAATACTTTGGACCCTCGGTTTCGCTCTATCGCCTCTTCAATGAGGCGTGTGTTGGAGCTCCGAAGGTCGCGCCGTACCATCTTCGCAATTCGCTTGTTCAGGTCTGACCTCTCTGCCGAAGACACTTGGGTGGTTTCCCGTCTTCTTGTCATCAGATCCAGAGTCTCATCCGAGAGTTTGGACTTCTTGCCAGTTCGCTGTTTTTTGCAGAACTTGATGCCCTCATCCCTCAACGTTTCGACCAGATTTTGTAGGCTCTCGTCAGCGTCATCAGTGGGTTCCAAGGCAACAAATCTGTCTCCGAGTAGCTGCTCGAACTTCTCGGTGCCCGCCATGATTTGGATTGGATTTGGTCGGAGCGTGGACTTCATCAGACGGTGTCTTTCAAGCTTCAAGTTGATATTCAGAGTGCCTCGGAGCATTCGGTGATCAGATCCGGTATTGAACCTGTTGATCACTGAGACATCTCTGAATATGTGCTTGCTATCCGTCATGATGAAGTCGATCTCATTTTTAGTCACAGTGTCGGGGCTTTGCCACGTCCACTTCCTTTGAGGCTGTTTTTTAAAGAAGGAGTTCATTAAGAACAGTCCCTCTTTCTCAAGGAAGTTGACAAGCATTTGCCCCCTGTGATTCCTGATTCCATAACCATGCTGGCCTATTCGGGATTCATTGCCAGTCTGGATTCCCACCTTGCCGTTAAAGTCCCCCATAACAACGTTGAAGTGAGCCTTAGTGGTGTTGTGTAAGGCTTTGGATATGTCTTCGTACATATCCTCCACTTCATCATCCGAGTGTGCCGAGGTCGGTGCGTAGACCTGAATTACCTTCATGCTATACCGCTTGGAAAGCCGAAGGATCAGGTACGCTACCCTGGTCGACACACTGGAGATTTCTTGAACGTTGCTAGAGAGGGCCTTATTGACGAGGAAACCTACTCCACCCTGGGATGTTTTATCACCCTCACGAAAGTAGAGAAGATGGCCTGAGTCTAGGGTTACGGTGTCCTCCCCCTCTCTACGGACTTCACATAACCCGAGAACATGCCATTTAATGTTCTCTAACTCCACTTCCAACTGCGCTAGATGATGGTCAAGCCTCAGAGTGCGTCCGTTAAACGTTGCCAGGGTCATTTTAGTAAGCGTGTGGTAGCCTGAATACCGGTGATTCTTAGCACCCCTTGCCCCGCCGTTACCATGACCGCTACCATGGCCAGGAATAGCGAGGCGGCCGGGAACTAGGGGCCGATTTTTGGCTGTGTTTTTCATTAAGGGGTAATGCCCATAATCCCCACGCTGGGCATGCGGGTTGGGGATCGCAGTTTGATGGTGGGGTTGTTCAAGAGGGGTGCTGCTGCCCACCCCCCGGTATATCCCTTAGTCGCCTCTTACGACACCCAAGGGAAGAGTTGGGGTAGTGCTATTCTAAGCCGGCACCACACGGCAAATTCGTATCTCTTCCTTAAATAGACAATATAAAACTTTTACTTCTATTTACAGACCCGTACACTTCTATTTACATTACCCGTAGCATAAGTTCTTCTAAGCTTTCTGGATTCAAGTTGCTGTGTGAATTGTCCAGCATTATTTGTAAACTAAAAATTAGATTTGCTCGAATTGCCATCTAAGAGGTCTGTCGAGGCCTACCTGAAGGAACTCTATGGATTATTCTTTAATAATTTAGTATGATTCTGAGGAGGATAGTCGCGAACACAATATGTAGTATTTGGATTTCATGGATGATTTGTCCTTTTTGTGTAGTGTTTTATTTAGTTACAAGCAACCCGCCCCGACTTCGCACAGGTGTATCCTTTCTTTCTTACTGGGTTTGTATATGGATATATAGTACAGATGTATGGATGGATGGATGTTTGTTTCTTTTTCAAGCAAAAAACTACTGAACGGGTCGGGTTGAAACTTTAACACACGTATTTCTTAAGATCTTGCTTGCCTATGAGGATAGAGCTGTTCACATTGGGCGGATGTCGGGACCGAAGACATTATAATCTACCGAAAAATAATGCGCTAATTAAGCAAATGGGTGATTCTACGAAAACTCGTTTATTTTCTGATTTCTGTGGCACATTTTTTTTTGTTGAAATTGCACATAATGATGGTATATTCTAAATGAAGATTTAATTTTAAATTTTTTTGGTAGTGAAGGGAACTTTATTGGCTTCATGGTTAAAAAGTTATTCAATTTTAAAAATATGGTGTCCACGGAAATCAGCATTTATATCAGCAAAGTTGCTAGGTTCTATTCTAAAGATGGAATTATAAATCAACTACTAATCAAAATAGGCTTATCCTATCCCACTCTTTTAATTTACTTAGAGAAATAGGCGTACAATATTGAAAACCTTGCAGAAGTTATTTTTTAATGAGATTAATTCAAGTAACTTTTTAACAAAAATCACACTAATGATGTTTATCTTTGTATTAAAAATATATCTTAAAAACATTATAAAAACATTAAAAAATTATTATTGAGATGTTAATCAACCCGCAAAATCCACAGAAAACACGGAAATCAGTACCACGGAAATCAAAAATAGTTACAAAATCCTAGACATTTTCTTAATTTGCTGGTTTATTTTATATTGAAATATTCAGTCGAAATTAGGAACACAAAAGGCATAAATTATTACAATTATTACAACAATAGGATTAGTATGAACAAATTTATAGTCAACATGGTAATCAGAATTTCTAGATACCAAGCCACGGAAAGCGATTACGTACCGAAATAACAGAGTGACGTGGAGACATACACCTTTGTTGTACACACCACTGATGGGGCGTGATTGATAGTTTCTCTCGATCTAACAACTATTTACGCGGATTTAAGTACAGTATTTATGAATGGTTAAGTGCGCACCAGGGGAATCAGAGCTAAACGACGGACGCGAAGTTATCTCGTTGTAACTTGTCAACTTAAGCTTAGTTTTGCGTAGTAATAGAGTCAAATAAACAAGTATCTGGATTATTGTAAACCTGTGTAAATTAGTACTAGTGTTTTTAGGAAATGATATAAAAATTTATTAACAGGAACATGTGGTCCGGACGCACCACGGAAGTCAGTATTTCCAAGGATTTCATTTATTTTTACTTATTTAAAAAATAAGAATATTAAAAAACGAAAAAAGGCCTCCTCTATTATTTTTGTCTAATCTACTATCATAAAAAAATCAAAGGGCTAGGGATAGTTTTTGTATGTTTTTTCGAGCCGGACATGTATTTTTGAACCCTGGGAGAATCACCCAAATGTTACGTTATGTGGTTCACGATCTTCCGACACTTCACAATCTGGCGAGATAGATTATAATTTAACGTTATTTACAATTTTACGTTGACATATCTATGTATAAATATCACATCACAACAAGAACTTCATTATCGCCCATCACGTAGAGTCGCATCTCGTAGAGTGATAAAAATTGGCATCAGATTTGACCGTGGCCAAAAACCGATTATTAAACGTTAATGTGAACAGAAGCTCCGACATCCGAACAATATATAAATCCGACAAAAAAATGGGATCGAGCTCTTAGGGCGGCTTCGGGCGCCTGAGCTACTTTGCAAATCGTAAGCATGTAGGCATGCTTACGATTTCCGAAGCAACTGCCTGCGAACTGCTCTGCGACGTCTCTGTCACCCGAAATAATCTTAGTTTTGTCGAAGCTGCTCGAAACCAGCCTCGGCGTCCTTAGGAATGCTTATGACCGCCGTAACAGCTCTAAGGCGTTTGAATCCGCCCGAAGCCGCTGTAAGGCGTTGTAAAATGCTCTAAGGCGTCTGTAGCTGCTGTAAAGCACCGTAAAGTGCTTTAAGGCGTCCGTAGGCGCTCTAGGGCGTCCGTAGCCGCTGTAAGGTGCCGTAAAGTGCCGTAAAGTGCCCTAAGACGCCCGAGCCTCACCGATGCCGACCAATGATGGGCACCGCGCCTTAGCTAAGTATCCACGGGCTGGGGGGTCGATGTGATCCTCACGGCGGTAAATAAAATGAATATTACTTACCCATCGGGTTGTGGTGGTTCGGGTACCTTGGGACAGTACTCGTGCGTCTTAGGCGGCCTTGGGGGCTTAGGCGGAACTCTGTTGAAATCCTTGTACTTCATGGAATCCATTGCAAGTGCTGTTTATGCTTTTTATGGGTTGGAGGAAAAGTAGGACACTATTGTGGGTTATATCTTTGTTATCAAGACATTGCGAACTTCGTTTTATATAAAAAGATTATAAGAAGATTATAAATTGAGCATTTTGTTACAAATCGAAGCTTTCATTCGATTGAAGTTGGATTGAAGCGTACAATATCTTTGATTGAAGCAATTTGAAGGCTGTAGTAGTGGCTGTAGTAGATGATTTGTCGTAAAAGACTCTAATTTTGAATTATTAAATCTGACAGCGTAATGTAAGGAGGTTCTTTAGCAAAGCAAAGAGTAAAGTCACCCTACGGAACGTAGTCATAGAATCCATAAAGAATCCCAAGAAAATTGATAAAATCTTAGTAAAGTAATGATTGTGGTAATCCCTACTAATTCCTTACAAATGCGAAAGTAACTATCTGTCTGTATGTTTCACTTTCAGGCCTAAACTACTGAACCGATTTTAATGAAATTTGGTACAAATATAGTCCAGTACCACTGGAACCAGTGTGGAACCAGGGTTCTAAATGCTCTAAGGATACAAAGAATAAGTAAGGGCCGAAAGATCTAAACTCTGGTTTCCGAACATATTTAAGGTGCATTAGATGTCATAAGAAATAAGTGAGTTTGGTAACTTTCTACATTTTTGAATAATAGTACCTACACTGTCACCTGACATTTTTTTAAAATTATCTGAGCGTCTGGTCGATGCGACGCGTGACCCGAGAGCTGGTGAATATCTGGCTCAGTGCATCAGCATTGCCATACAGCGTGGTAATGCAGCCAGTGTCTTGGGGACGCGACGACTGGTATTGACATGGATCAATTGAGCTACCTTTAGACTGTTTGCAACCGTCTGCAGTTAGCTCAATGGTTTCAATTGTAAATACTAGTTGTAATTTTTCTATTCCTTGCTTGTAATTTTCGTTGTTAATAAATGATTGTTACCTTACATTTTGTCTCTATCATCCATCATGCATTATTTAAATCAGATGAAAATATGCCATGTGAAGTGGTGCCACTTCAAAAAAAATTACCGTCATGTAGAAGTTATTTCATTTAAAAAATAAATGAACGCAAGTTTCTTCGAAAAATCTCTGAAACATAAATTAATTAGAAATTGACGACCGATGTGGCGCGGTGGGCGAAGGTCCGCCTGCGACGCAGGAGGTTGCGGGTTCGATTCCCGCCCCGGAACAAATTTGTGCACGATCTGCAGAAATTTGTTTCGTTGGTCTGGGTGTTTAATATGTATAATAAAAAATATCTATCTATGTAATATATTGTATTATGTATATCAGTCATCTAGTACCCATAACACAAGCTCTGCTTAGCTTGGGGCTAGATGATGCTGTGTGGACTGTCCGGAATTATTTATTTATTTATTTATTTATTTATGTTTATAATGTATTAAATATATCAGTTAACTAGTACCCATAACACAAGCTTTGAGTAGCTTACTTTAGGGCTAGATGATGCTGTGTGGACTGTCCGGAATTATTTATTTATTTATTTATGTTTATAATGTATTAAATAAATCAGTTAACTAGTACCCATAACACAAGCTTTGAGTAGCTTACTTTAGGGCTAGATGATGCTGTGTGGACTGTCCGGAATTATTTATTTATTTATTTATTTATTTATGTTTATAATGTATTAAATATATCAGTTAACTAGTACCCATAACACAAGCTTTGAGTAGCTTACTTTAGGGCTAGATGATGCTGTGTGGACTGTCCGGAATTATTTATTTATTTATTTATGTTTATAATGTATTAAATATATCAGTTATCTAGTACCCATAACACAAGCTTTGAGTAGCTTACTTTAGGGCTAGATGATGCTGTGTGGATTGTCCAGGATTATTTAATTTAATTTAATTTTATTTAGAAATACTTGCGGCCAAATTCTGATAGGCAACCTAGCATATATATACATATACCGGGTGTTACCAGACGACTACCGAAAAATAAGGGGGGTGGCAGAGGACCCCTAACCATCAACAAAAAAAAAATTCGCAGTCCGAAAAAAAAATTCTAGCCGAAGATAAAAATGTTTAAAGATTTTCAATTATTTTCGTAGCGAGCAATGGACACCGTACACTTAGTAACCTACTCTACTATGTAGATAGATAGATAACTCTTTATTATACTTGACACAAACAAAGAAGACCACACAAAGGAAGAAAAGAAAAACATACAATAATACTACATACTAAGACTAGGTATAAAGGGCGGACTTATCGCTAAAAGCGATCTCTTCCAGGCGACTTTGATGTAGGTATTACGTTGAAAAGATGTTAAAGTTAAAAGCTACCTATCAAGTTGGCTATCGGTAGATATTTTACCACTTACCTAATTACGCTGTAGCCTCGGTCGAATCAGAAATGGTTCAAACTGATCTCCTCCTTGTTCAAGGCTGAGCCTGTATTTAGTAGTAATAAGTACAGTTTTATGTGAAACCGTGACTCCACGACCTCTAAGTAACCTCGCTGCAGAGCGCGTCCCTACTCGGGGGTTTCTCTCTACGAGGTCTAAGACATGGTCGGTCATGCACTCTTGGGCGGAAAATGCGCAACGCTCTTGACGCATTTCCGAGAGCTCCATAGCACATGAGCAATAATGAGCATTTGTCCATACTCCCTCGCACTAAACATGTTTATAAAACACACCGAAATCACAGAAAGTAACTTCCACTATTTACATAAAGTACTCTAAGAATATGTACAGAAAAACTTAAAAAAAAACACACAAACATACTAAAAATCAGTTTCAATAACAACAAAACAAAACAGTATTCGCAAATTTCCACAACGATCGCGCACGTTCGAATACTAAACACCGACTAAAAGACGAATAAAAATGAAGCAAGCAAGCCGCCGCCGCCGGCGGCGCCCGGCAACGCCGCGCGCCGCGGCGTTTTGCCAGGCTTCTCGTCCGACAAAGAAAAACACCGCTGCTGTTATAAACCTTATTATGACTAGATTGGAATAAGGTTTTCCTATACCAAAGCAGACTATTCAGTAATTAGTAAGGTTCAAAATGGGGCATACAAATTTTAACATCTTTATCACAGAATTATGAGATAGGTAGGTAATTTAATTTTTTTCGCGGGAATAAATACTACGACTAGTAAAAGGATTAATGAACGTTTCCAGCTAAAATTAACTTACCCTGGAGTCTGGACCAAAAAGCAGAGAATACATAATAGTAGTAAAACATCCCAAAGTTGCCTGGAGAGATCGAGAACTTTTAGCGATAAGGCCGCCCTTTATACTTTGTTGCAGTATTTTTGTTTTCTTTTCTTTCTTTGTGTGTTACCTAGGTTTAAGTACTATACCTACTAATAAAGAGTTTTCTATTCAATTCTAGTAGGTACAGGCTGCGGGTACAGGTAGGTAAAATGTAAATGATATCTTCAATTTTCTAATAGAAGAAGTGTTAGGAGGGGCTCGATCCTACAATCTTCAGATTGAAAATTGAGTGTATTATTTCTATGCTAAGTCGGCAAAATACAGCGTACCTAGCGTATGTATGTATGTATCTTGCGTAGATACCCATTTCGCTCGCGCAGTCGAGCGTTGTTGTTAGTGCGGGCGGCCATAAACAGCTGAGTTGAGACACAACAACTTTTACAACTTTTTTTAAATTTATTTGTTTTTGCTTTTAAAAATGATTTATTCGAGTTGATATGTTTTCTTAGTGTTGTACTGTGGGTGTGTAACTAGATAAAAAAATAAAAAAATTTAAAAAGGTGAATTTTTTTTTGCGTTTTTTTTTCGATAAGTATGTTCAGAATCATGGTCTGATTGCTACCTTTCATTTTTCGATAGTAGTCTTTTTACACCCTGTATATATATATACTAGCTGGTGCCCGCGACTTCGTCTGCGCATGATTAGTATTTGGAGTACTCGCGATTTTACTTGCGTAATTCGCTTTCCCGTGGGATTTTCGGGATAAAATAAAGCCTATTTTTTATTCCGGCTTATAATCTATCTCTGTGCCAAATTTCATAAAGATCCGTTCAGCAGTTTTTGCGTGAAAGAGTAACAAACATCCATCCATCTATCAATCTATCCATTCATACTTACAAACTTTCGCGTTTATCAGTTCAATTCAGTTTGGTTTCTCCTGGGCTATACGGGTTTTCAAAAATTTCTCACAGCATCTGAACGACGCGTTGCGAACCCGTGTAGCCCAGGGGAACCAAACGGAATTCCGGGATAAAATGTATCCCATGTCCAATCGTCCCGAGTTCCATTCGAATTCATTCAATTCCGTCGTGATGCGTGGTTAAAGAATTTTTCTTTCACCCTCTCTCCCAGGGGAACCTTACCGAATTCCGGGATAAAAAGTATCCCATGTCCTTCCTTGTACTACGAACTCAAATCGTCCCGAGTTTCAATCCAACTCATTCAGCAGTTTCGGCGTGATGCGTGGTTAAAGAATTTTTCTTTCACCCTCTCTCCCAGGGGAACCTTACTGAATTCCGGGATTAAAAGTATCCTATGTCCTTCCTCGTAGTATGACCTATAATCATGCCGAGTTTCATTTCAATCCATCAAGTAGTTTCGGCGTGATGCGCGTTTACGATACAGACAGACAGACAGACAGACAGACAGACAGACAGACAGACAGACATGAATGAAAAAAATTCCAGTTTTGGCTTGAGGATCGATAATAGAGTGCCCTCCAAAAAAAATTTTCAAAATATCTTCAATGTACAGAATTTGACCTGTTACAGTTTTATTATAAGTACTAGCTGGTGCCCGCGACTTCGTCTGCGCATGATTAGTATTTCGAGTACTCGCGATTTTACTTGCGTAATTCCCTTTCCCGTGGGATTTTCGGGATAAAATAACCTATGCCTATGTGTTATTCCAGCTTATAATCTATCTCTGTGCCAAATTTCATCCAGATCCGTTCAGCAGTTTTTGCGTGAAAGAGCAACAAACATCCATCCATCTATCAATCTATCCATCCATCGATCCATTCATACTTACAAACTTTCGCGTTTATCAGTCCAAAAATTTTTCACAGCATTTGAACGACGCGCGCGCGTCGTTCAGATGCTGTGACAAATTTTTGAAAACCCGTATAGCCCAGGGGAACCAAACTGAATTCCGGGATAAAATGTATCCCATGTCCAATCGTCGAATTCATTCACTTCCGTCGTGATGCGTGGTTAAAGAATTTTTCTTTCACCCTCTCTCCCAGGGGAACCTTACCGAATTCCGGGATAAAAAGTATCCCATGTCCTTCCTTGTAGTATGAACTCAAATCGTCCCGAGTTTCATTCCAACTCATTCAGCAGTTTCGGCGTCATGCGCGGTAAAGGAATTTTACTTTCATACCCTCTCCCATGGGAACCTTACTGAATTCCGGGATAAAAAGTATCCTATGTCCTTCCTCGTAGTATGACCTATAATCATGCCGAGTTTCATTTCAATCCATCAAGTAGTTTCGGCGTGATGCGCGTTTACGATACAGACAGACAGACAGACAGACAGACAGACAGACAGACATGAATGAAAAAAATTACAGTTTTGGCTTGAGTATCGATAAAAGAATGCCCTCCAAAAAAAAATTTCAAAATATCTTCAATGTACAGAATTGGACCTGTTACAGTTTTATTATAAGTATAGATATAATACTCTCCTAGTTACAAATATTCATAAAAAGTTGGTCTCAAGCAAAAAGGGATGAACGGGCTAATTCTGCAGTCGGATCTCATACCATTAGAGCATTTAGAACAAACATGTATGTTAGTCCATAAGGTCTTTATTTATTGGGCCTTGCCATTCTATAGTTTCTACTACCTACCTAAACTTTTCTTATATTGCTTGAAATAAATCATTTTATTATTATTATATTATTATAACGCTATATTTTTTTCTTATCCTGAAAAACAAATTAATGCTATAGAATATACAATAATAAATAATAAAACTATTCTTCAGTAAAAATATATCAAAACGGTGGATGGTACCGCGAAGCTAGGCTAGACGGTGACAGGTTGCAGAGAGAATACCGAGTCCAGGACAACCGTTTTTGGATCTGGCCCTTGATCAAAATTTCTAGCGATTCTTTTGAGGTATTTATTTATCGAGGGTCTTCGCTATTCGTCTTTGATGTGCAACTTTCCAACCCTTTGTCCGCGAGCGTACTAGAAGGGGTTTTACACAACCTTCATGGCCTACCGGGCTTACATAAAATAAATAAATAATTCCGGACAGTCCACACAGCATCATTTAGCCCCAAGCTAATCAGAGCTTGAGTTATGGGTACTAGATGACTGATATACTTAGTACAATACATTACATAAATTGATTTTTTTATTATACTACAAATAAACCAAATTTAAATGTATTTGTGTCGAATTATATTTGACAGTATTAGCCTAAAATAATACAACAGCGTCGGCGTGATTCAGTTTCGTTACTGTCGATTGAAATTAATGAATTTGTATAAGTTTTGAGCTTTACAGATCGTTCAGGAATTACTCTTTTAAGGAATTTGAATTTCTTGATCCCATTAAGTTCTTCAGAAGGTACGGGCAGTCGGCGGTCTTCGAGAGGCGGGCTTTCTGGTGAATGCAGAGGGTACTTTTGTACTAAGCGCCAAATGGGTCTGGAAAGACACGCTGTTATCAGGAATAAATAATAAATAAATAAATAAATCACTCCGGACAATCCACACAGCATCATCTAGCCCCAAGCTAAGCAGAGCTTGGAAAATTCTGAGCTTAGCCAAGAGGGGACTGTGAATCCGTCTCATACGGGAGCATGAATAAAAAAAATTGCTTTAATTCAGACAACAATGGTCCATAGGTTTTCGAGTAATGTGTTAAACTTACAATAATTATATTAACATAACTAAAGTAATATGAGAGCAAAATGCGGAGGAAAATCAATCCAGGTATTTAATATGTTACTTCATTGATTTTCCTTCGCACAAAGCACTTCCAGAGTGGAGATGAAAGGCTCTCTGCCACCTTACTCTACGCATCAGGGACTCTGTTTCTTTGCGCATTACCGCATGGAAACCATCTGTGCGGTGGTGCTTAGCCATTTAGCTTATTGCGTTACGGCATTTTTATACCAACAATGCATGTACCAATAGGTACTCAATTATTTCGTTAATTTCAAAAACACGTCTAGAATACAAATGTATTTTGTTTCATTTACTGTTTGTTTTGGTTTTCTAGAACATATAAAATAATTTAATAATAAATCCTACTAATATTATAAACGTGAAAGTTTGTAAGTACCTATGGATGGATGTTTGTTACTCTTTTACGCAATAACTACTGTACGGAAATGGATGAAATTTGGCATAGAAATAGATTATATTCTGGAATAACATATAGGCTATATTTTATCCCGGAATTCCCACGGTAACGGGAATAACGCGGCTGAAACCGCGAGGCGCTGCTAGTATACTATATATTTCTACTCACGGTGGTTTAACTAGCTTCCGAGGGCGATAGGAGTTGTTATGAGATGAAAACTTTTCTGGACCCTTTCTAAAATCGTTGACTTCTTTAGACATTGTGTGCTATTTCATATTGTTCATTTTTAAAAACTCCTTTAGTGTGAATCGGATGCACATTTTGAAGAGGTTTTTCGGTCTGACTTAGAATATCGGAATTGACTAAGGGTTTCACGGAACGTATTACTTGATCTTATTTCACTTGATCTTAGGGGTTTCACAAATGGAGCCTTCAACCAAGTAATTAAGGTTGAAGAATAGATAGCACAAGAGAAAAATATGAACTGCACATTTTACAGAGGCTCCGGAACTTCTAAGTCCGAAACCATCAGTAAAGTTCTCGATCAAAAGTTACATAGATTAACTAGGGATGCAGACACAAAACTGGAAGGAGTATTAATAATTTAGAAAAACATAACATGCTTGATGCATTTTCTTTTTCAAAATCAAGTCAAAATTATAAATTGACAATCGAGTGGTGAATTTTAATGGACTTCTAAGGCGGCCTCTAAACGGTCAATTATATTGCGCAATATTGCAAATTGTGCAATAATATTGACGCTTCCGACTGATATTGACATGGATCAATTGAGCTACCCTAAGACTGTTTGCAACCGTCTGCAGTTAGCTCAATGGTTTCAGTTGTATATACTAGTTGTAATTTTTTTCTATTCCTTGATTGTAAATTTCTTTGTTAAAGTTCGAAACACACAAAAGCCGAAGGCGGAGCGGAGGCGAAGGCGTGCCGGTTTTTCCTATGGCACCGCGCCGTCACTGCCTGCGGTGTGTGTGTAGGCTTTCATATGATTCAGTAGAATACAACTCACACGCCTTCGCCTCCGCTCCGCCTTCGGCTTCTGTGTGTTTTGAACATAATAAAGTAAATTTTTAAAATAATATTGACCGTTCAGGGTTAATATTGAAGATTGCGCTATGATTGATCGAAAGTTTGAGCGAGTTTAATTTTTATTGCACAATATTTTTCCATTGCATCGTGTAGGGTCAGTATTGTGCAATCTTTGGTGCACACGGGATCAATACAGATTCAGGTCGCCTTTCAATCTTATTTTACAATAACAAGTATTGTACAATGTTATTGTATGTCTAGGGGCCGCCTAAGGAAAAGATTCAAAGACAAAGAAGAACCTCCTTCGACGGCTTGCTTTAGGCTGTAAGGAGGTTTCAAAACCTTTGAATAAAGATTTAAAATAGGACAAAGGCACCCTTGAACTTCTTTTGTGCCAGACCATCACCTTTAGGTAGATACCTAACAGCCTGTCCAGAAGGGGCGCTTTACGCTCGAGTGCCCTCGTGCGTAAACACTCGCGCGTTCTCCAGATACTAGAGCGCTATACATTCCGTCCAGATGCTGCTGTGCGATTCCTTGCTCGCGCGTAAAACGCAAGCAACGCGCACTGAGAAAAATAACTTTCGTGATTACGAATAATTTTAAAGGAATTCCAGCAATTTTATCCGTATTCCCAACAAAAACGGACCAAGAGTTCTTACTAAAAATTTGTGCGTAAATCCTAACAATTTATCAATAAACTGGTCAACAAGGAACATCATTACAATAGCACGACAATGCAAAGTGCTGTAAACTCTTGTCTTATCGTTACACGTCATAACAAAACGTCGTGCGTGACTAACTCTCTGCTCGTGCCTAATAATCATTACTAGAAATGAGTTTCCATCATGATGGGAATGACACAGAGTGCTGCATACTCTTGTGTTGTCATTACGCGTTATAACATTTAGTCATGAAGAACTCTGAATATTCCTAACAGTAATGATGAGAAATCATGAGGGGAATGATAGAAATTGTTGAAGTCATATTAATATATCATTATTTGAATGTCATGTTGTTGTGGACATCATGTTAATTAGTAGAAATTTCCTAATAATATTTGTGAAACTGACCTACCCTAATTGTTGTTAGTATTGTAAGGATAAGGTGCAACCTCAGATTCAGATTCAGATTCAGATTCATTTATTGGTATAACAAAATATACAGGTCAAAGATTTCCAAAAAGGTGGTAATACAATTTTGATTAAATTCGTAATACACATACCTAATTATCAGAATATAATAATAATTACAAGATTAAAATAAAAATAAATAAAAACAAACATAGAAATTAGACATAGTTACATAGAGTAACTACCTACCTATGTAGTACAAATATTATATTGAGGGTAGGTTAACCCTCAAACATAGAAATTCCTCCACGGTGTAGAAGGTTTGCTCGACAAGCCAGTGTTTTAGCCTTGACTTGAAAATGTTTAAATTGGGAGCCACAGTGATGGAGCTAGGTATCCGGTTATAGATGTCCGGCCCCATGATATGAGTGAGCTTCTTTGATTTGGTCAGTTTGTGTGTTATCCGTGCGAGTTGTTCAGCCCGGCGCGTCTCGTATCGGTGATGGTCTTCTAACCTAGTGAAAGAACTAATGTTAGTCCTAACGTAGATGGCAACTTGATAGATGACTATGCCAGGAAGGGTCATAATACCTAGTTCTTTAAAGAATGGTTGTACCGATGTTTGTCGCGATACTTTGACTAGGGCCCTAATCGCGCGCTTTTGCATACGGAAGGCGCGCTCCCAGTCGGCGGCGCGCCCCCATAGCTCCGCTCCGTAGAGGAGCACCGCATGCACTGTAGCGAAGTAGCATGACCTGACTACATTCCTCGGTAGGAACCTCGATAGGCGGCCGAGAGCAAAACACGCACCACCCAGTTTTCCGCATATTTTCCCTATGTGCGATTCCCAAGTGAGGCCCTTGTCAATTTGGAATCCAAGAAAGTTTACGACGTTTACTTGGTTCAGTGTCGTGCCATTGACGGCAACGGCAAGTCTTCGGGTCGTGTGGCCGGACAGACAAAAATGCACGAATTGAGTTTTGGATGAGTTTAAGACTAATCCATTGTCACTAAACCACCGGGCTACTCGTGCGGCGACATCATTCAATTTTTCCTCTAACAGGTCAACAGATGGCGCTGTGACTAACGCCGCTACGTCATCCGCGTACATCCGTATCTCAGCATTGGGTATGGCGTCTGGCAGGTCGTTCAGCAGCAGGGAGAACAGTACATTGGAGATTGCTGATCCCTGCGCGACGCCCATCGTCAGTGTGAGTGGATCAGATTTGATTGAGCCGCCAGCTCCAGCCACTACCTGTGATCGGCCAACCATCATACTTTGCAGTAACTTGAGTGGCCCGTTCACGATTCCGTAGTGCCGGAGCTTCATCAGTATGATTCCGTGGTCCGCCACATCGAACGCTTTGGAAAGGTCGCAGCACAGCATAGCAACGTGCTGCTTCCCTTCGCGAGCGCTCAGGACCAGGCGGACCACTTCACGTGTGAGTGACGTAGTCGATCGGCCCGCCCTATATGCATACTGGTGGTTGGATAGCGCTTGACAGTCGGTTAGGTAGTCGACCAGTCGTGCGCACAGACCATTTTCGAGTATTTTTGCCACAGCTGGTATGATGGCTACGGGGCGATAAGCGTCTATATCCAGTTGTTTTCCCTTACCTTTAAAAAGCGGCGATACTTTGCTGATTTTTAGCGATTCGGGATAGATTCCCTGCCTGAGGAACTCATTGAATAAGGCCGCCAGCACGGGGGCGAGTGGGCCTGCGATTTGTTTCATGACCTTCATCGAGATGCCGTATGTGTCTTTGGATGGCTTTGGTGGAATCGTAGCTGTAATAATACGGAATACCTCCCACTCAGTGAATCGACGAAACCAGAGCTCCCTGTCCGCCGGCGCGCGCGCCGCGGTCAGCGCGCTCAGCACGCGGGCCGGGTTTGCTGGCGGCGCGCCGCACGCAGCAGCGGCGTTCACAAATTTTGTGTTCATGGCATTTACAGCATCTTCTGCCGTTGTAAATGGGTTTCCTGAAGCAGAACAGATGACTTCTGTAAAATCAGTGTTTCGGTTAGTTATGCCCCTTTGTTGATTAACTATTTTCCACATTGTTTTGGAAGTGTTTCTGCTACACTTCAATATATCTGAGTAGTAACAGGTTTTTTGTTTCAGTATCATACTGTCATATTTATTGTGCATATCGATTAGCAATCTATTTATCCTATCATTAAAGGGGTCAGTTTTACTTATTTCTATAATGTCAAAAATTAATAATCTAAATAATTCTATGTCATCTGTTATCCAAGATTTAAATTTATTATTATTAATGAATTTTTTAAAGGGGAAGCAAATGTCAATGTTGTAAGTAATTAAATTAATTATGGACTAGGATGTCGTCATTAAGCTAGGACAGCCATAGTTCCGCTCATGTATGTGATTCCAATCCACACTTAATAAAGAATTCTCAAAGTTGGTGCAGTTAGTCTGTGAAAAACTCCTAACAAGTCTCATCTCATTTTTAGTGGTGTCTAAGTTCCTTACGACCTCTCCTTTCACCGCTAGGTGGTCGCTCAGGTTAGTTACTAGTGGGGTAGCACTGCAATGGTCTAGCGACAAATTAGTGTAGAAATGGTCAAGGGCTGTAGCACTATGTTGTGTAATGCGCGTGGGAAAGTCAACTAAATTGACCATACCATGAGTAGAAAGCAGATCTGACAGTTGTTGTAGGTCCTTCCGGTCTGAGGAAGCATCACTTATACAGTTTATGTTGAAGTCTCCCACAATCACACAATCAATGTCAAGGCTAAGAATCCTATCGAGCAAAGCCTCCAGGAATGGAAAGAAGTCTCTAGTACTTACAAGGTTTGTCCTATACACGCACACAATTGTTATTTGGTAGTCAAGAAGATCTACTGCTGAAATTTCGCAGTATCGTTCTACAGAGAGATTTGTTATGTCAATATTTGCACTACAATTGAGATCATTTTTAACATAAATACATGATCCCCCATGGCTCACAGTTTTTCTACAGTAATTAGATACCATTTTGTACCCATCAATCAAAACACTTTTTATTTCTTGGTCTTTGAGCCAATGCTCAGTGAGCGCAAGTACATCACATTTCATACAGCTATTTAGCAGGACTTCTATGCGTTGTGTCTTTTTGTCAACCGATTGAATGTTTTGGTGACAGACAATGAGGTGTGTTCCTAAACTTAATGGCGCATTAATTAGCGGGGCTAAGCGATCCCCGCTCCGAAGTGCGGGGTGCGATCCGAAACCAGTCCGAGATTTTAATGCCCTGTGGCCATGCGTTGGGGTTACATAGGACATCGTAGAATGATTCTGGAAAGCCGATGACGAATGCAGCGTGTTGGTCTGTTTTGATGTCTCGTTTCTCAACCACGTACTTCTCACAGTTGGCAATCTTGTTTATGTGTCTGCGAACTTGTTCGGGAGTAGTCTCCGGCCTGAACGACCATGCTTGAATGAACTTCAGACGCTCTGCCGTCTGGAGTTCATCTACGTTTCTTCCCGATCCCGTCAGGATCTGACGTGGTTTCGTCGGGCGGCGTCCTTTTCGGGTAAATGTTTTCCATTTACCCTCGTCGTTGTCATCAGCGTTCGTCTCCTTTTTCTTAGAGGCCATGGTCGCCCTACTAATGGGGCCGTCGTCGTCTGCGGTAGTGATGGGTATACTTGTATTTGCTTGTCCTCTTTCTTCATTGCAAACATGAGAAGTGGTACTTCCTGTTGGTGTTTTCATCCTGTCATTCACAGTTATCGTCTTTTTATCAGTCCTGCTTTGGCCGATTTTCGCCGACGCGGCTAGACGCGCCTGTCATACGGGCTTCGTAGTTTGTGGTGCTTGTAAGTTGGTAGCTGTCAGCGTTAGAGACGTTGAGTGTTTCTTACCCTCAAATAGATTTTTGAGCATGTTGATGACATCGGTCTGGCTGATAATTAAAGCACTTTGCTCAATTACCTTGCCTTCCAGGGACTCAACTTTATCAGCTAGCACACTAATAAGCCTTTGGAGCTCGCGCACGTCGTTTTCAGTAACTTTTAGCGACATTTTCTATTTTTAAATGAAAAATTACGTAGGAGCAACTTTCAATACATCCATCTACGGGTCTACCCCCGAGAGGGACCTCTTTTATCTTGAAACTTTTCGATCCGTCATGTCAAATCTGTATGCTTTACTATTACTTATTAGTATACGTAGGACCAAAATATTGGAATCCAAATAAAACGGCGCTTTGAACTTGGCAAAGGTACTTCATCAATAAAGTACGAAGTTCGAAGCGCGGTAGAACTGTTGGTTGTCTTCGACTTGCAATAAACTCTATTGCAAGTCGAAAACAATCAACCAACCGAGCTCAGCAAGGAACATAATACTCTCTACCGTGAGGAGCTCAGTGTAACAAAAATCACTGCCACCTTATAGCCGACACCCGTGCGTTCTCGTCAGCGCGATCTAGCCTTCGTCCAGTTTTACTAGCGACATCTAGTTAATTTTTATAGGAACTAACCAGATCCCGATCGATACCCAACAAATACAATAAGTACCTAGTTATTCTTGATTTTCCATTTCCAACATGTAAGTTTGGTATGACAGCACGAAAGTTTGTCATGACAGCACGATAGTTTGTCATGACAGCACGAAAGTTTGTCATGACAGCACGAAAGTTTGTCATGACAGCACGAAAGTTTGTCATGACAGCACGAAAGTTTATCATGACAGCATGATATACTATTAAGCTTTTCTAACTGTTTATAGTGATTCTCCTGTTAACCCTACACCTAAAGTTAGAAGGAATTCTTGATTTTGTAACGTGATGAATTTCGATTCTTAGTCTTTAGTCAATACAGTCTTGACAATTAATCATGCGCAGCCTTGGTAATTTAATAATCATCACTACTCATGCAAGTTATAAACATAAGAAATGTAGTGCTAGTCACTTAATCAGGAAAACAACAGAATAATATGACTTTCACGATAAAACGTCATGCTAGTTCTGATACCTCATTAGTATGTAACTTCACGTTCTAACGATGAGCAATCATGATAGCCAACCAAGTTTTTCATCATATATAAATCTGATGTCACGTAAATCGAACCAGGCTGAACAACATTTTAAAATGCACATGATACTAATTCAGTTGTCTTGATTAGTTATAATTCTTTATGTTTAAATATAATGAAGGACGAGAGTCATTTTTCTCAGTGCGCTACTCGGGCGCCATTGCTGCGTCCAGTGGTGCGCGTGATTCCGACGCGAGTAGACGTATTTGGAACAAAAACGGAGACTGATAATTTTGAAATATTTTGACAATTTTGGTATGCAAGCCACAACACGACTGCTTTGTCGGGCTCCATGTTCATAACTGTCCCTGGGTCCCTCCCAAACAAATCGCGCGTAGGAGCGCGCGTAAAACGCCGCATCTGGACACATTATAATATAAAGCGCCCTATCTGGACAGGCTCTAATTACTTAAATTATGATGAGGAATTTTAAATGCAACTTAAAAAAAAATCTAATTCCATTGCCTCTCTAGAGGTATAGGATAAGTTACATAAGGACTAATGTTTAATAAGGCTTAGTAATAAAGGATTATGGGATTATCTATATATCTATAGTCCGGTCAATTTAGACATTCGAAGTTACATAAAGTCCCAACAAGCTGAAAATCAGTGAAAATGTTCAAAACATAATCATAAACAATGTCTAGAAGTTCCCCATCATTCCCGTGTATGGAATTTTTTTTATTCAAGGTCAAAGGTCAAAAAAATTAGTTTTTCGCGATTTTCAGCAAAACGGTAAGTGTTATCATAAAAATATCTTATACAAGATTGTAGATCATAAAATTGTCTACAAAAAATTTTATCAATATTTTTTTCCTACCACCCACCGTTTTTGAGATATAACGATTCAAAAAGTTGTAAAAGTATTTTTGAGACCATTTCTTTACACTCTTACACAAAAGTTACTTCTGGTTGTGCTATTTTGAAAGCTTAAAGAAATTAATAAAGATATTGATTTACTTGCTTTACTCGAACATGCTCACTAACATCCTTACTAATATTAGAAACGAGAATGTTTGTAAGAAGGTATGGATGTTTGTCATTCTTTCACGCAAAAACTACTGAACGGTTAGGGCTATAATTTTGAATAGACGTAGTTCTAGCCCTGAAATAACACATAGGCTACTTTTTATCCCATAAATCGGTTCCCATGGGATAAAAATAGCTTTGAAACGATTCCATAGAAACAAGGCGAGCGAGGCCGCGAGCAGATACTAGTCGTCTCTAAATCCGACCTACTGGCATAAGAATAAATTGTCTATTCTTATACAACTGGGGAAACCACGTTAAAAAAATGCGTTACGTACACTACCTCATAGGTGGCGTGGAAACGTGTGCATATTATGACGATTACAACTTTTTTAATCGATATATCTCACAAGCGGTGGGTGGTAGGAAATAAGTGTTAATACATTTTTTGTAGATAATTTTATGATCTACAATCTTGTTTCAGGTATTTTTATGATAAAACTTACCGTTTTGCTGAAAATTGCGAAAAACACATTTTTTTGACCTTTAACCTTGAATATTTTTTTTTCCTTACATGGGAATAATGGGGAACTTTCAAATTTTATTTTTCATTGTATTTTAAACAATCTTACCGATTTTCAGCTTGTTGGGACTTTATGTAACTTCACTCTCATTTTTTGGTCTAAATTGACCGGACTACTAACATCAAATCTTATTTCTTTTCCCGTCATCGACATGACGTTGATCTCATAAAGCTTGAGCGTAGAAATCACTTTGATGGTGCAATAAATCTATCTATCATGAGCAGCTATGCAGGTAACTACTGGTCCACAGTACCTGAGCTGTACACGTTCTACGCCTTTTTATTTTTCAAATCAATCGATCTCCTGTCAGCCTGGTCGAACAATTTCTGAAAATGTTCTTTTTATACCTAGTTGAAACTTTTTCAAGAATCTTAAAATTAAGAGTGGCCAAATAAGTCGATGTTTGAAAACGAAAGTTTTCAATCAGTGCGTCCTACCTGTAATGACCTACGGAGCTGAGACGTGGACACTCACGGTAGGGCTGGTCCACCAGTTCAAAGTCGCCCAGCGAGCTATGGAAAGAGCTATGCTCGGAGTCTCTCTGAAGGATAGAATTCGTAACGAATACATCCGACAGAGAACTAAAGTTATCGACATAGCTCAAAGAATTAGCAAGCTGAAGTGGCAATGGGCCGGCCATATCTCGCGAAGAACCGACAACCGTTGGGGTAAACGTGTTCTTGAGTGGAGACCGCGACTCGGTAAACGTAGTGTAGGACGCCCTCCGGCCAGGTGGGATGACGATCTGCGAAAGACGGGATGCGTCAAGCTGAAGAGAGGGCGCTATGACGCTCATTGGGGGAGGCCTATGTCCAGCAGTGGACTAATATAGGTTGATGATGATGATAATGATGAAATAAGTCGATAGTGGCGCCTCCATTAATTTCTATATTTTTTGCCTGACAGTACAATGTTCCTTAAATCGACGCCCCAACCGA
This sequence comes from Eupithecia centaureata, assembly GCA_944547425.1. Classification (NCBI taxonomy): domain Eukaryota; kingdom Metazoa; phylum Arthropoda; class Insecta; order Lepidoptera; family Geometridae; genus Eupithecia; species Eupithecia centaureata. Next base: position 9,888,568 of record OX155702.1, on the reverse strand, counting down.
ATAAAGCGGTAATGTCATAATACGCCAAAAATGTTTTATTGCATATTAGGCATCTATGCACCCTGGTGCATGACATATATTTTTTTCATAAATTTATGACCAAAACTTGCCGAGTTATAACTATAGACGTCTTTATTCTATCGAAATTTATTACACGAAAAAAAGGCGAATAAAACCACTTCACCATCTTACGTTCAACCAGGTAGCTGCCAGTTGCCAGAACAAACTAGTAACAAAATGTTACGCTATTATTCGTCTGAATACGATGAATGTTTTGATGGAATTGTGTTAGTAATCTTTTATTCTCGCAATAAGAACACCTTCACTAGAATGTTAACACTAATAAGAATTAGTTAGACTTATTTTCTTATCGCAATATGGTTTAAAAGTGAATTTAAATGATTTATTTTTTACGTATTGTAATATTAATCTGGATAAAACTAGTAATCATAAATATTAGGCTTCGTATTTTCAGAATGTGATGATGATGATGATGAAATAAGTCGATAGTGGAGCCTCCATTAATTTCTATACTTTTTGCCTGACAGTACAATGTTTCTTAAATCTTAATAAAGTATCTCTTAGCCTTCACTCGGCGAATGAACAGCCGCTGCCACATGCATTTTAGGCTTACACGATCAGAATACATAAATAAAACCTTGGAACTTCCAACAAGGCTCTTCTGTCTGCGAACTTGGAAGACAGAAGAGAGTTTCTAGCTCTATGATTATAAAGGGTGTCTCAGCGCCGAGTTCTAACTTTACCGGTGCACACCGCGCTTATGCAGTGGAGGCGTATTTTTGCTATGCTTTTCTTTGAGTGAAGTACAGTGCAAGTCTTGTAATCGCTTTCAAATTCGCCGACGCTATTGCGCACCTAACAGTAATTTTGGGGCTGTGTAATGCTTTTTAATGTGTTTGTTTTGGTTTGCTGGATGAGACCAGAAACAGCAAATTTGACTGAAATTTAAAAGAAAAACATTACAATACTAGCGATGTTTGGTCATTAAGATGACGAAAAAAATCGTTACGTTTTCGGTTTCATTTAATGCTTGAAAATTAAAGTGATTAGTGTGCTAGGATCTAAATATTTCAAAACAAAGATACAAAGCTACTTTAAAATTACTTATGTGGAAACAATTAACGCCTAAAACAGCTCCAGAGAAAATAAAATAAAGATACGCTATTAATTAGTTGTCATCGTTGACTGCACCTTGGAAAATTGGTATGCAAATACGAAATATTTTGTAAGTTCTATCCTTAGATCGTTTTTTTATTTATTACTTTGTTGTTTCGCAGGGATCCACTTTTTCACATGAACGTATTTTGATATCATTCTTTTTTGTTTTTTTAGCCAAAGTTCTTTCCTTCGATGACTTTCCCAGCGGTGGACATGGGTCAGTGTCGAGGGGGTTTGGTTGAGCTACTGTTTCTGGAACGCAGTAGTTGTTTGCTCCCTTCTTTTTCTTTACTGGTGCAGATTTTACTGACCCTGAACTTTTCTTCTGGCCGGGCATTCTTCTGATTATGTTACAGGTACCTACTTATTGATTTTCGGTAGATTCTGATTTGAAGAGACTTGAAGCCTTGGTCTGGACTATTCCCAGATGTAAGCACAAAAGCTATACCAATTCAAAAGTCATTCATACAATTCCATCATTATGGTGTGATGCATAGTTAAAATATTTAAGTAAGAATTAATTTTAATTATTTTTCATTATTTATTTGTGTCAAAGATTTGCGGTTATAAAAAAAGTTTTAGATTTTGACTTGCCCATTCTTGTCATAAACAATGAGAATAAAACCACTTCTTTTCTATATTTTTTCTATACACGAGTGCCTTCGAAAAGAATGTCAGAGAATAAAGTTATAGAGAAAATGAGGTTTATAATAACCGGCTTCGCACGGTTTTATTTACGTATAAACCTTCCTCTTGAATCACTCCCTTCCTCTTGAATCACTTAAAAAAAAAACCGCATCAAAATCCGTTGCGTAGTTTTAAAGATTTAAGTATTCAAAGGGACATAGGGATATAGGGACATAGGGACAGAATTTATAATAATTATGTTGTTATGTATGGGATAAAAAGTAGCCTATGTGTTATTCCAGGGCTAGAACTACGTCTATTCAAAATTTCAGCCTGATTCGTTCATTTAGTTTCTTTGGTCAAATTGGAACTAACATTCATCCAAACATCCATACATCTTCTTTCGTATTAATAATATTAGTAAAGATAGGGATGCTCGCCGCCATTCCACGACTATAAATTAGGTATCCAAGAACCAGAAAAAAAAACAACCCAGAGAGATGTTGCCATCAATAAAGAAGTCCGATCAAAGGCCTCGTACATACTACCAGACGAAACCATTTTTTATTGCTATAATTTTTCCAATTATTAAGCTTTTTAATCAAATAAATTTTACCATTTAAAAGTAAGGTTTTTTATCAGTTATTTAGTTACAAATCCGGCTAATAAATGAACTTCCTACAAAATTACTTGATAACACCATCTTACTATCTTACTATTATCCATCAGTGATGTTTATCTGATCACTGACTGTTATAACAAATGGGAGTCTGTGTGAATGTTTGTTGTTAGTAATTTCCATAACTACTTAAGTTATTTCAATGAAATTTTGTATGTAGATATTTTAGGACTTAACACATGGGATATTAAAAATTGGAAATTTTAACCACACAGGGGGTTAAAAATGGTAGTAAAGTTTGTATGAAAAACTATTATTCCTTGGTTTGATTCACTCAAAACTCGGTATAAATAAACTGCAAAGTAAATAATTAAACACTTGTTTTTATTTTTACGAAACTACCCCTAAGGCATACAATAAATTTATGAAGTTTATTGTATGCCTTAACGACAAATAAATTTCTATGCGGCGCGCACTAGTAAAACATAGATAAAATCGTAAAAGTAAAAGTAATTTATTTGCAAAAACACGTGTATAAAAGGTGACAAATAATTTTTTGAAACAACATTTTTTCACCTTGGTGTGCAAAAATAACAAGATGGCATGATATGGCATGCAAGTAAACGAACGTACAATGTACTTACTTCTTGTCAAACTTTGTACCAAGAGTTTAATTCAGTTAGCTACCGCTTACCCAATTACAACAATATACCTCTATGAAATATTTTGAATTTTTCAGGTTTTATAAAATGAATTGAATTAACAGTAGGTAGGTTCTAACTTAAAATGAACTTCCTACAAACTAACTAGCTAATTTTAAAACTGTTTTATTAGGTACCATGGAAGTAATAAGTACATACAGTATCGCCTATCCCCTTCCTTCCTGGCTAACCCTTCCTGGGTTTAATTAAATTAAAATTAAAATTTTCCATAAAAACTTTAGCACCCTATTTAGCCCTCTCAGATGTTAAAATTTTCAAAGAAGATTGGCGTAAATGGCCCAATAATTTGAGGAAACGTACATGGCCAGAAATTGGAAAATTAATTCCTTTGATTATGGAGCTTTTATTCTGAAAATCTCATAAGTTTTAAAGTTGGGAATCTAAAGTTATACACGTTTTAATATTTTCAAAAAAGTATTTCAATACCTAACGAAACGTTATCAATGATGAAAAAATTAAGAGAAACAAAAAAAGCGTTGCGTTCAATCCCAACTTTTATAACTTTTCGAAATAGTTGTTCATACGGACGTTTAAAGATATTTTGATCATTGATCATTTTTGTTAAAAAAAATAAAAAAATATCTAAAAAATGTGTCTAAATTACAAACAAACTCAAAAAGGTGAGTTGTGACAGCGTGTCACAACTCTCCTAGGTGCCAAAATTTGCGACCTGGTCTGAAAAAAAAATCATAATTTCAAAACAAGATGCAAACACAGCAAGATAATGCCAGGCTTTGAAACTTCAAAAACCACGCAGTATATAAAAAAATAACATAACCACGTAAATGTAACATGACACGTTATAATTACATTCAAAATTTTGTCAAAAATCCTACTTTTCGGTTTTTTTTTTGCATGCATACGTCGTACTCATGAAACCCCTTGCCGTGTACCTTAGGCACGTTCTGTGTCAAGTCGCGGGTCTGTAAAGAAACAATCGTGCATTATTGCCAACTTGCGAACGGTCAAAGATTGTAAGAAATCGTCTTTGTCACAACTCACCTCTGTCACAACTGACCTCGGTCTCCCCTACTGCTAAATTACTAGCAGCAGCGATTTGCTTTGCTAGAAGATGGAAAAGCAAACAAAGTCATTTTGGGCACATCATCTGAATGAACAGAGATACTTAAAGGGCAATGTGATACACTATAGGTGGCAATACAAATAACAGTAACTAATGTCTATATTTGACAAATTTTTGGAATTATTGAGGCCTCAAAATAACATCTTAAGGTAGTACCAACATGCATTTAGCGATATAACCTGTTCTGAACAACGACTGGCATTGAGACAAGTAAAACAATAAACGAAGTTTTCTAAGATGCCCGAAGATAAAAAGCGTCGCGTTTTAAAAGCGCCGTCGTATGAAATTATACTTGGAAATGAATTTGTTCTATTTGTACTCTTTTAAAACGAGCGTTAAAAAAGCTCCCTTGTGAATGAGGCCTTAAAATGGTGCAGGATTTTAAAAATACCAACTTCCAACGTCCTTATAAAAAGTTAATAAAAATGTCGTCTCATTCGACTCGTATTTATGATGATAAATAAGTTGGTTTTGTTTATCAATTTCAATTGGATCTTGATAAAATGAGTTTTAGATGTGTAAACTGTAGTTTACTACTTGATCGAATGGCAAAATTGCGTCAATCCTAACGCAGAGCCATAATCAAGGACTAGGACTACATGATCGAATTTGCACAACATTTAGATAAAAATGACAATTAGTTATCACTAGATGCGCACCGCGGCTTGTTCACCAGTCTTTTTTGAAATAAATTTCAGAAATGTATTACACAACATCTAGGGGTTGTTTTGTAAAAATAAAAAATTACGTGTTTAATTATTTATATCATACTTTATTTATACCGACCGAGTTTTGAGTAAATCGAACCAAGGAAAAATAATTTTCCATAAAAACTTTACCACCCTATTTAACCCCTTCAGAGGTAATTTTTCAAAATTTTCCAAAACTACTTACGTACCAAATTTCATATTCATTCAATTAAATATCTATAATATATTTATTCAATTTAATATCTTAAGTAATTACGGAGATTACTTATAACAAACTTTCACACCGACTTTCCCATTTATTATAATAGTGATTTTATGAAATCAAAGAAGATAAGACTTTTTACACATTTTATTAAGATATCTATAAACTTGCACAGTACTTTTGAGCTGTTTTCGATTTCAAGTCTGGAGACCGAATCCCCGACTACTCGTGTTTTTCCCTCCCAAATCGCCATTGTTTTCTATGACGTGGACTTACCACAGACAAGACTGCCTGACCCCTTCAAAGTAAAAACACGAGAAGTCGTTGACTGACCTTACCATCCTACAAAACTTATGCGTATACTATTATTACACAAAAAATATATAATTTTACCATAAATATCGGCCTCATAAATCAAATGTATAATTTAATTTAACAAAATCATTACACTCGGCCATCCGTCATCATGCGTTCTCCTGAAGCATGATTACAATTAAATTAAAGTTAAGTATTCAAAATTAGCTTGGATTAAATGGACTATGTACCTACATTTTTATCCTATGATAAACTATTACGTAGGTACATTCTTTCGTGATTCAAAATAAACATCGGATCAGTATCTACATTTTTAAAATACTCAATTTATTATTTACTTATATATGTACTTATCTATAACTAGGTCATTCAATTCTTACACACTAAGAAATCATTACACTCGGCGAAAACAAACGACATTCAATACAATTTGGTTGTCTGATGATACATATATTTAAGTTAAGTTTTATAAGAAATACTAGCTGTAATATAATTTTTTATTTAGCATATACATATTCTTTGTGTAGTACTCAGACTCAGACTCTTTCTAAGATTTTCACATATATCACATTATAACATAGTTTTGTATAAGTAGTTATATTTTTTTTTGTAGATTCAGCAACCTCTAGCTATAAGTACTGATAATCTTGTTACCATATATGAGTACAACGTAGTGGGCTACATTTTTATCAAGTGTAATATTATATAAATTGTATACCTAAGTTTAAAATATAGCTGTTTGTTGGGCCTGTACTGAAAAAAAATAAAATACATTATTTTCCTCCAGATAATGAACCACTTCTGTTTTCTGAAGGCTAGATAGACATAGATACTTCTAGCTAGACTTGATTATTTCATTTAGTTCCTTAGTATTATGTCTTATAGTATATGTATACTACTGTGGGGAATGCTGCAGACATTAACACCATTTTCGTGCTGCAGAAGAGAGCTGTTCGGACAATCTATATACCTATATGGGTCCCAGACAATCCCTACATGATAAATTCGAAGAAATTAACATAATGACAGTACTATGTCAGTACACTTATGAAAGCCTGTTGTACACTCGTAGAAATTTTAATAAGTTTCCTAGAAATAGCATGTATATACATAATGTCAATACAAGAAATCAAAATAAACTCGCTTTGCCTACAACTAGACATGGTTAATGTATCTTTCAAAGGGCAATGCATACGCTTCTACAACAAAACTCCAAGTGAGTTGCAAAAACTATCAGTCACTAAATAAATTCACACAAATAGTCAAACGATTCTTTGTAAGTCTGATTATTTTGATGATAAAAAAAAACTGAGACGAGTTTTGCTCCAACTCGAAAACTAACAACCTAACGAGGTGAAGGTTCCTTGTTCGCTTCTTTACTTTACCTTAAAAAGATTGAAGTGAACAAAAATCAAAGTGAGCACTTTATTTCCTAGTATTAATTGATATTTCGTCACTTCATTCTTCAGATATAATTAACCAGGTAGTACTTTAAACCTACTAGGCAGTCGCACGATTTTAAAAGTAAATCGATTTACTCGATTTCATGTTTTTTTTTTTTTTTTGAGGGTAGCTATTCCTTAGCTGGCTTTGTCCGCAAGGCGATGTCTTCATTCTTTTTTCGTGCGAGGCAGCGTACGGACGTAACAGCTCCCTCTTGTAAAATAAATTTATTCCTCATGCCGAAGAGAAGTTTCGACATGATTAAATGTTATAATAATAAAATTAAGAGAAGGAGAATAAAAAACGCCGACGAGTAATAGTGTATTCGTCAGATTCGGAGTTAAGTGAACAAGGTAAGCAAAGTGCTATTATCTTTTCAAGTGTTGTTGCAAAATGTTCGTAAAGCAAGCAGGTAGATTTTACCTCTGGTAGGTAACTACCTACTTAAGCCTGTCAGATTGACCCTGGGGTCAAGACAATGGCTGTTCTATGCTGGAGGTTAACCGAGGGTTATCACAAAGCAAACAATAGAACTAAAACTTGCAAACTTTTACGAAATGCAAACTTTTGCGAAACGTACATAAAGCAAGAAGGTAGATTTTACCTCTGGTAGGTAACTACCTACTTAAGCCTGTCGGATTGACCCTGGGGTCAAGACAATGGCTGTTCTATGCTGGAGGTTAACCGAGGGTTATCACAAAGCAAACAATAGAACTAAAACTTGCAAACTTTTACGAAATGCAAACTTTTGCGAAACGTACATAAAGCAAGAAGGTAGATTTTACCTCTGGTAGGTAACTACCTACTTATGCCTGGGGGTTTGACCCTGAGGTCAAAACGATGGCTGTTCTATGCTAGAGGTTAACCGAGGGTTATCACAAAGCAAACAATAGAACTAAAACTTGCAAACTTTTACAAAATGCTAACTTTTGCGAAATGTACGTAAAGCAAGAAGGTAGATTTAACCTCTGGTGGGTAACTACCTACTTAGGCCTGGAGATTGACTGTGGGTCAAAACGATGGCTGTTCTAAGGGTTATCACTACTTATCACAAAGCAAATAATAGAACTAAAACTTGCAAACTTTTATTTTCGCTAATTCGAACAACGATGACTGTTCTATGCTTAGAGGTTAACCGAGGGCTATCACAAAGCAAAATAATAGAATAAAAACTTGCTAACATTTATTTTCGCTAATTCAACAACGATGACTGTTCTATACTTAGAGGTTAACCGTGGGTTTTCACAAAGCAAATATTGGAACTATTACATAACCAATTATGCTTGCTTGCATTTATTTTCACAAATTAGAACCTCAATGGTTGTTAGAGGTTAACTGTGGGTTTCCCAAAACGCTTTATTAGAACAATTACACTACCACGTATGGTACTGACTTACATTTAGGTTCGCAAATTAGAACCACCACGGCTGCTATATGCTAGAAGTCAATCATAGATCTTCACAAAAATTACAATAATTACACTATGTTGGGACCACGTTTGATGCTTTACCTGCTGACATTTATACTCTCAAATTATAACCTGCTATGCTAAAGGTTATCCGTGGGTTTTCGCAAAGCGAAATATTATAAAAATTACAACTATGTCTGGTAGTTGCGTATTTTTGCAAATTAGAACCTTGACGTTAACGGAAAGTTAACACGTGCTTTCTTATTGAATAAATGGTAACCGTGGGTTATCACAGTACCATTAAATCAAATATTTATATAATAAGATTCAATATAGATCACTCTTGTTAAGTAGGTCATTAGGTTCGCCTGGTGGTTGTCTGTCGAACAACACATGGCAATTCTATTAAGCATTAAGTGGACTTTTTACGCTCGTAAGAGGTAAAATTACAATTAATTCTTAAAGCTCTCGGTGGGTTTCAAAGAGAGATTGCCAAGTATGATGGATAAGTATTGGTATATATTATATGTTTTCGTTTACTTTGCCCGTTTTTTGACTTGCAATTCAGAAAACTGGGCTCTCTTACAAGCACTCAATTTACAACGTAAAATTGCTGCTATAATATCTGATGCCAATAGGAGTGAGGATAAGAGAGTCGACTCAGCTCAGCAGTAGTTAAGCTAAGGCACCACTGCTATTAACAGGGGCTTCTCGGTACTTATTGAAATTATTATAAAATTCTTATATATAGGTTATAAAATTGTAAGGGGAAACTTCGTAACTCCCGGTCTGGATCGTGATGAAATCTTATCCAGAACGAAAACTACGATGTAATTGTTTGGTCAGAAGCTCTCACTAAGACTAGTTTTAAGATTAAAAGGCTATAAAAATTAATATAGTTCCTGATATTAAAAATAAATAACCGCATCCGCAAAGGCACCAGTAGTGGCGTCAGTCCAACCGACGACCAGTCGCCCCCGGGTGGGGAACAGAACAGCCCCCTTATACATATACCTCGTTATACATGAACTATGGGGGGGAGGTAACCCCGCAGGTTGCAGGGGGCCTCAGGCAGGAGCGAGGCCGACAGCTCAGACTCTAAACTAGAGCAAGCCACGTGCTCCAGCACCGCAATTATAAAATTGGGTACACCCTGAGTATAACCAACATTTTTATAATTGTCGGCTAACCATTATAAAACTGATTGGATTAAAGTTATTCTATGAAGTTAACTAGTAGAGTTAGAGTTAGTTACTCGAAAAGTTAACTATCTATTTATACTGTACAACAGAAAAGGGTACCTAGTCATCTTTCTTGCGATGATGAACCTGAAATGCTAGCAGCGATTATTAATTTAATCGAATTAGATACATAGGGGCTATTTTAGTTTGTGGTCGCTCTCAAGGAGTCTTTATTTTCACTAACTGTGACCACTTCATTCATTCTAAAGTTCATAAAACTTTTATGTTGAATTTAATAACTCTCATTAAATTCATTCATTTTAAGATGACGGATCATAGGATCGTGCCTAAACTGATTCTTAAACACGGATTTCTAGCTGCAATAAACCTTCATTAATTCATTAATTCCTTAAAGAGGCTTATTTGCTTCTACCTGTAAATAAGGCTATTAGAAAATACTAACGCTTTATATTTATCTCAGTGATATTTTATGTATCGGAAACATACAATTATTACCACCAGAATGTAGTAAACATAGTTGAACCTAGTAAAACATAGTTACCTATCTCTAAGTTACATAGTGATAAAAAATATATATATATTTTGCCATAGAAGTCTTTATAGAAGCTTCTTGATTTTGTATGAGCTCCTTACTACATTACAAATGGTTTTAAATTTTCATGCTAGTGCATCGTAGCTAGAGAAGAATCACGCTAAATTAATATCGACACATATCTACCTATACCTAATATAAAGTGAGGACTATTCCATTGAGTATTCCAATAGCTCAACCATTTTGCTTTCCGCACCTATACGAAATGTTCGACTATAAAGTCTACAAACGAGATCCAGATACTTTGGCGATAGACGCGTTAACGATTAGATAGCAGAAAAGCAACTTCTATGCATTCCCGCCATATTCTGTTGTCCTAAAGTGCTTAAGAAATTTAAGCAATGAAACAACTGGAATTGGACAGGTTCCTGGTTTCCTAAAGACGGTATTAAATTTTGAAATACTATATTAGAATAATTTACATTATAAAAATATCATTTTCAATCCCACTAAATATCACAACAAAGAAGTCCTACCTTGGGAACCGCGAAGCTCAGGACTACTTTTAAACAGCAAACTATCCCACCTCTAGCAAGTCTTGTCTAAAACTTAATGTTATCCACCGTCTTTAGTAGTATCAACGTACCACCCACAGTGGGTGGTAGCAAATTTGGGAGTTTATTGTTTCTAAACTGACGTAATCAGAACACATTATTGAAAATACCCATGAATATTTAAAATATTATTGCTGGTGACTTATTGACTTCTCAACCAGTGGATGTACCTACTCACTTTCCAAATATAACAGTTCAGCAGAGGTACTCTAATCAACCTTTTATTTGCAACGGTCAGCACTATCATTGCTATTGGGTGGTAACATTAGACGTATGCTAAACGGCATTTACATACAAACAAAACCCCTCAATTCCAAAACATTTTTTAACTTGGGGTTCTCGGTTAGTGCTTGACTTAGCTGGTCATTACATCGGTCATTACGACAGTAATACCTGCTCATGCGCTTTAGCTCATTAAAGTGTCAAACAAAAATATACCTAAAAGGTAACAAATCCAATTTTCTGATCTTTTAAAAACTCCTACTGCTGTTGAACCAGACCTTGATCCTGCAATTTATCAAAGAAAATTCAAAGCTTTATCCGGCTGCTGCGCTGGATTAATGATTAATGACATCAAGCTTTAGTCCTGCTGATGTAAAGTGGAGAATGGAGTTGACATGACCATATTTAGCGCTTCTAGCGCTAAATATGCACGCATTAGCGGCGGCTTCCGTTGAGGTCTCGTTTGACTTTTTCCAGAAGACGGTCGGATGGCATGGATCCTCACAAAACTTTGCTAGGACTTACAATCGCCCTATAAGAAGGGATTTTTCCCTAAATCAAAATCTTTTATTAACGAAAAATAGAGAATTACTTTTTGTACCTACTTATTTGATCATAAGTATTAGGTAACGATAAAAACAAATAGAAAATAAGATAACTTACATTGTAAAATGTTTGAGGATGTCTTCCTGCAGTAGGTACCTATAGTTAGTAAAAATATTAACAAACTACCTACTAATTTTGGGTAAAGCTTGTATATTATAATTCTAAATTTAAATTTTATTTTGATTTTATAAAAGCATATTTGATTGCAAATGATGCATACTCTAAACATCTACCTGGTTAATTATATCTGAAGAATGAAGTGACGAAATATCAATAGGTGATCAATTGAACTTGCAAAGTGAAGTTCGATCACTATTATATGAGTCACTTCATTCGAAGATATAAAATCACCCACCCATAGTAGGTATGATTCTACCCACCCAATAAATTTTAAATTTTCTCTGAAGAAATGAAGACATCGCCTTGCGGACAAAGCCAGCTAAGGAATAGCTACCCTCAAAAAAAAAAAAAAAAAAACATGAAATCGAGTAAATCGATTTACTTTTAAAATCGTGCGACTGCCTAGTAGGTTTAAAGTACTACCTGGTTAATTATATCTTCGAATGAAGTGACTCATATAATAGTGATCGAACTTCACTTTGCAAGTTCAATTGATCACCTATTATTTATTTTTATAAATAAATGAATTTTATGACGTGTCCAAGTGTCCTGTAAGGTCTCAAGGAAATAAAGCACTTTGACTTTGACCTTGAGTATGTCCAGCAGTGGACTAATATATAGGTTGATGATGATAATGATCCTACTATGATCTCCTAACAATAATTTTCATAAAGCAGAAATTGCGATATTACAAAGAAGAAAACGCATTTAGCCATTATGCTTTAGAATGCGCCAAATTCGTGGTATTGTAGACAGAATTATGAAGAAAGTCTATTTCAATAGATAACCATCGTATTCATTTCGATATTATCTATTTTTACAAAATTATACATACATTCAACTATTGATTCATCTATTTTGTTATCAGAGGTATTTTTCTATTCACGATTTAGTGCTCGCACGTTTAACATACTTATGCAAACTAGTTTTTAGGTACTACATTAGTACATTTATATACTATATTACTACATATTTAATTATTAGAATTAGTATTTACCACCAAAATTTTTCTTAGGTTGCCTACTTAGAGATTTCTAGAGAAAACCAAAGTTAGCACTAGGCTTGTTTCTTGGGTGGTGATAGTATATTATTAACATTTAAAGGTATAGAAATGTTTCTATGCATTCAGGTAATAAAGTGGGGACAGCATAGGGACTCATAGAAAGGGGAATAACTAAGTGAAATTAAATAAGTTCCTCCGTTTCGTCGTACAATAATTAGAGTAGCCAGTTCTGAATAACTGTAATGTAATGTGTGTGCAATGTGTAATGTGTAATGTTTGTAATGTTTTTTTTTTACATTTACGTATTATGTTGCTTTCCCATTCGAATTTCACGCGTAGATATAGAAAAAGAACTAAAGATTTTATTCAAGTCCCGATAACAATAGTATACCTTACTTCAACCACAAGCACTTCCATTAATAACTCATCATGTTGTTTGGGCTAGATCGTGAAAATTGTTCACAATTTTGCTACTTGTGAACTCACAACCCCATACAAGCTTTAAAAACCTGGTCGGTACTTTGTGCTGTATAATAGGTAACACAGACTTCTCTGATCAGCAAATGTGCTGTTTAATGGGTAAAACAGACTCTGCAAATCAGTCAGTAATTAGCTCTTGAGGTGACTGTTACCTTCAATAATGCTCAAATAATGCTGATACAAAGCAATAAGTTACAGTTATTCAGTTATAGCTAATTAATTTGAGCCCAAATAAGAGTAAAATCAGCTGAAACAGCGCTGCCAACGCTGATATTCAGCAGACTTGTACAGCTGATGATTCTATAGTGGACAGAGATTTAGCTACTATACAGCACTTCTGTGCTACTTGGGTAAGTCCTGCGGTTAAAACAAAGAGCTGTCGGACGCGAAGGACTTGGAATTCCTAATATTAATTGTCAGTGGGAAAGCGACTACGTTGTTGTGCTCTTTCTCGCACTGTGTTCTCGCATAACGAACTTTTCCTCGCGCTTCCCCAGACAGAGATGCAGTACTGAATTATCGCTATATTTATTTCATTTACAAACTTAGGAACTTAGGGCCCAAAATCAAATGGGAAAAGTTTTCGCATAAGCTCTTTTAAAATAGCAATCATAGTCAAAAGTTTCCATTATCGAATCCGAAGGGCTTCCGGATGAATTAAAATACGTCCACAGATGAGCTACAATATCGAAGCCCTTTCAAGACGTAGATCAACATCCTTACTCGCCCTGATAAGTTTGAAAGGTGCTTTTTTGTACGATACATTTCGTCACCTTTATTCTTCTGTAAATATTGTTAGTTTTACTTAGGTGGTCTACGTATTTTAGATGCTAGACCTACAGAATATGATATTAAGATTGTTATTTCTAATATACCAAAAAAAATCTCCAACAATATCTCCACTTATTTACACTATTATTTATTTAATGAGAACGGCTATTAAACCAATTATAAATAAATAACCTAAATAACTATTGCTGGACAATCCACACAGCATCATCCAGCCCCAAAGTAAGCTACTCAATACTTGTTTTATGTACTGATGTACTAGATGATTGTTATACCTTTTTAATACATTATATACATAGATAGATTTTCTTTTACTACACAACAACAGAACAAATTTCTGCAGATCGTATACAAATTCGTTCCGAGGCGGAATCGAACCCGCAACCTTGTGCGTCGCAGGCGGACCTTCGCCCACCGCGCCACACCACCGGTCGTCCGCTATTTCTATCAATCATTAATACCATTCCTTTGTGTATTTTCAAAATTTAAATAGATAATATAAATAAGAAAATATTTTTCTTCAATAATCTAGAATTGATTATTGACGAACTTAAAATTTTAATTAAGTATTTTATTTTCAAATTATCTGAGCGTCTGGTCGATGCAACGCGTGATCCGAGAGCTGGTGAGTATCCGGCTCAGCGCATCAGCATTGTCATACAGCGTGGTAATGCAGCCAGTGTCTTGGGGACGCGACGACTGGTATCGACGCGGATCAACTGAGCCACCTTTAGACTGTTTGCAACCGTCTGCAGTTAGCTCAATGGTTTCAATTATATATAATAGTTGTCATTTTTGTTGTTAATAAAGAATGCTTTTCATTAAGTAAGACCGTGTGAGATGGATCGTAATGCCTACACTGCATACAGTTCTAAATAGTTTTGTTTGTGATCTAATTTTAATACAGATGCGATCGAATTCCGGGTCTACATTGATAAGGTTATTGTTGTTTAGCCTATGTGTTTCATAACTATATCTGGTTGATTTCTACTTAATAATTTAAATAAATTCCTAGTAGACCATCACCAATCATCACCACCATCAACATCCTAGTAGACAATCATCATAGATAATTTGCGCTTCTTCTTTCTTGTTTCGTCCGAAGTTACGGAAGAATTCGATGAAGAGGAGCCTGCGCCTTCGCTTTGCTCGCCTCCTTCCTCCCTCCCACATTTGGAATTCGGTTTTCGTTTGCTGATGGGTTCTCCTCGGAAGTGTAGCTACCTTCAGACTCCATAACCTCGCAAAAAACCAATAATATACATCAATTTATTGTAATTACTAAACAAAAGTACGGAAGTACCTGTCGCATCATATCCTTGAAATGATAGATAAATATATGAAACATTATAGAATTAATAATTTTCAATGCATTAATTCACAAAATTATAGAATAATGTTCACTAATTTTACTACAACTCATTTGAGTACTATTTAGGTATTCGTAGCTGATGAAATAAGTTCTATGTTTACGCCTCTAATGACTATAAAATAATTATCCCATCTGAATAATCCCATCACCAGGAGGAACTCATTTCATATAGTGACGTACATAGCCACCTGCTGTACTGTCCAGTTACATGTCATTTCGCTCTCTATAGGCGTACTTAGAATACCCCATAAAAAAGTAGCCTTTGTAATAATGTATAATTTGTAATAATGATTAATTTGTATTAATGTCTGTATAATACGTAATTGCAATACATAGCCACTTACAGAATCTACGTTAATTATTTTATAGGCGTACATAGCCTTTTATTTTTAAAATATAGCCCTTGTAATATCGTGACGTACCTACATAGCCACTCATACAGGTCTTATGTTTAGTTGTCTATAGGCGTACATAGCCCTTCTAATATCGTAACGTACATAGCCGCCTACAGGTCCTACGTTTAGTTGTCTATAGGCGTATATAGCCTTTTATTTCTAAACCATAGCCCTTGCATCGTGACGTACATAGCCACTTACAGGTCCTATGTTTAGTTGTATGTGTTGTTTTGTAATTTAGGAATAATTTGTTTTAGTACCTTATTGTAACCTTGTCAATATTAAAATAATTGTGTGTATGTTTAGTAGCAAATAAATGAGATGTCTATGTCTATGTCTAGTTGTCTATAGGCGTACATAGCCTTTTATTTCTAAACCATAGCCCTTGCATCGTGACGTACATAGCCACTTACAGGTCCTATGTTTAGTTGTCTATAGGCGTACATAGCCTTTTATTTCTAAACCATAGCCCTTGCATCGTGACGTACATAGCCACTTACAGGTCCTATGTTTAGTTGTATGTGTTGTTTTGTAATTTAGGCATAATTTGTTTTAGTACCTAATTGTAACCTTGTCAATATTAAAATAATTGTGTGTATATTTAGTAGCAAATAAATGTGATGTCTATGTCTATGTCTAGTTGTCTATAGGCGTACATAGCCTTTTATTTCTAAACCATAGCCCTTGCATCGTGACGTACATAGCCACTTACAGGTCCTATGTTTAGTTGTCTATAGGCGTACATAGCCTTTTATTTCTAAAACATAGCCCTTGCATCGTGACGTACATAGCCACTTACAGGTCCTATGTTTAGTTGTCTATAGGCGTACATAGCCTTTTATTTCTAAAACATAGCCCTTGCATCGTGACGTACCTACATAGCCACTTACAGGTCCTAATGTTTAGTTATCTATAGGCGTACATAGCCTTTTATTTTCAAAACATAGCCCTTGCATCGTGACGTACCTACATAGCCACTTACAGGTCCTAATGTTTAGTTATCTATAGGCGTACATAGCCTTTTATTTTTAAAACATAGCCCTTGCATCGTGACGTACCTACATAGCCACTTACAGGTCCTATGTTTAGTTGTCTACAGGCATACATAGCCTTTGTAATATCGTGACGTACAGCCACAAAATTCCCAACACATTATTCGTACCTTGAAATATTAACAAAAAAAACAAGTGGGTACGATTCGTGTAGCTCCAACAAAGCTGATAAAGCTGGACCGGTCAGATAACTTGTTCAAACATATTTTACTGGTTAGATATCGTTAACATAATAATTTACCTTAAAGCACAGCAATCCGCATAGTGCTTATGCTAGACTGGATAGTCTCGGTGCAATACCGACCAGCCATGTAAACACCCCACGAAATGCAATAAATAAGTAGGTACTCTGATCATATTTATTTGAATGCAGATACCGGCTACCAATTCAGAAAGAAAGAAGTTACAATACCACACACTTTATCCAGTAAAACATTAATATAATTACTAACTACCCTTCACTATTTCAAAAGATAAGCCATCATCACGACCGGGTAGTCTCGGTTTATTACCGACCGATCGTGAATATTCCACTTAAATGGGTAATAGAATGTTAAATTTTGTTACAAACATATCTGACCAGTGCACAAATTATACCCATTATATTTTGAGAATGAGTTAAGAAATGAATATGTGATAACATACCTTAACTCGGTTGATCCCACTTCTGAGATTTTATGAAATCAAAGAAGATAAGACTTTTTACACATTTTATTAAGATATCTATAAACTTGCACAGTACTTTTGAGCTGTTTTCGATTTCAAGTCTGGAGACCGAATCCCCGACTACTCGTGTTTTTCCCTCCCAAATCGCCATTGTTTTCTATGACGTGGACTTACCACAGACAAGACTGCCTGACCCCTTCAAAGTAAAAACACGAGAAGTCGTTGACTGACCTTACCATCCTACAAAACTTATGCGTATACTATTATTACACAAAAAATATATAATTTTATCATAAATATCGGCCTCATAAATCAAATGTATAATTTAATTTAACAAAATCATTACAGTATGATTCATCAAACATACATATTTCAACTTATTAACTGTCACAGGTTTAGTTCCCTATTACAAATTGCACCAAGAAGTTTCGATCTTTACTTCTACCATTTCAAATTACGACAAAAACAAAAAATTTGAATTTCTCAAATCTTTATATTTAATCTGTACCAGTTGTAACTACCCTCAATTAGTATGAAGTTTGTGTGGTATAGTTTTACTATATTGGTATATTATTCCACGATGTGATTGATGAACAAATGCCCACTGAGCAGGTGTCCGGTGGGACGACATATACTTCCTGTTCCCTACACCTTGCACAGACCTGTTCATACCTCGAAGAGGCGCAGGAGCCGTCACAGCTTTCCTGCTCCTCATAAAATGAACTGAAGCATGGATATACGGATAACTCATGATTGCAATGCCTTGAACAGCAGTTTCGATCTTTACGTAGCTTTGGCTTGCAATGCCTTGAACAGCATATTGAATCCTTTGCCTTGCAATGCCTTGAACAGCAGTTTGAATCCTTTGGCTTGCAATGCCATGAACAGCATTTTAAATCTTCACTTAACTCTGATGCGATTGAACAGCTTTTTTCATCTTCACGTAGCTCCGGCTCAATATGACTTGAACAGCAGCTTGAATCATTTGGCTTGATATGCCTTGAACAGCAATTTTGTTCTTCATGAAGCTTTGGCTTGGTATGTTTTGAACAACAACTTTGTTTTTTACAAAGCTTTGACTTCGTATGCCTTGAACAGCAACTTTGTTCTTCACAAAGCTTTGGCTTCATATGCTTTGAACAGCAGTTGGAACCTTCATGTGACTCCGGCTCGATATTCCCTGAAGAGTTGGAATCTTCATGTCGCTCCGGCTCGATATGCCTTGACCAGCAGTTTGGATCTTCACATAATTCCGGCTCAATATGCCTTGAACAGTGGTGAGCGTCATCGCATAGCTCGTGCTCTTTCTGCCTTACACAGTGGCTGTATTGTGAACAGTGACATTTTGGCAGTCCATAACAGCTGTGCCTCGGACATTGGTTGCGCTGCCACGGACATTTGATCATTTTTCCTGTACAAGAGTGCCTTCGTCTATGACGGTGACGTTTTGCTTGACTAACAATATACCAGTTGTTCGGATTTCCACTGTAACATATCCTTGAGTTCTCTTTCTTGAATAGTATTTTTAACATTTGTCGAAGGGTATCAATTCTATCTGCTGTTTGGTGTATCATGTTAATTGTTTTAACTGTAATTACTAGCCTTCAAGAGTGATGATTTTATTTTTTAATAATAACGTCTTATTTATTGGGATTGAGTTCGTCTTTGGTTTTTATTTCTTTTTCTGGGCGAGGTATGCATGGCTGTTCGAACGGATGAGGCGTATTCTCTGATATGCAGATTTTGTTAGATGAGCTCATAGGTGCACCTGGATCATTGTTTTCTTCATTTTTCTTTGGTTTTTGTTGGAAATCTATAAATTTATCTTTTTTTGGTGGGCAATATGGTGGATCGAAAGGATGAGGCGTGTTCTCTGATATGCAGATATTGTTAGCAGATACCCTTTTAGGTTCAGTTGTCGTTTTATTTCCCATGATACAGCTGATTATCCCTTTCACAATGCGTGACTCTTATACAAGTGGTTTATAAACCCTAAGCAGTTGTTTTATTTCTTTTTATCGCATACAACTTTTTCGGTAGGGCTTTGAGCTTCAGGCTGTTTACCTTCACAGGGTCGCTGATCATCTGCACTTCTCACACACTTGTAACTTGTGTCTTTCTCTTCTTTACTTTCCTCTTTTTTTTTTCTTCCGCACGGATCAGTACTTTTACAAGCAGGGGGTTTCTTAACGCTTCCGGAGCATTCCTCGCTATCGTCTTCTTTTGATTTGCTGGCCTTTTTTGGCCTTGAGTCATCACACATTATTCACAAATTCAGAGTTGAGCTTGTGTAATAAGCATGGCTTACTGTGTATCAAACTTCAATAATTTTCTAAAATTCATCCATTTTTGTTATAATGAACCACAACCAAACCACAACTAATGACAAAGACAAACAGACAAATTACTGGGTCAAAAAGAATTTTTTTTGACTTCGAGATCGGGTCATCGAGAAGTATTTATTCGAAGATTTTAATAAAAATAAAGTTGAATGCTCTAGATAGATAGTCTATGTTCATCATCCTATGTTAGAATGAAATGTTCTACAGCATAGCGAAATAACGAAATTAGCGAGAAAGTAAGATTTTGGCCCTAACATCAGCCTCCATTGAAAGCGTGCCAGTCTACGTCGAGTCTTCTCGTCATCCATAACGCAATACCTCACAACTCACAACGAAACTATTTAATCATTGCGTCCTACGCGTCTAGTTGACCTATGTAGCTGAGATTACGGCACTCACGGAAGGGTTGGCCCATCAGTTCAATGTCGCTTAGCAAGCTATCGAAAAAGTTATGCATCATCAAAATAACTCAGAGTTGGTAAGCTGAACTGGCAGTGGACCGGCCATATCTCGCGAATGACAATCGACCGATTAAGTAAACATTTTCTAGAAATGAGATGACGAAATACGAAAGACCTTAAGCGGAAGCGGATGCGATCGAAGATAGGGAGCTATGGCGAACATTAGAGGAGGCCTATGTCCAGCAGTTGACTTATATCGACTGATTGATGTCTTCGCACAATAATTGCACAGGTTCAATTCTTTTCAAATGTTGTACATTTCTTTCGTATTGTTGAAGATTTTATTTTTAATTATTAAATACCTATTTATATTATAGCGAAAATAGCATAAAAAAATAAGTTTTTGATTTGCTGCTCTCGTGCTGAAGTGCATGTACATTTCGACAATATTTTTTATCTATACTTATAATAAAACTGTAACAGGTCCAATTCTGTACATTGAAGATATTTTGAAATTTTTTTTTTGGAGGGCACTTTATTATCGATTCTCAAGCCAAAACTGTAATTTTTTTCATTCATGTCTGTCTGTCTGTCTGTCTGTCTGTCTGTCTGTCTGTATCGTAAACGCGCATCACGCCGAAACTACTTGATGGATTGAAATGAAACTCGGCATGATTATAGGCCATACTACGAGGAAGGACATAGGATACTTTTTATCCCGGATTTCAGTAAGGTTCTCATGGGAGAGGGTATGAAAGTAAAATTCCTTTACCGCGCATCACGCCGAAACTGCTTAATGAGTTGGAATGAAACTCGGGACGATTTGAGTTCATAGTACAAGGAAGGACATGGGATACTTTTTATCCCGGAATTCGGTAAGGTTCCCCTGGGAGAGCGGGTGAAAGAAAAATTCTTTAACCACGCATCACGACGGAATTGAATGAATTCGAATGGAACTCGGGACGATTGGACATGGGATACATTTTATCCCGGAATTCAGTTAGGTTCCCCTGGGGTATACGGGTTTTCAAAAATTTCTCACAGCATCACTGAACGACGCGTGTGTACGCGTCGTTCAGTGATGCTGTGAGAAATTTTTGAAAACCCGTATAGCCCAGGGGAACCAAACTGAATTGAACTGATAAACGCGAAAGTTTGTAAGTATGAATGGATAGATGGATGGATGTTTGTTACTCTTTCACGCAAAAACTGCTGAACTGATCTGGATGAAATGGCACAGAGATAGATTATAAGCTGGAATAAGAAATAGGCTTTATTTTATCTCGAAAATCCCACGGGAAAGGGAATTACGCAAGTAAAATCGCGAGTACTCCAAATACTAATCATGCGCAGACGAAGTCCCGGGTACCAGCTAGTGTTTTATAAGTATTGACCTGATCTGGGATTTTCTCCCGGCTCCTATACAAGACTGCTAGGCTAAACTAGCCAGTGTCAAAAAAGCGCTAGTGCTTATGCCTTATGCAATATGTTTTCCTTTTGCAGCAACGAACACTTCCAAAATTTTGACAACCAATGTGGCACGGCGGGCGTAGATTTGCCTCCGACGCAAGTAGTCACGGGTTCGATTTTCACATTGGGACAGATCTTTGTAAGATCTACAAATATGGATACAAAAATATCTGTTTAAGTTATGCATTAAGTATATCAGTCATCTAGTACCACAAGCCCTTCTTAGCGTGAGGCTAGATTATGCTGTGAGGATTGTGCAGCATTATCTTTTTATTTTATAGAATCTTGGGCAGTTCTTACCTTTTTTACCTTTTTTCTCGTACCTTTTTTAATGCCTCTGTGATAGTTTTATTATTTATTCGCATATGTTAATCTTCTTCATATTTGTAATCGTAGAATTTTTAATGTATTAAAAAACTTGAATAGGGCGAATTTTGCCCGTGCTTCGAATTGAAGTAACGAGTGAGGTTCACTTTCAATAATTGAGATTTATTATTTATTTATTAAACATATAGTACAGCTACCGTTATAGGCACACACCTAGTAAGTAAGTAACACATAATTATAATAACTAATAAAACAAAGAGATTGAAATTGAGCGGTTTGTTTACAAGAATAAAATTACATCAAATTTAATTTATTAAATGAACTAGCTGGTGCCCGCGACTTCGTCTGCGCATAATTAGTATTTCGAGTACTCGCGATTTTACTTGCGTAATTCCCTTTTCCGTGGGATTTTCGGGATAAAATAAATATATGTGTTATTCCAGCTTATAATTTATCTCTGTGCCAAATTTCATCCAGATCCGTTTAGCAGTTTTTGCGTGAAAGAGTAACAAACATCCATCCATCTATCAATCTATCCATTCATACTTACAAACTTTCGCGTCTATCAGTTCAATTCAGTTTGGTTCCCCTAGGCTACACGGGTTTTCAAAAATTTCTGAATAATGAACCAAACTGAATTCCGGGATAAAATGTATCCCATGTCCAATCGTCCCGAGTTCCATTCGAATTCATTCACTTCCGTCGTGATGCGTGGTTAAAGAATTCTTCTTTCACCCTCTCTCCCAGGGGAACCTTTCCGAATTCCGGGATAAAAAGTATCCCATGTCCTTCCTTGTAGTATGAACTCAAATCGTCCCGAGTTTCATTCCAACTCATTCAGCAGTTTCGGCGTGATGCGCGGTAAAGGAATTTTACTTTCATACCCTCTCCCATGAGAACCTTACTGAATTCCGGGATAAAAAGTATCCTATGTCCTTCCTCGTAGTATGACCTATAATCATGCCGAGTTTCATTTAAATCCATCAAGTAGTTTCGGCGTGATGCGCGTTTACGATACAGACAGACAGACAGACATGAATGAAAAAAAATACAGTTTTGGCTTGAGTATCGATAATAGAGTGCCGTCCAAAAAAAATTTTCAAAATATCTTCAATGTACAGAATTGGACCTGTTACAGTTTTATTATAAGTATAGATTAGGATACCTACCATGCGCGAAAGTGGAGCTACATTTAGGATTTAATGTCTATTAAATAAAATTAAACAAAACTCTTATAAACTCATATGCCTTTATTTCGTACTGGTGCGTTTTCCTTACAATTTATGTATACTTATTAAAATTAAACAAAATCATTATTATTCCATCTTAATATTAAAAATGACATAACAATTTTATCACTTATCGATATGCGTTCGGAAATAAAATCAAAATGCGTAATAAATAAGATAAAATATAAAAATATAATTAAATTTAACTTTTTGGATTTAGAAACTGTGTCACGTGGGCGTACCAAGGCGTACCATAACAATTAAAAAATATTCAATTATTTGCGACAAAATTATTTTTATATTATGTGTATGTTTAGCGTTATATATTACTATAATCACCTTACCAAAAACGACCATAATTATGTATCTTTGGTGATAAATTATTGCTTTCTTTTACATAATTAAGGCAGAATATAATTATTTACTTGGGATGATGTCTTTGGCGTCCCTCTAAACTGTATGACTTTTCACATAAATCATATAATTTAAGCAATATTTCGGAATAATGAATATAATTGAAAGTAAGTTTTAGATTCTATTTACAAAATTGATCCTTACTAAACAAAACTGAAAAAATAATAAATATAAAAATGGACGGAAACGATAAGAATTGCAACTAATAATATTATTACTAAATAAAATAAAACATTCTTACAAGTTTGAACATTACCAAATTGTATATAAATTAATATATGGCATACGACATGGTTATCGTATACATTTTAATAACTAACATAATTTTTATACATAAAAAAGTAAAAAACACAAATAATCTCATCGTAATTTCAAAATAATCTTAAATCAAAGTAGATTGACTCCCTTTACGGACATCAGAAGCGTTACAACAAAATAAATAATAAATTTAACTAATTATAGCAAATAACAATGAATTGTGCATCGAGGACTGCGTAAATATAGAAATATAATAAAATGTAAATATACAATTAATTAAAATACACTGAGATTGAGGTAAACAGAAAAAGAGTCGTAGTACACAAATGACATTTTACTTATAACAATATTTACAGATCTATAACATTGGATTTCTCATTATTTATTGAGTCTTTTTACAATATACATTTCATTTCTAGTCTGAAATCTATAGAGCTCTTTTAAATCTGCTTAGACTTCACACTGGGTGGCAATGTGTCAAAAAGCACGTTTTCATACGTATCTTTCGATCCTCGATATTATATTGAATATCACTACATATAAAACAACGCTTCCCGCTGTCTGTATGTCCCTATGTATGTATGCTATTTAAAAAACTACACAACGGATTTTTGAGTGGTTAAAGAGGAATGTTTATACTTGTATAAACCCTTGCGAAGCCAGGACGGGTTGCTAGTGCTGAAATAAATTTTAAAATTATTTAACAGTCATGCTTGTGACATTTGGTTGCCATCCCAGGTTGAATTACAGCCTTAGAGCCTGTATTATAAATTAATAAAACTTGTTTAGGGCTCTCGGGCTTTAAGTAACTTTAAGCAATATTAAAACGTGCCCCATAGCTTTAGTCCTTACTCTGGCTTTTCATTGAAAATAATAATGAAGAATAACAAATTGTCAATTGCAAAGTTAATGGCGTTAATAGCTTGGAGTTTTGTGATGCAGTAACTTGGGTTGTATTATTGCAAATTAAAATATTTTGTCGCCTTATGTTAACATTTTGTAAGAGATACAGAAAACCAGAGTAAATAAAAAATAATTGTAGTTTTATAGAAATCATAATCTTACAAAATAATAATGTTAGTCGAATTGTACATTATTTTACTATCTACAATGAGAATTTTTAAAGGAATTATTTAAAATAGGCCTGACATGATTCGATTTCAAACCTTACCTATTCAACAAGATATTACAAGACTCTTGGACACGTCATAAAGTTCATATAATAGAGACTTATATTAAAACTAGGAAAACAAAATGATCACTTTCATTTTTGTTCACTAAGAAAGTCATAGCAAGCTCTAATTTTTGTATTTTCATAATTCTTTCAGGTAAAAGTGAAAGTTTAGTATTCTGCTAATATGGCGCCAACAGTTCTCTTCAGGTTATCGCAGGAAGGCTGGATACAGTTTCTCCTTTTATGCAGCACTGCGCTAGGGTTGATGTTGGTTGTTAGTTTTATTTTCTTTTAACTATTTGTTTTTCCGTGTATGTTTTTGTGTATAAAAATTGTTAATTATGAACTGCGTTGTGAGACTTTATATACCTACCATGTCAGACAAAACTGTGATTTGATTTGATAATCTTCAATACTCTATATCACTACACAGTATAAAACAAAGTCGCTTTATCCCTTTGTCCCTTTGTATGCTTAAATATTTAAAACTACGCTGATTTGGATGCAGTTTTTTAATAGGTAGAGTGATTCAAGAGGAAGGTTTAAACGTATAATAAAACCGTGCGAAGCCGGGGCGGCTCGATAGTTTTATATAAACCAAACTTTACCCCTAGATACTGGATAGATCTTAGCCTTTCTTAATGACAGAGTGATAATGATAGCGCACATAGTCTTGCGATAGACACAGATAGGTATTGAAATACAGAACCATACTGAAATACATTTCCTGTTGAAAGTGACTTCATGTTTGATGAACATCGGGGCTTCAAATCGAATCTTGCAAAGCCGTTTAACTAAAATCGTCACAATTGTTTTTGTAATAGTGTCCATATTCACTTTGTATTTGTTCGTTGTAGCGCCGACTGATCGCACGGCCTTCGCTGATATCTGAAATAAAAATGAACTAATTAATAAAAATATATTAAAAAGTACTAATGAGATTAGGAGTTTGTTTATTTAACACACCCTTACAAAAAAAAAACCATCATGACCAAGTTTGAAGTTCGACACTTTTAACGTAGGTACTCTGTTTCTCTTTATCTAGATATCAAATAATAATAATTCCGGACAGTCCACACAGCATCATCTAGCCCCAAATCAAACTCTAAAGTACATCTGTATGCTCCCTCTGTAGCTAGATAGTTAATTTCATTTTATGTAAGTAGAATGCCAAAATGTGTGGTGGCGATTCTAAAACGATGAATTTGTTATGGGCAAAGATTCGGAACGTAGGTCACAGAATCTTTGGTCAATGTGAAGCTTAGCAGAATAAGGTCCACAGTCATTGTGGCTATAATTGTCTTATCTTACGAGACAGTGGACATCTTTTGAGTGAGGTAAAAGTTATAGGAACGTATATATGTATATTACATCCAAATTTACTCTGTCGAAAGACCAGCGTTGGTTGTAAATATGAAGCTCATGCTCAAATGTAAGCACGTCTCTATTAACCAGTTTTTGAACGATATTTATTGAAAACTGTAGAAAAATCGCAAGTATTTTTGTACAGTACAAGGACGCGTACGCGTTATTTCCATAGAAACATCTCTATTTCTATCCCTTAGAACTGATTTAAGGGATGAAAAGTAGCTTATTTCTTATCTACGTTTATTCCAAATTTTAGCCCGATCCCTTCAGTAGCGTTATTTTTTTGCGTTATTTTAGTTTTTGTAAAGATTTTTGTAACAGTATTTAACGACATTGATTTAGAACATTTGTTAGGGAAATCTTCTAAAGCAATGTGTGTTCTTTCATTAAAAAACTTTCAATCACTTTAATTCATTGCTCTATAACTTATCCCTTGCCTGGGGATTTCGCAGGGTGGCCCTTAGGGACCAATAGGGACAAGAGACAAATGTGCGAGCCCTTTGTGCTTTTTGATTTGCTTGTTGGGGACGTGATTGGAATTAGGGAGGTAATTGATTGATTTTGGAACTTTTTAGGTACCTACCTAATGTTTTAAGTGAACAAAGTATGTGGTGTGAATAATCCAATAACTTTACAGCAATTTGTGGGTACGAAAATAGTAGGTATGGAAATAGTGTATTATCGAATACAAAACTTTTTTAAAAACATTATTTTTATAAAGCATCATCTAGTACCAAATAACAAGGTAAAGTTTTCTTGTCCGCTTCTTTACATTTATAAGAATAAAGTGAATAAAATCAAAGTTATCACTTTATTTTCTAGTTTCACTTAGATAAACATATAAACTCAATTATTTATGGAACACTAGTCTAAAATTCATAATTTAAATAACAAGCAAGCTAAATAAAGCTGATTAAAACTAATACCCTGTTGGTTTTCTGTGGTTAATGATTATGGATTATTTTATTATTCTGCGGATTATTATGAGAAATCTATTTATTTGAAACAATATCATTGGATTATTATTAATTTTTCTCATTCGCGTTATTGCACAAATGTTCTTAACACACGTCAATTTGTCGTTCATCATTGAGTTTTACTCGCCCTTTTACCCTTATAAACTATTTTATTCCTCCACCTTTGTTATTTCACGTGAAAAATAACTATTATTTTCAATTTGAATCTACTTTGCGGATAAAAAATCACTTCAACAGAGCTTTGTTTTGATCCACTATAAAATTATATGGAAGTTCTGAATCCCAAAGGTGATAGATCAAAGCTAAGGGGAGCTCATAGTTCTACCATGAGGGATGTTATAGGATTTTGAACCGTATATTGAGAGAGCACAAGAAACAAAAGATTATGGAAGAATTCACAGTTTTTTATACTAGGAACTGATAAGGGTGAAGCAGATTTGAAAGCAATCGAAATCGAATCAACTCAAACTTTACTAAAAAAATTATTTAAATGTGTGCACCCGTTCTCCTTCAAGGTTGATCGTTTCTTGCTATCGTTAGATTAATTTATTGATTGTTTTGTTTTAGAGTTCTACAAGAAATAAAACTTATGGTAAGGTCATCAATCATCAATTGTAAACCATATTCTATGAGCTCATGATAAAAACAACTTAGATTGAGTTCAATTTTGGGAGTCTTTATGAATTTGTTGATTTATATAAATCTGTAATTATATAAACATACCAGTGAATTGTAGTTAGTTTTTACATAATTTAATAGAAAACAAACTACTTTTCCTTGTTAGTTAGCTGGTTTAATTCAATGTAAAATAGATAAATAATTAAAACTACTTAAAAAAATACCAGGCGCCAACAAAAATGCATTCACTTTTCGAATAAATGATTTCCCAAAATCTAACCTTAGTTTGAAGGCCATAAAACCTCGTTTTACACCCGTTTAAACAACCGCTGAAAAACAAATGGCCTTCGATAGCGTATAAATCTGGACGGTTTATCACTGACCGCGGCCAGGTGTGCCTCGGGAGGTATGTTGGCACCTGTGCTCTTTACGGTGGATATTTTTGAAATAGACCCGGTATCAATTACATTGAAATCGCTTCTAATCGCCTTCGAACTTTTCAGTTTTTTCATTCTGTATTCAAATATTGTATTCGTGAATATATCACTCGTAATGAATAGGTACTTGAACTAATCGGTTCTCCCCTACCTTTATCATTCGTGCTGCTAAGCAATGGAATACGCTGCCTGCTTCTGTTTTCCCGGTCCACTACAACCCGAGTCTCTTCAAGACCAGAGTGAATAGTCTT
The DNA here is from genome assembly GCA_944547425.1 of Eupithecia centaureata. Classification (NCBI taxonomy): domain Eukaryota; kingdom Metazoa; phylum Arthropoda; class Insecta; order Lepidoptera; family Geometridae; genus Eupithecia; species Eupithecia centaureata. The sequence continues at coordinate 9,859,940 of OX155702.1, read as the reverse complement.
CTAGACTTTCGTGATAAATCTTCGACTACGTCGTCATTTACCAGTGGGATTTTGGTCAAACGAAGGTCTATAGTGTTGATAAAAAAACAGAATAATAAAATAAAAGATAGTACCTGTACGATAGTCAAGGATACTCACCACTTGGTCAGTAAGCCTGTCGCTGCAGAATGCGAGTAGGGTCCTCCATACGGCGAGTACTGGGAGTAGGGCGCCGCGTACGCGTACTCGCTGGCTAGCGTTGTCGTGCCTGGAAAGGGTACGACTTTTATCAGACTAAACCTCTCCGAAAATAATGATAGTGAATGATGGATAATTCAAAAAACATCTAGCCACACATTACTGAAAATATTAAAATTAAAAGTACATAAGGCGTTCCTTCACAAAGGATCAACACACAATGAATAAACCTAAGTTTAAAGTCTTGGACTGAATTTGTCAATTCCTTTAGAAAACATGTTAAAGACAAGTTTTTTTTTTTTTCTAAACAACATCTTTATAAACAACGAAAATTACAAGCAAGGAATATAATAATTACAACTACTAACGACCTAATGACCTAATCTATATGAAATAACCCTAAAATAAAAAATAAATAAATTCAAACTCTGCGCTTTTCGAATTTGTGACTCTACTACATATCTTTAAAAATACTAAACATTTAATGTTAGAATATTCATGAATAAGCTCCTAAATTTTAAAATACTTTTATCACGAAAACAACGAAAACACCTACAAGTCGAAAACGCTAAGCCACAGCACTTACGCCTAATATTATCTAAATCAAATCATATTGCCGTATAATCAGAAGACTGAACGCAACCACGCCTCGGGACAAATTCCACCGTATACGCCCTAACGAGCTTCATCCTCGAAACCACTTTCCTCAACCCCCGCGAATCTCCCAAAACTGACAGTTTAATATTTATAACCAAAGTGAGCCTATGAAGTACGTAGAAGCACTCTGTCGCATCGCAAACTCGTGACACGGTTCGTTACCTCCTCCAGACAATGCCATACGATTCCCCCCTCTAAAATTATTTGCATAGAACCCCGAATGAGCTATTAAAGATGTCTGGAGGGGGCGCCCGCCGCCCAACCCCGGGATAAGCAGATTGCGGTAGATTAAAGACCAAAAGCATAAAGAGAAGCGGCGGTCCCAGAGTACCGCCCTGTGGCACTCCATTTTGAATCCTCTCCGTAATATGCATAAGTGCTGAAACTCAGTGGAATCTGTATGATATTTTATGATGTTATAACACAGAGAAGCGCGCGGTCCGAGGAGAAAATTAGATTTCCCCGAGAGTGGTTCGGAGTGGTACTCGACAAAGTCGAAAGCTTTATTGGAGTCGGGGTTTTTTCATCGTGATTCTTGAACTGTTTTTCTGTTTGGCTACTTTTGTTTTAGCTCTTCTCTCATTGCTTTATTTCGGTGCGTGGATTTTTATTGTCGTCTGAAGTGGCGATGGGGGCGGGGATGTTGTTTTCTTACGTTTTTGTTTTCATGTCTGATGTTTGCTAATATCATTTATTAGGTACTGGACAGCGTTTTAAGTTTATTTCTGGAAATATTTTTATGTTAAAGCAAGCAAACATTCGTTTCATCTTACAAAAACAGAAAAACTGACTGACACAGAGCAAAATTATAAATGTTTTATTAGTTGCATAGTTCCTCTATGAAAACCAAGATGTCGTGGTTGGTTTTACAATCAAATGCCGGATTCTGACACATTTATATTGTATGTTTTATTGTAAAGTAGTCATAGTTATTAGTTATTATCTCTTTATTTATGTGTGTGTCGTATTCTAATAAATACCTGAATTTCTTTCCTTCTCTCTTATTTCTGACACTTTAGCGACTATCGAGACGTAGATAGATAGATAGAGAATTTTTTGCTGCACACAACAATAAAGATAACACTTTACAATAAAAAAACTTACTCGAAGTCACAATTTGAGGTCTTATTGCTGAAGCATCTCTACCAGACAACTTTTAAGACTTACCATCGTAATGTGCGTAGGGAGGGTAGGGCGGCGCGGGTGGCTGCAGCACCACCAGGGCTGCAGCGTCGGGGCTCGCGGCGGCCGAGGGGGGCTCCCCTCCCGCGCCGTTGGACCCCGCGGAGTCGTTGGTCCCTGGAAATAAGGGTCATTATACAACAAAGGGCATTCTAACACAAGAACTAAGAGCTTGTCCAGAAAGGACGAATTCGCCGCGATTCTCTCGCGCGCGACCGTTGCGTTCAGAAGGCGCTTACTAACGCGCGAAAAACTCGTGAATCGATACGAGCACTCGCTCTTAGTTCGCGCGTTAACTGGACGCAACAAGGCTTCCCTAGTACCTCGAGAGTCTGGCGTAGCACACGCGATTTACGCGCTTATTTTGAATTCGCGCGATGCTTGTGGATGCGATGTATTTGTGTCTAGTATTTCACTAACGCGCGAGTGACTTCACGCGAAACGTTTCGCGGCGAATTCGTCCTTTCTAGACAAGCTCTTACAACAGAGATGCCTGGTGACAGACAGACAGATGGACTGACGGACAGCGAAGTCTTAGTAATAAGGTCCCCTTAAACCCTTTTGATGCGGTACCTTAAAAAAACAACAGAAAAATATTGAATGGAGTTCTAGGTATAGTATCTGTAAAATGTGTAAGGTGTATTTTGCTAGAAGAGCTTTGGCCCAGCTAAGTTATGACAGCCATAATTTCAGCAATGTTCATATTTGCTGAAATTATGGCTGGCTAAGCAATTTACCATTGTGCTTTAAAATAAAAATCTGAAATAAGTGTATTTCAGTTGGTAGACTATGCATTTATGTTTTCTACAAAATAACTTGGCAAAAAAGGCTTGCAAATCGAACAGTTTGCTCCCATCTTTTAATAGGCGCTGGCTTTCTAAATCCAATAAAACGCACTGAGAGAGAATATAATAAATTTCAACGTTTCTGTACGAAGAAAATATTCGATATATTTGATATATATATAACAATCAATACATAGTATAAAACAAAGTCGTTTTCTCTGTCCCTATGTAGGTATGCTTAAATCTTTAAAACTATGCAACGGATTTTGATGCGGTTTTTTTTATAGATAAAGTAATTCAAGAGGAAGGTTTATACGTATAAAAAACCGTGCGAAGCCGGGGTGGGTCGCTAGTTCATAATTAAATAACTAAAGAATTCTGTAAATGGATTTCTTCGACTCCAATTTTGCACCTTAGACTATGAAAGCTAAACTGTAGTAAAAAAAAAGATGCAACTTAAATAGAAACACGATCCTAACTAGAAGCTAGGTCTGATAAAGAATGCGAGATAGTGAGCGAGATAGTAATGACCAATCAAGAGTTGGGACTGTGTAGACTGTCCGGAAATATCACTACATAGTATAAAACAAAGTCGCTTTCTCTGTCCCTATGTCCCTTTGTAAGCTTAAATCTTTAAAACTACGTAACGGATTTTGATGCGGTTTTTTTAATAGATGGAGTGATTCAAGAGGAAGGTTTATACGTATAACAAAACCGTGCAAAGCCGGGCGGGTAGCTAGTTATTATTATAATTATCAAAAGAACAAACTGACCCGTGAAACCAACAAACTAATTGAAAACAAATCCTCGTAAGAACACAGCTGCGGTCGAAGCGAATGAATGAGTGTGAATGAATGGAAGATCCCGTCATTTCCCATGGTGCTGACCGCAACTGATTATGCGGTGGATTCCATCTGATATTGATTCTTCGTTTTGCTATCACATGGGAATCGTAAAGGTTAACTTTGTTGAGATCTGTTGACTACTTTATTCGTATCTTTTCTTTTCCAGACGATTTTTGTACAAGGGTTATGTCACACAAATTTAAAAAATAACGAATATTTTAGTGATTCTGTAGATACCTAATTCCATAAGTTATGCCTGATTTGCTTAAAAGAATCAATCATCATCAGGCTTTAGAGTAACCACAATTTTTAATAGGTAACTTAATAAATGAAATAACTAATGCTCGACAACTCACACAACACCATTTAGACCCAAGCTAAGCAGAGCTTATGTGGATAAATATATTGTGTTATACTACAAAATAACTAGGGATATAGTTTCTACGTAATAATACCTATAGAACGCCTTGACAACGGAGCAAATTTTTATGTTTTAGACACCTTCTCTTTATTTAGTATGCTGATAGAAATAAGCTTGAGTTGAAATGAAAATATTTATTTTCTCTCTTAAATATCTGCAGCACGTACATACATTTGTCCCGCGACTTGGCACAAAACTATTTACTTATTAACATTCTTTTAATTGTAAGATTAAAGCGTTTGTGTTACCACATATAACTGCCAATACCAACCAGTTTAAATAACATGATTTGATGTTTTTACAAAAACTAACATCCGACTACAAAAAGGCATTATTTATAATCATCAAAATGTTCAGATCTTGATCAACTTTATATGGGACCACTTGAAAAGCATCAGCTTTCAAATTATAAAATGAATCATTATAATAGAATCAGGTAGAAATTGAACAAAAAAAAACAGTTGTATTAAAAACCTCTTTTTTTGAACTCAGCAAAACCTACTTAAGTCAGGAAACCACAAAATTACGAAGAACCTTCCAAACCTAATCCCTAGACACCACAAAAATGTATGCCAAGTTCGAAGACAGTTAATCTGAATGGCATGAGATGACGCCGCAAATTTTCAGGGCGTAACGAATAATGGTATAATCACGGTGTTTTATAGGAAATGGGCAGGTCTATGGTAGAGAGTCCGTTAGGCGGCACGAGCTTTATTGTCTTCGGAAATCATGGTTTAGTTGGTTTACTAAGGAAACGGTTTGTGCTTTATTGAGGTCACATAATTAATAAAGAGGTGTGTAGTATTTTTTTTGCATGAGCACAATTTTCTGAAATTAAATACTTAAGAGCCTAAGCCACTAAGCCTATGATTATTCATTCGCATAACGTTTTTTTAAATTAGCAAACTTTACTAGCTAGATCGGCTTTTGAATCTAATCATCATCATCGTCATCAGCCTCAGCCTCTAGCATAGTCCACAGCTGGACAAAGGCGTCTCTCCCAATCGGTCTGACGTTTCAATAAAATTAAAAATGTATTCAGTATTTTCAATAGTACGCAGATTCTAGAGGCATATTCTAACTGCCAACCAAAATGTTTTGACTCAGGGTTAAATGTATGAAAACTTGTGACAAAAACATACAAACAGCTGTTTATATCCCATCTGCTGGTAAACACGAGATTTATTGTATCAGAAATATTCAATTTGATTTGATTCAAACTCTTACTAGCCATTCTGGCTAACTATGAAAATTTTAGTGAACGTCCAACAAAACCGAATAAAATTTTGTTTTATTCCATAGAATATTATTAAATCTTTGTTCAACATTTGGTAGGCGCATACCTTTCCAAAAACTCACCAAAAAGAAGGTGGAAGTTGACACAACTCACCTTTTTTTGGCGTTTTTGCGATGTTTTATCTAACGAAGGAGTAAGAGCAACGAAACTATTTCATCTATCCATACGTTAGGCTTAAAGGCCTATTTCACTACACCATATTCAGGGACCCTATCCCTAACTAAGAGTGGTGTAATAAGATTTAGGGTCCTTAAGGGACGGAACCGGCAAGCCTTGCTCCCTAATCGCCCTAACTACCGGGCCCTGAATAACGTGTAGTGTAATACCGCTTTTAGTAGTGAAAAATTTCTATGTCTATGATCCATACGATACAATTAGAAGGAATAAAATAGTAGAACCGCAAGGCTAGGAAGCAGGTGATGAGAAGGGGTCGAGTTACGATCTAGAGTTACTGAGAGGGGCTCCACTGGACCTTTCACAGGAGGATGTGGTCAGAGATGAACGTACTACGAGAGTTATTGTTTTGAATTTATGAATGGAGAATAGGTAGTGTCCTGGGTAAAAAACTATTTAGTACGTGAGTTACATTTTAAGGAAAAATTGGACAAGTGTTTTACTCTTTTGTCAAACAGAAAATGACCGAGGTAAGACGCGTTTGAGAAGTGCTTTAAACTGTCACATCGCGTGACGTCACGCGGAACTTTCACAGAAAATAAAAAAATACGTGTCCAATAAAGTTTCGAAAACAACTGACGGACTAGTAAGATTTTTTAGGAGGAAACAGGAAAATATCACAAAAACTAGTTATAATTAAAGAGGCTCGTATTGTGTGGGTTGTCATACGATTATCTACACTGCTTTGGGAAGCTTTGTAGCTGGATGATTTATCTTTCAGCCATGTACCTAACTGGACTTTATGATTGGCTTAGGTGTCCAACTAGATTCCAGAGTTAAAAACTTGCAATATCGGGCGAGTTGGTAGTCGAAGTGATGGTGATATCGAACACAATTTCAGTAAGTACCCTATGAAATAATTCGGAAAAAAAGACTGGAATCGAACCCGCAACCTCCTGCGTCGCAGGGTCGTCAACATTATCTCTACATTAACCTTTTAACGTCCCTGTTTCTCTTCATCATCATCATCATCATCATCAGCCTATATTAGTCCACTACTGGACATAGGCCTCCCCTAATGAGCACCATAACGCCCTGTCTTCAGCTTGACGCATCCAGCATCTGCCAGCAGTCCTTCGCAGATCGTCATCCCACCTGGCCGGAGGGCGTCCTACACTACGTTTGCCGAATTGCTGCTTCCACTCAAGAACACGTTTACCCCAAAAGTTGTCGGTTCTTCGCGCGATATGGCCGGCCCCCTGCCAGTTCAACTTGCTAATTCTTTGAGCTATGTCGATAACTTTGGTTCTTTGGTAGAAGCACTTGTTAGTTGCTAAAGTATTTACCGGAGTGTGGCGTGTAATGCGCGTGCGCAGCGTGCTCGTAGGGCGCGTCGAACAGCTCGCCGTAGTACGGAGGCGCCGCCCCGCCTCCCCCGAGCTCAGTCAGCAACTTGTACTCGTCTTTGAGACTCCACTTCGATGAGGACCATAGCTGAGGGAGACACGGAATTGTTAAAACTAATATTCTAGTCATAGAAATATGAATAGTTCATATTCTGAACATTTCAGTAAATCAATATCTTTATTTCTTTAGGCTTACAAAATAAGCTCTTAGACAAGTCAAATTTAATACTATAGATACATAATTATGAAAATAGTATAAGAAATAAAGTGACATCTAATTGATTTTCAGTTCGCTTCAATCTTTTGTCCACTAGTGGAAGAAGAATTTCAGCTTGCTTAATATGTAGAACAGTGAATTTACATTTATTTCATCATCATCATCAGCATATATTAGTCCACTGCTGGACATTGGCCTCTCCTAACTCGCGCCATTGCGCCCTCTCTTCAGTTTGCCGTATCCAGCATCTGCCAGCAGTCTTTCCCGGATCGTCATCCCACCTAGCCGGACGGCGTCCTACACTACCTACGTTTACATTTATTTACATTGAGCTTAACATCATCGTTTCTAGTTAACGGGCACTTACGAGGTTAAGTTTTTAACAAATCTTCGGCTTAAAAACTCTTATTATTGTCAATTCAATAAAAATAAAATTAACCTTTAACCCGAAATACCAACATTCAATAAAGTGCCCAAAAACAACTAAACGTTTTGTAACCGAGCGTGAATCGGCGCGTAAATCTGTCGGCCATCTTGTCGTGATGAATGGCGGTGGGCGCGTGCTAATGACGTCACTTCCGTCCGCCATTACACCTTTACACGAATGATGAGAGCTTTTATTCGGGATTTCAAAAGATAAGTAACCGATGAGAATATAAATCCATCCAGTAAAATATCCATCATAATTCTAATTCTTTCGCCGTAAGTATATCTGTTGCTCTCTTACCTCAAAAGCGCTTCAAATCAGTTATTCGAAGGCATGTCTCTCTGTCAATTTGTAATTTTAATAAGATAGATATTTGAATTATAATTAATTAGAAAACATTAAACTTTGTATATTTGCATGCCCTAGATTAAGGTAGAACATGTTGTGCCTCTATATAAATCAACACCTCTATTACTCATGTTTGCAAATAAATTACTTTGACTGTGACTTTGACAAGTCAGGTATTTTTTTTAAACTAAAAGTGAAATAATATTTATGCAATTTTGAATGAAGAGGTTTTATGTAAGAACATGAGTTTACTTTATGTCCAGGTTAATTGCGAGATAGATAGGTAGGTACCTACCTGCAGTAAACAATTAGGTTTCTACAAAGTGGGGAAAGTACATAGTAACAGTATTGGAAAAAGCTATAAGTAACTAGCGAAAAATTAAAAAAAGAGAAATAATAATTCCGGCCACAGAATTTTTTTTTGGCCACCTGGCCAATCTTCTCATTTAATAACTAAGCATCGAGAAATTGACATAGCCTCTAATAAACTAATTCATCTTCTTTACAACGCCACCTAAAAATGTTAAAGAAAGCGTCAAGTCAATATCAACAATTATTCTAACTTGTCCTTCTGATTATACATTGCCCACTAATTTACTAAGTCGGCCACGGAATTTGCAACTCATCACCATTTTACGTTTTACAGCTTCAATACAAGGTCCTCAAATATTACATATTCAAGCTTCAATAGACAACATCATATAATTATTACTTAACATGTAAAATAATACTTCATATTCTTATAACTTGAAAATAGCCTCTGTACGATTTGGCGCGAGTTAGCGACATGACAACAACCGGCCATTTGCACCAATCAGCGAGCGCCATTCGATTCTTTTACCGACCCGCCCGTGTTTGTTTATTGTGTTTGTTCGTGCGTCCGTATTGCAATAGTTTCATCTGTATTTCATTTATATATGTTTATGACATCGTGAAGAGAATCGCTAGGGGTCCAACTTTGGTTCAGGTGATTGACCCCAAAGTTAAATGACCTCAGCGTTAGAGGTCAATGAACTCAAAAAAAACATGAAGAATTATCCCGATTCAGAGCATTCCGATATGAGTTGATTAGGTTCAATTCGAGTGACGGATCCGACACAGAGTACCCCGACTCCACGTGGTCTTGTGCGTGGCGCCCCTAGAGTGTATTTAATAAGCCGGAGGCGCGAAGGGAGTGCAGCCTCGGAGAGGCTGCACTTCCCGAAGCGCCGGAGCTATGGCGAGTCGCGCAAAAAAACATGAAAAACTACCTCGGGGTAGTTTTTGACCTTGAGGATAATGACCTCAAGGTCACTTTTGTTAAGGTCATTGAACTTTAGGTCAAAGGTGACCTTGACAAAAAAAAACTATAAAACAATAGTTCATTATGTAATAATAGTGGCTTTAATATTTAATATGATGACAACTTTAGGTAAATTTATCCATCGATAAATGTAGGATGACTTACATTTTAAACATACTAAATTATAAAATTAGAAGCTAATAGAAAGACTATTTTGGTGTCATATATTAATACTTTAGAAGTTTGCTATTTGAATGCATGCCACAAATTTAGATGCTAAAAAATAACCACCGTGCTGAGTTATATTTACAGTGGCTTACATAGAAGATAACTAGTGGCTGAGATACTGTTATTCAGACGCGCGTTGGTTGTGGCTGACTTAGTAATTTAGAAGGTTACTTATATTTTCTGAGGCTAATAATGCTATTAAAAAGAAGCTTGTTTAATTAGTAGCCTTAAAAAAATACCTACTAGTTATCTAGATATTTAATTAGTTTTATACTTACGTTTGAGTATATTTGGTCGCCATTGTAGTGACTTCTTTGACGTTTGATGTCATCCTCTGAATGACTGTTGAAATCTCTATTCTCGTCTGGAACAAGAAAATATTATCTCAAAACTAAACAACAAAGTTGTAGGTAATCTTCAGTAGACATCTCAAAGTTCAAGAAGCAATATGAAAAAGAACTTAAGAGTTATAATCATAAGGTCATAATTTGCGCAGTAAATTTAATAGCGCAGTAAATCTTACTGGTCTCGCTCTGTGAACATGGCTAGTACGACGGTAGAGGTGGGATTAGGTTATCGATAAAGTTACTGATGAGGAGAGAAATAACTCGCTTACCTACCTATTTTAAATATTAAATTCATAAAAACAATATTGGTATAAAGTCGCTTTGGCTATGAAACGTGCCCTACTCTCATATATATCCTTAATTCCGATAAATAGCAAAATCATGTATCTAATACTAACAATCGATAATAGTTTTTTTTTATTTTTGGCACACCATACAGAATAAAATTAAATATTATATAAACAGAAAGACTTGGTGCTTTAATCTAGACTGTCTTGTATCTAACCCTAAATATGTGTACACCGCCTGATTTATGTTCGAAATTTAATAATTTAACGCCTATATGTCTACACGGATCTGAATGAAAATTTTATTGGCAGAGAAAAAGATGGTGTCCCGCGGACGGACTAAGGCTACTTTTATTAAAGAACTAGTTAGTTACAAATGTTGCTTATTTTCTAAGCTACATAGTCTTTAAAAATTGAATTATAATTTTCGGAAGTTGATTCTGGAACTGGCAGTGGAGTACGAGTTATTTTGGAGTCATACATCTTAATTTTAAGCTAAAGATATGATTTAAAGGAGACTGTCAATAAAAAAAAAGCATTGAATCATGGGTTATTGAAACATTACATAGAAATTTAAAAATTGATTTACCGTGACGTACTCAAAGATACTGAGAATTATGCTTGTATATGTGTATTTAAGTAGAACAAAACAGAGGCTTATCGACAAAATATCATCGACATAATCCCACCTCTACAAAGCTTACGAGGTCATAAAACCTCTACGGGAGCGAAATCTTCCCCATATACTTACAAGTTCTACATAGGACTCTACAAAGTTATACATAGAACTCTGTTACATGGAGTTCAGAATAGCACCCCTGTGGCTCATAGCAAGGGGTAAGTAAGAAAGTTATTTTAATATTTTATCGGGACCGTGACTTTAAAAAGTTTTGCAGAAAACCTATTTTGGTCACGGCTAATTTATCCTAAGTTATGCTCGTGTATATTTTTAGACATCAAAGATTATTTCAAATAGTATCTAAGTTAGAAATACGTTTCACTGGCCAACATTCATAAAAAACCATGCTAAGAAGATGCATACACTCTAGTACTATCTACGCATAATTGGCCTCTAACTTTATAGCAAAAGCAATAAATATTCTGAAGAAATTTCAACTGCCATATTTTACGGTTCACGACATTCATTATCCTCGAAGAACCAAATCGCATGGTCAACCTAATAGTGCGGGACACACTCACGAGTACGCAATCATGTTATAATTTAATTAAAATTAAATTCATTTATTGATTCAGACACACAAAGATCCATAGATTGGAGTAGTAAATGTCACAACAGATAATCAAACGATAGAGGTAGATACTCAGTCGCTAATACTAGATTGACTACAATACAATCATTTAATACATATAATAAATAAATTTCCTTACTAGTCAATCAATTTATGTAATAAATTTGTTTGGCACTAATAATATCTTTGGGTTAGACTAGCAACTCCCCACCCGACACGCAAAAGAGCCCACCCGTGGCGTAGTTGCGGAAAGTAGTCCAGAAACAAGTAAAAAAGTTTATCTTATTCTTAATTATAAGGAACTTTAAATTTTTAAAGTATGCCAGTCCCATCATAACCTAAACTTAAAGTGAGCATACAAAAGAAAACAAAAAAAACAAAAAAAATATTAAATCTATCAGTCAAATTCTTGGGTTATTCAAAAGAAGTTATACCGATGCAAAAACAATTAAGTTCGAAACACACTGAAGCCGGATGCGGAGCAGAGGCGAAGGCGTGGCGGTTTTTCCTATCGCACCGCGTCGCCACGGCCTGCGGTGCGTGTGTAGGCTTTCATATGATTCAATAGAATACAACTCGCACGCTTTCGCCTCCGCTCCGCCTCCGGCTTCTGTGTGTTTCGAACTTTAAAGCGTGAAATGGCCGCTACTAAATTTGGTTCAGCTAAAATGTCAATAAATGTTACTAAATCTAGTCTAAAGACGTTACTTAGTAATAAGGTTTGTTACCTTGGTCCTCATGGCGCTTCCTCTTGAGGGGGGCGGTCCCGTTGTGCAGCCCCTCCACCTGCTCGATGCCCAGGATGCCGTTGATGCTGTAGCTGCCGGTGCTGGGGACGTGCTGCTCCGCGGAGGGGGAGAGCACACTGGTGGTGCCAGGCGCGTTGCCTGCATGGGTTATCACCTGAGGGGATAACAGTATAATCCTTACTAAAGCACTAAATCAATATTTTTATTTCTTAAGGCTTACAAAATAAGCACTAAGACAAGTTAACGTGTGCGTATTTGCGGTCCATTTCAGCCCAATCTGTTCAGTAGTTTTTGCGACAAAGAGGAACAAACGTCCATCCTCCATACAAACTTTTACAATTATAGTTTTAGAAAGAATTCATGAGATAGCTAGCGACCCGCCCCGCCTTAGTACTATGGGTGTTTTATACATAATATAGACCTTCTTATGGAATCACTCTATCTATAAAAAAACCACATCAAAATTCGTTGTGTAGTTTAAAGATCTATGTTATGCTATGGTATCAATACCGCAATGTTTGAAAACGAAAGTTTTCAATCAGTGCGTCCTACCCGTAATGACCTACGGAGTTGAGACATGGACACTCGCGGTAGGGCTGGTCCATCAGATCAAAGTCGCTCAGCGAGCTATGGAAAGAGCTATGTGAGGAGTCTCTCTGAAGGATAGGATTCGTAATGAATACATCCGACAGAGAACCAAAGTTATCGACATAGCTCAATGAATTAACAAGCTGAAGTGGCAATGGGCCGGCCATATCTCGAGTAGAACCGACAACCGTTGGGGTATACTTTTCTTGAATGGAGACCTAAAGACTAAGCAAGCTAAAGTGGCAATGGGCCGGCCATATCTCGCGAACATGAAAGCAATTGGTCCACCTATTTTTAAGAAAAAATAATAAAATTTTTGCTGAAGGGGTTTTTTACACAATTGACGACTTCATTACAGGAGAATAATTATGGTAGTGTATAAGACATTGGAAATGCATGCTTTTAATTTAATTGATCTTTATTTATTTGTTTTAATTTAATTTCTCGATTTTGTAATAGGTATTTAGAAGTAGTCTAATTAATGATATTCATACACGATTTAAATTGTTTTTGAATAAATGAAATGAAATGAACAACCGACAACTGTTGTAAACGTGTTCTTGAATGGAGACCGGGACTCGGCAAAAGTAGCTTAGGACATCCTCCAGGTAGAATGTCGATCTGCGAAAGACTGCTGGCAGATGCTGGATTCGTCAAGCTGAAGACAGGGCGCTATTGCGCTCATTAGGGGAGGCCTATGTCCAGCAGTGGCCTAATATAGGCTTATGATGATGACGGTTTGATAGGTATACTTACAGAAACTACGCTGCCCTGCGCGGAGCTGATCTCCTGGTCCTGTTGAGCTTGCTGCTGGTTGTGCGCGTGCTTCGCTTTCTCCGCCGCTTTGTTTCTTACGATCCTGAGGACAAAGGACACGATATAATTCAAACTCAAACTCAAATTGTTTTACTTAAGACCTTATAGGACACTTGGACACGTCATAAAATCCATGTTATTAATAATTAAAACTAGGAAATAAAGTTAATATGCTGATTCTAAGATGCTGATAGAAATAAGCTTGAGTTGAAATATACATAAATATCATCAGATCCTCTGCAGTTCGTTTCTGTTTCTGTAACTTTATTAGATGACATCAGATTTCACTCAACAATTGAACGAAAAAATATAACTAAATCACTCAAAAACGGTTTAAAAACAATTTTAAATAGGAAACTTAAAAGAGTTCTCTTCCAGCAAAGAGAGAAGATTCATGTTTGAATAGTGGGTATGTGTGCATATTCTATACAAATTGAAAGATTGAATTAAGAATTGATTGATTTAACCAAAATTAAATCAATCAATGGTACAAGTCTCATAGTCATCAACAACTTTTAGTCTACAACTCGACATACGAGTACATATCCCCTTGTGAATGCACATTGTCTTTCCTTTTAGGTATCGATTTTGCTAAACGCAGTATGCGTTTCCGGGACGGAATATTTGAATTTTATAATTCATTTGATGCCAATTTTCAGAATTCATTTGTTTTCAACATAATTCCTTCAGCTCATGCCTCGGTGCTTTAATTGGATGGTGAGTTGAACGATAGAACCTAATAAAGACAGCCGTTCACACAGTTTTTTAGCAGGAAGCGTGACAAATCGCGGCCGCGGTCGCGTATATTGGAGAAGGATGTCGCGCCGCGTGCCGGCGGTCGGGGATAATGTCGGTGCGGTACTGGATTCGTAGGGATGGGAATTTTTTTCTTTAAGATTTAAATATTTATTTTATAAATACCTATATTTTTGTAAGCTATACCCTTTCTGAGTACCGTACCTACTCTAATCCCAAGATATCATTTCTATCACTAACGTATGCTACGCCACGCCTTTCAGTTACCTACATTTGCTAATGTTGCTCTATTAAAAGTTATCTTGGTACATAATATATTATTATGACCTTTTTGATTTATTACAGGTTCAATGTAACTTTATAAACAAAAAAAACTTATTTACCCGCTCTTGCCTATCAGTAAGTTCAATAAGATTATTATATACCGCATTACACAATTTGATTCGATCAAGTCCTTTTTATTATTCCCATGTCCCATCACTAGTCGGCACCACAATACCATTCAGATGAACTTTGAGTGCATTTTTTGAAGTCCCCTCGTTCAAGTAATGGATTATTCATGTCATTGCGCCTAATTGCGTAGTTTGTATCATTATTACTTGAAAATTGGTTTTATATTCATTTTTTTTTATATTAGAATATTAAATGTAATAAAATAAAAACGAATTCAAGTGTTTTTCTGGTCCACAGCTCCCAGAAAAAAATATAAAGAATTCAATTTATTTTTTAAATTGGCGGAGCCTGGATAGGATCTCGCTAAGATCAATAGATTTTAACAACAGGAAAATTAGAACAAAATGGCCTAGGTACCTAGTAGTTTTTTTTAGAATATTTTTTTCATTCTAAAAAAACTACTACGCCATTTTGTTTGGCTCCATTTTCCGCGGGTGACAGTTCATTTCGCGCCATGATGGATAGCGGCACGCCCGACGTAGTAACCTTATTTAATCTGTGGCTCTGAGTTATCGGTTGCCAGTCGCGGGTTGACATATGCAAAAATTGTCTCGCAAACTCATCAAAAAGGTCAGATTAGGGTGTAATAGAGTCGCTTGATTGATGTTGTTTGTGTAATTGTTTCGTTTATTTGTTTAGTGGATGAACTTTTGACTTCTTGGGTACGAAAGAAAAACCTAATGTATTGTTTGTAACGTTGTTTAAATTCGTGTTTTAGCCTTTAAACAAATCAAAGCATATTAACAAATAGAGATAAACTGATACAACTAGAACCTATTTACTCTTACCTAGTCAATTCCCTTAAAATCGAAATCGTTACTAAAAGACATATTGAACAGAATAATAATAATAATATAATATAATTCCGGATAGTTCACACAGCATCATCTAGCCCCAAGCTAAGCAGAGCTTGTGTTATGGGTGTGTAAATTAACTACCAAATACAGTTCCTTAGAGATGAATCATAGAAAATAATGTACCCTGTTATAACCCTGTTCTAGAAGCTTTTCCATTAAATTTTCGTTTTTTTGTAATAAAGCAAGTTGAAATGGCAATTTTTCATCGTTAATCGCAAACACAATAAAATCCTTTCCTGGGTTTTCACTGCAAATATTCAGAATAGCCACAAAAAGCTCAGTTATCATATCCGTTTCCTGCTAGGGTCGGCCATGTTTTAACCCTAACATTTTAAATGGAATCCTCAGTAATGCAAGTGCTGTTGGCAAATATTTGTGATTTACGAGTGGTTCTGGCATTCTGTAATTTTATTGTGATTCCGCGAAAGGATTCTCTGTGTATTGTGTGCTTTATGTTTAGCAAGTCGGGTCAGCCAACTGTTGGGTTATTTATCTTCTTTTTACTTCAGAAATTTTGAATAAAAACGATAACAACTCCTATTATGGCAAGTACTGCTAAAAGACTTGTGAACCAAACATAGGTTTACAATCATTTCACACAATCAAAGTTCTTATCACAACTTTAAATATTGAAAGAAATAAGTATTGTGCGTATTTATTTACAAACCTACATTAAAAATTGTGATTAATTGATTGTTTGTGATTGATAGGTTATTGAGTCTCACTTTTGTACGTGTACACGTACAATAGTGATGTGACTGATGACACGAACTGTCAAATAAATAAAAGATTTTTTTGTCGTCGTTTAGTATTAGTGTATGATAGCTTTTTGATTGTCTTGTTGGAACTACAATTTAAAAGTACATTTATGGGGTGAGTCAACTATAATAAGCGTTTCTAATGTAAGTTTTTTCCACTGTCACTAGAACCAAATCGGCAAAATTCGCACCCTCACATCCCAAATACCTAAAAATTACGCGCTAACAAAATAATTCGCTTGCCAGTGCAAAAAATTCAAATGTCAAACCGGGGCTGCCAGAGTTATGGCTTCAATTACCCGTTGGCGGCGGGTCCGATTAAAATGTCTTGGAAAAGCAAGTTAGCTTTTTTCTTTTTTTATTGGAAGGACATTTTTATGGTTATATGTAGAATGTATTTGGACTGGAATTTGAGTGGAATAGTTTTCGGATAGCATCAGCGATGCTCTTATTGATTAGTTTTTCTGATTTTCTAAAATATTACAAAATGTTAGTGAACACATTTGTATACTTTGGGCAAAGTCAATCTTACTTCACTACATAGTATAAAACAAAGTCGCTTTCTCTGTCCCTATGTCCCCAAATGTATGTATGCTTAAATCTATAAAACTACGCAACGGATTTTGATGCGGTTTTTTTAATAGAGAGAGTGATTCAAGAGGATGTTTTATACGTATAATAAAACCGTGCGAAGCCAGGGCGGGTCGCTAGTAATATTATAAACGCGAAAGTTTATAAGTAGGATGGATAAATGGATGGATGTTTGTTACTCTTTCACGCAACGGATCTGGATGAAATTCGGCACAGAGATAGGTTATAGTCTGGAATAACACATAGGCTATATTTTATCCCGGAATTCCCATGGGAACGGGAATTACGCGGGTGTTACCGCGAGGCGCTGCTAGTATAAAATATTGCTAAGACTTGAGGTATTTTAAAGAAAGTTGAAAGTCTGAGTCCGATAAGCATTACAAAGCAGTGAATTCCGGTGTAAAATATATGTGTGCCTACGTGTTATTTCAGACTAGTTATAGTCTGAAATAACACATAGGCACACATATATAATATATGTGTGCACATATATTTTATACCGGAATTCACTGCTTTGCAATGCTTATCGGACTCAGACTTTCAACTTTCTTTCTCCGGGCTAAATTTCATCCACATCTGTTCAGTAGTTTTTGCGTGAAAGAGTAACAAACTTTCGCATTTATAATATTAGTAGGATAGGATGCATTAACTAAAATACAGATAAAAATATGACCCAAAATATTTTCAAATAAAAAGAAAGCAACTGTTTAGCACATCTAATTTGTCATTAACACCATTTACCACCCCTTCCCCTTTACCACCTGTACTTTAACAGTCATAACTTCCTTTCGTAATCTAATTTAAACTTGATAAAATCTAACTCAAAATAAAACAGTCCATTCTTCTACCATCGGCGCTCAATTCAAGAACTATTTCAACCCCTAAGTGCATCCAACGCGTGCCCTACACGTGCCCGTTGCGTGCCCTACGCGTGCCTGTAATGTGCTACGGAACTCGCAAATGTGGTCACAAGGGGGTAAAATAGAAATCTATTTGAGTGGAAGTGAGAATTTTGGGAATGACGATTAAGGGTTGATGTGCATTTTGCTCTTATTTTGAGGGAATTTTGAGTTTTTTATTAAGAAATAAAAATAGTAATGAGAAATCAGGAAGCATTTCTTGGAACTTCGTTTGGTAGGTAAGGTATAAGAAAATTCTGATTTTACAACAAAAATAGAAAGAAACTAGGGTGTATTATTTTTCTGAAAACTAGATTTAAAACACTATGTAAAACAAAGAAATTGATTATTTTTGTTCATTTACGAAAATTTCATGATAAATATAAAAAAAAATCCTGATGGTAAGTGACGATTATTCTAAATCAAGTTATTTTTCATTCCAGGAGCTTAAACTCTCTAATGTGACTTCTAAACCATTCTTCTTCTCAAAACTAATCAATTGATTTACATAAAGGCACTAGACAATCCTAGCATTTTAAAACAAATTGCAAAATAAGTAAGTCCAACCATCGAAAACCCGCTGATCTCTATATTGACACCCCGCTCCATTTCAAATTGGCCCGGGGGTCCATTATAGTACAATGGGCCTTTATTGATATCGATGCACTTAGGGTGTTACTGTATTGAGAGTTGCTTACTTTTGAATTATCTTAACTTGGCTCGTTTTTCACAACAGAAGGTTTGTAACAAAGTTGGTATTTACATATTAAAATACACATAAAAAAATTCACATATTGAAATTCAGTCTCGGAATTGTTACATAGAACCTCCAGTAATGGCTTCAGCCGCCCGATAATTAGTTGACCTATTGTTGACTGACCCCCCATTCTTGCAGTAGGTAGATCAAGTTTTTTTTATTTTCTGTAAAATTCTATGTCGCTAATACTGATGAGGATTTAGGTACCGTATTACGTTGTTAAATACTCTGAAAAGTTAAATTATTTTTCAAAGTTTTTGATTGCTTTGGCTAATCTACAAATTATAACCAATTTATCATTTACAAGAAGTAAAAAGGGTAATAATAACAAAGTTTGTTTATTTTGGGCACAAAAGGTAAATTCTTATTTTAATGCAAAACAAAATAGGTTCCTATCTAAATTTTACTTGTACTGTGAAGATGTCAAAGTTGAGTAATCTTTTAAGTTTTTTATATATTTAGTGTAAATTTAGCCTCTGTTTGGAAACTGACAACGTTCGTTTTAACAAGCAAACGAAAATTTTTAAATGAAAAACATTGAAAAACAAGACAGTAAAAGGGACGCTACATTTCTGTACTGAATCAAATTAGTTTCGTTTCGGTGAAATCTAAATTAACACGAATGTCAAATTTAAAGTACCTACATAATCATATTTAAAAGAGACTGTTTGAATTTGATGATACGATGTTAAAATAAGAAAGTAAGATACAAGATAACCAGAGTGTGACCAGCTAGTTAGAAAAAAAGCATATTGTTCCAAAGTAAGTAGCTTAGGATAATCTTTCTGTAATGATTGTTCTATTACGGAAATTGCCCGCTATTTTGTATAATCTATAAAACGGAGGTATAAGGTCAGCGATTGCCCGATAAAGTCCCCTCAAGTGTTACCAGTTTACAAATCCACTGTAATTGCGTGTTGCCAGATTAGATAAACCACTTCAAGTTTCATTATTAGTTATTGGTGATATCACAGATCAGCGATTTGCTACCGTTTATTAATTCTGTTATCAGCGTTTTGGTGATTTAATTTGTTATGGGATATTACATTCTTTGATATCCCTTATTAGAGGTCATGTATTTATTATTCTACGGTGCTTTGTTTTAAGATTAGTTTGAGTGAAGCACCGATCACGGATCGCATAATTAAATCTCTTAAGTACCTATTTTGTAGTAGATTCTTGAAAATATTAACAATTTTGTCAGCTTCAGAAACTATTTGCTATATTTTAAACATATTAGGTTCTCGGAAGTTATCATATTATTATTTCGAAGAAATTCTTAAGGCATATTACGCAACGGCGGACCGAAAAACATAATTATCTACTGGAAAGGAAAAAAGGAGGGAAAAACTAAGTGCTTAAAAAGTTTCAATTATCATACTGAAAACAATACAAAAAAATGTTATTTCCCATGAAAAAATTCCAAAAATGTGCAGTATAGGTCAAAATATCTTAGAAAATTGCGTGCGCGTTGTAGTCTTTTTTATGCTACGCCGGATCGTAGCATCGTAGCACATGACACGTGTACCTTATGTTAACATAAGTATTAAATGTTTATGAGGAAAGAAAATGCGAGGGATATATTAGAAGAAAAGCAAACAAAATTCCCTACACAATAGTAAATTTCACAACTCGGAAAGAAAGTTCGAGAGATATTTGGAATTCTAGGATTTTTCGGGCAAATACCCATGCATTTGGATTTGTCGGGCAAATACATAGGTATTTGCCCGAAAAATCCCAGAACTCCAATCATCCAGGAATGGTCCTGGAATGGATCATCGCACACCATCAAGGTCGTCGAATAAGACCCGAATTCACCAACAGATTGATAAACTTTAAGCGATTGTTTAAACGTTTTTCACAAACGTCAGAGCTATCCGATATGTTGCTGCTCCTAATTATTCGATTATCTTTTGGTGTACACCAAACTTAGAATAATAATTATGAAATGTACGTAATTGATTTTCTTTTTCCATAACTGACCCTACAGAGTACTATACAAAATAAAAGAACATAAAGCCATCATTCAAATAATATCGAGTATTACATATACCCAATACGTACATTTATCTATTCATGTCCGATTATGAAAAGAATAATCATTAGCTTTGATGGCATAGTCGTGTTTCTGTCATCATGGATAGAAAAGGAATCATTTTGTTTCTCGTTCACATTGTGTTTGATCGGAGACCAAATCACGGTAAGAAATTGGGAAATGAAAAGTCTTTAGCTTGGCTTCTATCATACTAATAATTAATACGAAAGTTTGGATAAATGAACCTTTTTTTGCTACAACTACGAAACGGATGGGGCTGAAATTTGAATATACCTACGGAGTTCTTGGCTTGTAATACAACATAGGCTACTTTACATCTATTTTCACGCGGTCGAAGCCGCGGGCGCAGCTAGTTCTTACTACAATATTATAAACGTGAAAGATTGTATGAATGTATGGATGTTTGTTCTTCTTTCACGCAAAATCTACTGAACGGATCAGACTGAAATTTTGAATAGACGTAATTCTAGCTCTGGACATAAGCACCTTTTCATCTCATAAATACTGATTTAGATTAAGGAACTGTTCTATGAGATAGAAATAGCTTTGAAACGTTTCCATAGAAATAACGCATGCGAAGCGGTAGATGCTAGTCACTACATAGTATAAAATAAAGTCGCTTTTTCTGTCCCTATGTCATTATGTCCCTTTGAACGCTTAAATCTTAAAAACTACGGGACGGATTTTGATGCGGTTTTTTTTAATAGATAGAGTGATTCAAGAGAAAGGTTTATACGTATAATAAAACCGTGCGAAGCCGGGGCGGGTCGCTAGTTTATAATAAATTGGTTTCATCAAATCAACTGGCCATAACAATAATTTCCCTCCAAAACCTTTCAAAAACCTACAAAGTATCTGAGATACTTTTATTTAACTGTAGCAATAATTCAATGGATTGTAGGTCGGGATGTCCGGTGTAGGGAGCACGTGTCTACTTCCGGCGCGCCATCTTTGCTCCCTCACTTCCGGTGCGCTTCGTTCCGTCACACTCACGCAACTCGTTCGGGCTACGAAATGAGCGGATAGTTGAGGAAAATAATCGTTTAAAGACCCTGGCGGCAAGCTGAAGACAAGGCGCTATGTCGCTCATTAGAGGAGGCCTATGTCCAGTGGACTAATATAGGCTGATGATGATGAAGACCCTGACAATAAATTAATGTCCCAATGTCCAATAACTAAGCGCTTATAATAAAATCTCATCGAATATCGTGATGATTTCTGTTGATTTCCAATTTTTGTATTTAACTTCATGCTATCTACTGAACAACTATAAGAACCAAAAAGGTTTATGGTATAATAAAAAAACTGACATATTAGAAAAAATATTAATCTATAGGTGCTACAAACATTAAAATGCTATTACACATTAAATAAACCAAATCAACTTGTGCACTTCACAATAAACCGTATTATAATTGTATTTGTGTTATTTTTTGTATTTTTAAGCCATTGAAATGATTCAATTTGAACCTAAAGAATCGAAACTTATTCGCCACAGACTCTCAAGAAATTCCACAATTCGCATATTTCATAGCCCTACATTCCCTCTACACTTCCACTCGACCAAACATACAAAAATATACCTTAACTTTCACCAAAAAGGGTTGAAATAACAGCAAATAAACTTTCCTAAAGATCATTGTTGTAGCTTCTTAGGGAAATGTTTTCTGTTATTGTGTTCTCTGGAATAAATGTTTTTCCAACTTATTTCTTCCAGGAAAGTCTTAAAGTTAACCACATACGAAGAGCTTTTAGAAAGAGAGGTAAATAGTTACTATTTCCTGTAAGATAAAAGAAAAGTTATAGATTGTAATGGCATTATTCAAAGCTCTTTCTTTGAATACGATTTTGGGGGCTTCTTATGTTAAAAAAAGTCTTGATGAAACTTAAAAATACTTTTTCAATTGAAGGAGTTATAATTTAAAACTAAGTAAAAACTACAGAGCCATTATTATTATGTTTAAAAACTGCATGCAGCATCATAATTCGTTGCGTAGTTTTAAAGATCCAAGCATAACACATAGGGTCAGGACAAATAGAGAAAAAATACTTTATTTTATACTATGCAGTGATAGTTAGATACCTTCTTGATAAAATTTTGTTTTCTGTACTATTTAAATCTACGAATATGGAGCTTTATTCTTTAACTTGCAAAATAAGCACATAGACAAGTCATATTTTAAACTGTAAAAACATAATTATCAAATTAATATAAGAAATACAGATTTCTCTTCGCTTCAATCTTTTGCCCATTAGCAGAAGAAGCGAATAACTCCTTAAGAACTTGTAAAAACTGGTAGAAACTCACCTATTGATACTGGAAACTGAAGGCACATTATCCTGGCTGCAGATCCCTTCGCTCAGCAGTCTATCCCTGATCTCCCACGCGAACATCGTAGGGTTTTCCCTCTTGTACGCCGCAATGGCGTCCACCACGGGTGGAGTCGCCACCTTCGGCTTGGAACCGCCTATGACTCCGGCCTTGAAGCTGCCCGTTTCGTAGTACCTGTGGAAAGTTGGAGGGTTTAGCTGTGAAGGTTGATGGTGAAGGAGGATGCTATACAGGGATGGATGGAAAACTTTGGAGAATGCCTATACTGTGGATCTTCTGTGAGTTACAAAGCTTGGCTAAGTGCAAGTCGGTCTTGCGTAAGAAGGGTTCCAAACTTATCTATAAAAACGGCAAAAAATTATCTGATATTTTGGAGCCCCTTCAATATTTTTGTTTCTATTTTTAGTCTTTGTTGTTATAGCAGCAACTGAAATACATCATTTGTGAAACTTTCATCATGTTTCATGAAACACCCCATGGTGCCTGGTTACAGATGGACAGACAGACGGACAGACAACGCAGTCTTACTAATAGGGTCCCTTTTTGCCTTTTGAGTGAAATAATCAATAGCTGTGCGTTTACAGAAATCATTGGCTTTTGGAATCTCTCCTAATATCTTAAGTAATTTCAATGGACTGCACTTATTTTGACTTAACATAGTTTTTTTATGTGTTACTTAGATTTTATCAATTTTTCCTCTAAATTATTTGCAACAGCCATCAGAAAGCTCAATCATTTCAAAAATGTATACAAATTTTAGTTTGTTTCATTTTTTGATTGGATGTTTCATCTACCTTGATAAAGCTTTCGACAATTTTTTTGAATATAATTGAAGTGTGTACATTTGTATGTGAGATACATTTGTATCCATTGTATCTTAATCAGTCTGATTCATAAAGCCAAAAATAACCATACCAAACAAACTGTGACGACAATAAAAACCAACACTTACATCCATCTGGCAAAAAGCAACAACGACTCAATTAAAAAAAATCCAATCAAAAAACGCTGCGTCCAAAAGAGCAAGGGGTGTGTGGAGTGTAATCAGATTGTCATAATACACTTCCATTATTTTATTGAGCAGGAATTTAATTCTGTTCGTCCTAATGCCAGGTCCCAAGGGCGTGACGCTTGTTTAGGGGAATGGATACCTACTTTTCCTTTACGATTGATTTGGGAATTTGTGAAAATATGGTGTGATTTTTTCGGACTTTAAGCGTTGCATTGATTATTTTTGAATAACTTTGATTTTGGAGTGTTGCATGACTCTAAACTTCTTTTGCACATGATATAGTTTTTTTTTTTATTTTTGTTATTTAATTATAAGTAGTTAAAATAATTTTATTACTTTATTAAGGACGCAATTGTCATCGTCAATAAAGTTGGAATAGTAAGGTTTTACTAACTGCGCCCCGCGGCTTTGCCCGAATGAAAATTTATAAAAAAAACATAGAATGTAAAATAGACAGAGAAAGCTAATAATGGCTTTAATATTACAAATACAAAAGTGTGGATGTATGGACGATTGTTACCTCTGCATACCAACTGCACGAGACGGACTGAAATTTTGTAGAGACATAATTCTAGACCATTAAAAATAGGCTTATTTTCATAAATTTTCACGAGGGTGAAGCCGCACGGCACTGCTAATTACTCATATTTCGCTTCTAAGCGAGACACTAACAAACTTAGGTTAATTTCAACCATGATAAGTGTAATCTGCAAACACGATCCTCATACCACCGCACTTAACCAATTTGGCAATAGGGGTACACGGGCTCTCGCAGCATCCAGATAAGTCAATTATGAGTGTGATCACACCCTAAAGTGACTGTGTTGATGTACTGTTGCAGTCACAAGTGTTTTAAAAATTGATTAAAGTAAAACGGGGTGAAAAGAGACTCAATAGTTAAAAGAGACTCAATGGTGAATATAGACTCAATGGTGTATAGAAATAGTAGATGAAGTACTGGAGCAAGACCTATCTGGTAGCAGTGGAAGTATCCTTAGTCTGTGACTTTTCACCTCCCGTGTCAATGATCTGACCTCTCCAAAAGGATGTTTTGCTCTAGTATTTCTTCCATTTTCATTAATTATTGAGTTTCTATTCACCCCGTTTTACTGTACCTATAAGGCAATGTATACGATTCAACACAAAACTCCAAGCTAGTTGCAGAAGTTATTAGTAAATAAAATTCAAACGAATAGTGAAAACTATTTATTGTAAACGAATTACCTACTATACATATAATATCAGATAACTAGAGGATAAATAAAATGCTTGGAATGAATATTGCTCCAACTCAAAAACTAACAGACTAAAAAGGTAAAGAATTATTTTTTGTTCTCTACCTTAAAATCATTGAATTTAACAAAACTCAGAACATGACACAATTTCTGACGTATCCAACAGCCCTGGGATCTAAAAGAAATAAAGCTCAAAATGAGTTGTTCGAGTTTGGTTGGTTTTTCAACTGACTTTCACAAAAAAATGGTTCGAAACTCTACTGTATTTTAATGTTTGGAACTTTTTTCTAAAAAGTAAAATAACTTGCAACATAAACTTTTCGAATTTTGCCATTCTGCGTTCTGCAATAACTTGCCAATTCAGAAGTTTACCCCCGACAGTACCGGGGTGTAAAACAAGGGTGCTACGTTGCGGTCTCGGGGGACATTCTAACATTATCGTAATGTAGAGGGGTCCTTAGGGTTCGAGAACAGACGATTTGTTTTGAATAGCTAGTTTTCAGAGTGTTTGTTGCAGTTATTTTGTTTAAATATGCGACGATCTGATATACCTATGCGAGGTTATTTTAAAGTTCAGAGTATTTATTTAAGATTCATAAGTGTACATTTGGTTACATTTTTTACCTTCTCTAGCATTAAATATAAGTGCACAAACTGTTTCACAAACACAACACAAACTGTGTTGTTATGTAAAATAAAGAAAAAAAAAGAAAACAACTACATAGTTATAATTTTTTATATTTCTAGAAAAATATATCACAACATTAAATAATGATCAATCTATCGGATCTAAGGGACGGATATTCGATCTAGGGGACCGATATTGATGTGACAAATGAAATAAATTATCTGCATACTCGATATCTGCCATATTGCCGATCAGATAGGGCTCTAATAGGCTTATCACGGCTTTAAAGTGGCTTAATTCGCTCGCTTATTGATTTGTTATTGTTTTGTTACATGCATAAGGCTGGGAATCGAACTCCCTTTCATCATAGTCATTATTCGTGATTATCTATATTATCAAAGATAAAAACTCGGTGACGCATAAGAGATCTCCGTAGCAACAAAGAGCTACGTTTGCTATGAATGGACTTTTGGAAATTCTTATTTTAAATTAGTTAAAATAAAACTACCAAAGCCGTTACGTACAGCTAGTTTGTAAGAAAAATAAGATTTTTTTATCAATGCTTACAACAATTCTGCAATGTTTTAGTCAAGATTTAGTCAGTCGTATAGCAGTTAACCAAACTGATAACTATCATGTGATCTACTTACAAAAACAAATTACCGATTTACTTTAGTTAAAACCAATTACATTGATGTTACGATGCGATGTGTTCCGGATATTTTACCGTAAATATTATATAAGATATTATATCTATATAAGATATTCATTGGAAAATGTATTTGTTACATAGCCAGCCAGGGCTGGCTCTACACAATATGTTACTATCAAGTTCCGTGTTACAAGAAAGTTATATAAGTAAGATGGCCTAGATTTTCCTGTTCCAACCAAAAACAAACGCGTAAACCAAATAGTCTACGAGGTAGGGCAACCGACGAAATAAAAATCTTTAGAAATTACTACAAAATGAAGTCGTATTTTTTTGGCTTTTATTTTGTTTGTCTTTGGAAATACAATCTACATAAATCTGATAAAAAACTATACCTACCTATTAATACTCAAAGAGTGCATGCATAAGGAATGTAGGTGTCGATATTTAAATATGCTTGCATGTTAAAATGTTCATCCTATAATCGTAAACCTAAGCCTAATAATTTTATATACTTAATCCCCTTGAACTTCACAATTTTTGAAAGAAAAACAAACATCCATCTATACATCCAAACATCTATACAAACTATCGCGTTTATAACATAAGGATGGTGATATCTTTTAAGTAACGGAAGAAAATCAAAACCATTAACTAGAACAAAGAACAGCACCGTTTTAACTCCAAGTAAGTAATCTGCATCCAATGAGAGAACAAAAGATGACATAAGTATGTAGCGGATATATGCGCACGCGCCGCGCACAGAATAGATAGCAGTCGCGCGCGCGATGCTTGTCGTAGGCACGGAGAAATGTGGGTAGATGGAGAATAGACACGGATCAATCCGGGTATACGTCACGTAATATAGAGGGTATGATAGCAGACTTAAAGATGTTTAAGATGTTTATTACTCATGAAAACAGAAGTAATTTCAATCAAGGAATAGAAAATATGACTTGTTTATATAATTGAAACAATTGAGCTAACTGCAGAAGTTTGCAAACAGTCTTAAGATATAACTTTTAAAACTGTCATGGTTTTTTTTTAACACTAAAGTCATTGTCTGTTCTATTAAGGCATATATTGGAGGCCTGGGATAAAGCCAAAAACGCTATTGGTGTATTCTGTGACCTTTCTAAGGCTTTTGACTGTGTAGATCATAGTACATTAATCGAGAAACTGAAACACTATGGAATAAACAACAAGGCACTGGATCTTATGCAATCATATTTATCTGATAGAGTTCAAAAAGTAGACGTTGGTAAAGAAAGATCTACGGGCTCAAAAATTGAAATAGGCGTCCCCCAAGGATCTATATTAGGTCCCTTTTTATTTTTATAGTATATGTAAATGATCTCCCCTTTTTAGCAAAAGACCTTTGTGATATAGTTTTATTTGCTGATGATACTTCACTAATTTTTAAAGTTGACAGAAATAAATATAATTTTGACGATGTAAATAATTCGCTGTCAAAGATACTAAATTGGTTTACCGCCAATAACCTCTTACTTAATGCTAAAAAAACAAAATGTATAAAATTCATGTTACCAAATGTTAGAGAACTCCCAACTCAAATCATGTTAAATAATGAGATTGTTCACTTCGTAGACTCTACTGTATTTTTGGGGTTGCATATTGATTCAACTCTTCAATGGCAACCGCAAATTGATGCTCTCGCGGGTAGGCTTAGTTCAGCAGCCTATGCAGTGAGAACAATTAGACATCTCACTGATCAGGACACAGCTAGGTTAGTTTATTATAGTTACTTCCATAGTATTATGTCCTATGGTATTTTGCTTTGGGGACAGGCAGCTGATATTCAGACTATCTTTGTTCTTCAAAAAAGGGCGGTGCGTGCAATTTATAAATTAAAGCCACGTGACTCATTGAGGGAATTATTTAAAGAAATAAATATTTTAACTGTAATTTCGCAATATATTTATGAAAATTTAATGTATACACACAAAAACAAGAGTAACTTTTTGAAAAATTGTGATGTTCACAATAGAAATACACGAAACAAGAACAAATTACACATTCCTTCATTTAGATTACGAAAACTGGGGAAATCATTTATGGGTAATTGTGTGCGCTTCTATAATAAGCTTCCATCTGAAGCAACTGAACTTTCTATTAGTAGATTTAAACAGTACATAAAACTAAATCAAGCATATTACTTCTATTTCCTATCAAGAAGGCATATTACTCCATAAATGATTACATCAATGACGTTAGTGCTTGGCCAGATGTCGCTCAGTTCCACATCGACAATAGTATGTAATTATTTATAAGGCAAACATGTATTAGACACATAAGTTTTACACATGCTAGTGGTTTCTATTTCGCCTCTTCCACTAGTGGACAAAAAATTGAGGCGAATTAAATTTGACTTGTCTAAGTGCTTATTTTGTAAGCCTAAAGAAATAAAGATATTGATTATTTGATTATTTATTTGATTATTGATTACGGGATATTTACCATGATTTGTTTTCTTTTGAGTTTTTCGATATTTCGGCACCGTTTCAAGCGCCCTGATCACGAAAGAACTGAGGTCACTGCGAGTGAGTTTTTATTGGCAGATATATATCGATCTACCCTCATTTTTCGTCTTTTGCAACGAACGTTACCCCTACCACCGGTTTCATTATCTAACGCCACTCGATCACGACACACTACACTAACGGTATCAGATTACAATAATAAAAATAATTAGTATCTTATGCCTTCGGGGTCGGTGGTAATAGAAACAAACTAAAACTATTATAAAAATAGAAACAATTGAGCTAACTACAGACAGTTTTAATACTAGTTACGGCTTTGTATACTAGTTTTCATTTGTTTCAATTTCTTGTTTGTAATTTTCGTTGCTAATTAAGGAGTTATAACTACTAGAAATACTAAGTAATGACTTTATTAAGCCTCTGCTACACTGGCTAAGTATCCTGCGGTAGCACTAAACCTGCCGCGGCCGCCGCAAATGAGCTCCGTTTAACTCGGGCCTAAGATTTGTAGGCGGTTACCGTGATTAAACTGGGTTTTAAGCCTTAAAGCTTTGTAAATTAGATTATTTCAGCTGGTTTTGGTGCAAAAGTGGCTAGTAAAACATGTGTGGAATAAGGCTGTGTCCCCAGTAGGCAAACTGTTAGCGGCCGACTGAGTTTGCGGCGTATCGATTTAGTACGCCCTTCCATATATTTGAAATGGAGTGTCCACATTTTGCGCTCACTATACGCAGTTTGCAGCGTTACGCGCGCCGACTATCTCAGTGAGCGGCCGACTCCCACCAAAACCGGTTCCAGTCGGCGGCGGCGATGGTTTGTTTGCTTACGACGCACGAAAATTGATCTTAGTTTGCAGCTAACTCAAATTTCAGTTCGCCACAAATTTGCGGCTCACTCAGTCGGCCGCTAACAGTTTGCCTACTGGGGACACAGCCTAAAGCAAACCATGACTGACATGACGTTGACGCTACGGTAGATCTTACTCAAATTTTGTCAAATCCTACATCGCTTGGAAAACGTATTCTGAAGGCTAAACAATTTTTAATTTTTTTAAGTATACAATTTTCCCATTTTTACGTATTTAATGACATTAAGGACTCATAAGTAATAATAATGCTGGACAATCCACAGAGCATCATCTAGCCCCAAGCTAAGCAGAGCTTGTGTTATGGGTCCTAGATGACTGATATACTTAATATACTTAATATAATACATTAAATAGATAAATAAGTAGGTAAACATTATTGTATTAATTAAGTATATCAGTCATCTAGTACCCATTACACAAGCTCTGCTTAGCTTGGAGCTAGATGATGCTGTGTGGACTGTCCAGAATTATTTATTTGAGTATTATTATTATTATCAATTACGTAATAATACTATCATTGCCATCCACTGGTGTAACAAGAGTTGGGTGCAGGTCTAACATCTCTATTTCAACAATAATTGCTAAGAACACTGGTAAAACTTTTTTATTAACAGTATATACTATACATGTACAAAGCGTATCGATTGCATGACTGCAATACATCTACCTAACTCTCAATCACAATTCTACCTGAAAACAGCTTCATCCTCGTTTCTACCGCCTATATTGACGTCACTACAAACCTAAAAGGCGAGCCAGTGAAGCCCTACAGTATGTTATGTTAGACACAACACAATGAGAAGGCAGAAACAGTCGAGTGGGGCAAATAAATTGAATATCAAAAGCGAATGTCGGACATCCAGTCACTCCCGCGGGGAAAGGGATGGGAAGAGATATTGTGATAGTTCCTGGATGTTTTTGTTTCACTCTAGATCTGGATTTGAACAGTATTGAAGTTTTCATGGACTTAGGTTGTTAGTTTATCAGCCCGTGGTATTGTGCTCGTTGTTTTTATGGAAACGTTTTTATTTCTATTTCATGAGAATCGGGATAAAAAGCATATCACTACAAAGTATAAGAAAAAGTCGCTTTCTCTGTCCCTTTATCCCTATGTCACTTCGTATGTTTAAATCTTTAAAACAACACAACGGATTTTAATGCGGTTTTTTTGTTATAAAATGTGATTCAAGAGAAAGGTTTACGAATAATGAAACCGTGTAAAGCCGTGGCGGCTCGCTAGTGTTTTATATTTAAAAATTTTACTAGATTGAACGAATCATCCGTTTATTGTTTCCTAGGGAATGGCAGAAGCAATTTCTATCCACATAAAGATAGTTATTTTGAAGTCAGTGCGAATTGCCACGTGTCCCATCACTAGCGGGTCAGTTTTCAATTTAAAACAGACAATGGCAGCCCCATCTGACTCGTTATTATTGTGAATTTGAATTTGTATTGGAATCACTCCTCTGTCTTTATAGGAATTTCGTTGATAATGCCATATACAAGCTTTGAATGATCTTAAAATTGGCAACTGTTTATATTGTATTACCAAAATCGGAATTGCCAGAATTGGAAATTTAAGTATAAATTGAGAAGTAAAAAGAAATCCCTATTGATGTCAAATTAATTTCTCTGAATACCTCTGTGGTACCAGTGGCGTCCTGCAACTAAGGAGGTTGTGAGTATGATTCTAGCAAAAAAATTTTACGAACTGCACGGGTATCGGGTATATTTTCGGGTGTTTTATGTGTTTGATAAAAATATAGATAATCCATTAAAAATGTCATTCATTCTTATATTCAAAGAATAGAAAGATAAATAAAACTCATATTACTTAGTAAGAGTTAGGTATCATTATACTCTGATCTCAAAGGTTAATCTAAAGTAGGTACGTACACTCAATACACTGTTATTTACACTAAGGATTCTTATGATACAAGTTAGTTTTAATAAAATGTATTAATTTAAGGAAATTTCACTAAATGTGTACCTATTTTGTAACCTTTTCTGAAATAAAACTTTTTACTTTTTACTTTTATATTCACATCTAAAACTATTGAGACAACTGCAGATGGTTACAAACAGTCTAATGTATTTTCCAAACATCCGTATAAACTTCCGCATTTATAATATTAGTAAGTATATCTGTTATCATATCCAGCTTTTGCAGCCAGTGTCTTGGGGACGCTTCCGGCTGGTATTGACATGGATCAATTGAGCTACCTTTAGACTGTTTGCAACCGTCTGCAGTAAGCTCAATGGTTTCAATTGCATATAGTTACTATTTTTTTTCTATTCCTTGATCGTAATTCTCGTTGTTAATAAATATCTCATCTTATACCATAACACAATCTTTAGTTAGCTTGAAGCTAGATGACTCTTGGAATTATTCAGAATATTTTAATAAGCTGATAAGTCTTTGGCCCTATCGTACTATGGTGAACACTCTCATCGATCACAAGTCCAACTAGGGGTAAAGAAGACAGCACAACTTCAATTCCTCACACACTAGTTTCCAAAACAGCACTCGGCGGAAGTGTGGTCGCCGTCACGCTTTCTGCGCCGGCACAGACCAATAAAAACAGACTAATTATACCGACAGGATTGTACTACTTTCATTTATGTGGCGGAGATTTATGAGGAATGAATGCCTGGACGTCCTGTCATTTAATAAGAACTTAGTTTTAATCAGATTGAAGTTCAAATTCCTGTTGGAAAAACTGATAACGATTTGCCACTACTTTGCTAGATGGGCGTTGAATTTTTTTGCATATCAAGTAGAATTTCAATAGTCTCGCTTTTTGTCGACTACCAAAAGAAACGTTGAATACTGTCTGAAACATAGGCTATCCACCGTAAATGCAAAAAAAAATATCGAGTCTAAAATCAGCCTCGTTTAAATACATCACAACCTTATACCACCTTCATATCGATCCCTTTGTTTTCTTCAAAAATTCTACTTTTCTTAATATTAAATAATTGGATTTTTGCTATGCATTACCACGGTTTTCAGCCTGGCTCACCCAGTTATCGCTTTTAATCAGGTTGTCATGTCTTGACACTATCTAGAGTCGAGGCTGATTCTGAATTGAATTATTGCCATTTACGTCATCTTTCGCTAGAAGATGTTTACAGGCAAATGTATTAATTTGCATCATCACCCATCCCTAACTAACCTGACGCCTATTGTACGTTACAAGACTATTTACTGACCTGGAGAGTATCTTGGACACACACCCGTGAGAGACACGCAACTGCCTGCTAATATCACAAGCCCGTACTCCACTGTGTGCCAATTCCACTATCCTCTGCCGAACCGGCTCCGGCAACGCTCTCCCGTTTATGGGTCCCTGGTACCAGTCCAGCGTCGAGTACTCAAAGTTCTTTGTTTCATCTACCTTTGGATCCGCTTTATCATATTCGTTAGTCTGCTTCGAGTATATCCTTTTTGAAACATGCAAGTCATCCAAGTTTAAATAGTCCACATATCTTGTGTCTTCATTCGAGTCATTCATTGATACATTCATCCTCTTATAATCATTATCTTTTGACTCTTTCATTCTCATATCATTAGGATCATTCATTCTCTTTTGATCATCAGCTCTATGGTCAGTTTCATTCATTCGGTCATCCATAATCTTAGAGTGAGAGTCATCCACTGACCTGGATAGTATCTTGGAGACGCAGCCGTGTGAGACGCGAAGTTGCCTGCTGATGTCACAGGGCCGGACGCCACTGTGTGCGAGCTCCACTATCCGTTGTCGGACAACGTCGGGCAGAGGCCGACCGTTAACGAAGACTCCACCGAGTTGGTTGACGCCGCCGTGACCTGTTGGAGACAAATATGACTTAGTAAGGTGATGTGGTATAGGAAATCATGGCAGAAGGTATCAGGCAGTAAAATTATTTATTGTTGTTACTACTGAGATGGAAGCAATTTACAATCCAAATATTTTCAAGAACAAACTAAGAAAACGTTTGCTGATGGGGTGGTCTAACACAATTGTCGTAAACTCACACGAAAGTAATTATGATTAAGAAAAAGATCCGTAAAGATTGTAAGTAAATACATGCATTTTATTAAACCTTTCCAGGAATAACGGCTATCGCGCTTTAGTACATCTCGACATAAGTCCTAAATATATTTTCTCCAATGATTTTAGTCTGTCCCTGCGACACTTATGTCATTGCAGTTTATTTAAAGCAAAGATCCTATGAATATTTTACAGTAATTTTTAAGTAATTTTCAAGAACTAAGAAACATAGGCAGGCTAAACAATTCTTAGTTTCTGTTTCAGCTTTAGTGGCGTACGGATAACAACTAAACTGAGAGTTGCTGTTGTTTGTTGAGTTTTAAAAAACGTTCCAGAAACAGAAACAAAGTTTTAAACATGCACCAGACATTTCATCGCTAAATATGAATGTGTAGTTGTAACTCCGGCCGTGAACCGGGTATCGAGCGCTCGGCCGGGCGGAACCGGGTGTGTCGAGCAGAACCGGTCGATGATCCGGGTAAGGAGGTTGGGACAGACTTCTTTTGATAAACAATACGAGGTTGCATTTAAAAATTATGTTATTCTATGCTTTGCTTGTGATATCATTTTCAGAACCAAAAGTCAAAACAACTATGTATGTTATGTTGTCATGTCATTTTGGCTAACTAGAGACTATTTGACTGTATACCTATCATAATCATTATGATCAGCAACCGGTTTTGCCCATCATCATCATCATCAGCCTACATTAGTCCACTGCTGGACATAGGCCTCCCCTAATGAGCGCCATAGCGCCCTGTCTTCAGCTTGACGCATCCAGCATCTGCCAGCAGTCTTTCGCAGATCGTCATCCCACCTAGCCGGAGGGCGTCCCACACTACGTTTGCCAAGTCGCGGTCTCCACTCAAGAACACGTTTACCCCAACGGTGGTCGGTTCTTCGCGAAATATGGCCGGCCCACTGCCACTTCAGCTTGCTAATTCTTTGAGCTATGTCGATAACTTTGGTTCTCTGTCGGATGTATTCATTACGAATCCTATCCTTCAGAGAAACTCCGAGCATAGCTCTTTCCATAGCTCGCTGAGCGACTTTGAACTGGTGGACCAGCCCTACCGTGAGTGTCCACGTCTCAGCTCCGTAGGTCATTACGGGTAGGACGCACTGATTGAAAACTTTCGTTTTCAAACATTGTGGTATGGATGACGAGAAGACTCGACGTAGTTTTCCAAACGCTGCCCAGCCCAGCTGGATCCTTCTCTTGGCCTCCTTCTCGAAATTGTTTTTACCTAACTGCATAATCTGCCCAAGGTAAGTGTACTCGGAAACAATTTCGAGAAGGTGGCCTTCTACGACTACCGGTCCCGGATCAATTTGGCAATTGGTCATGACTTTGGTTTTTTCCAAATTCATGCCAAGACCGATGCGTCGCGAGGCTGAAGCTAGGCCGTCCAGCATGTGGGTCAGCTCCTCTAGCGACTCCGCCATTAAAACTATGTCATCAGCGAATCGTAGGTGTGAGATGTAATTGCCGTTTATGTTTATGCCCTTACCTTTCCAGTCCAGAGTCTTAAACATATCTTCCAATGCGCTCGTGAACAGTTTCGGGGATATGACATCCCCCTGTCTCACTCCTCTGCGCAATTGGATGGGTTTAGACTGCTGGTCCTGTACTTGGACACTCATAGTAGCGGCATCGTAGAGACATCTCAGCACCTCGATATAACGATAGTCTACTTGGCATCGCTGTAAGGATTCCAGAACAGCCCAGGTTTCGACAGAGTCAAAGGCTTTCTCATAGTCCACAAAAGCGAGACACAGGGGCTGATTATACTCTTCGGACTTCTGTATAATCTGCCGCACTGTGTGTATGTGGTCTATGGTGCCATATCCTCCGCGGAACCCGGCCTGTTCCGGTGGCTGAAACTCGTCGAGTCTCCTGGCGAGACGATTCGTGACTACTCGCGAGAACAGCTTATAGACGTGGCTCAGGAGTGTGATGGGTCTATAGTTTTTAAGGAGGGTTTTATCGCCCTTCTTAAAAAAGAGCACCACCAAACCCCCGCTCCACGCCTTAGGAGTTCTCCCACTGTGAAGGACGGTATTAAAGAGGCTCTGTAGCTCCTGTATAATGGGGGCTCCTCCTGCCTTTAGAAGCTCTGAAGTAATACCGTCCTCACCCGGGGCTTTTCCATTTTTAAGCTGCCTCAGAGCTAACACGATTTCATCTTGGCTGAAATCTGGCAGTTCGTCGGTATAGTGGCGTGTCAGGGTGGCTCTAGAATCATGGTCATCTCTTCGGGACTGAGGGGTATGTGCAGTGTACAAACGGCCATAGAAGTCTTCTATCTCAGCTGAGATCTCTGGCTTCGACAAAACGATCCTCCCGTCGTGCGTTTTAAGCTTCGTCAGGTGGCTCCTGCCAAGCTGCTGAGTGAATACTTTGGACCCTCGGTTTTGCTCTATCGCCTCTTCAATGAGGCGTGTGTTGGAGCTCCGAAGGTCACGCCGTACCATCTTCGCGATTCGCTTGTTCAGGTCTGACCTCTCTAACGAAGACATTTGGGTGGTTTCCCGTCTTTTTGTCATCAGATCCAGAGTCTCATCCGAGAGTTTGGACTTCCTGCCAGTACCTAGCTTGCTGCAGAACTTAGTGCCCTCGTCCCTCAACGTTTCGACCAGATTGTGTAGGGTCTCGTCAGCGTCATCAGTGGGTTCCAAGGCAGCGAATCTATCCCCGAGAAGCTGCTGAAACTTCTCGGTGCCCGCCATGATTTGGATTGGATTAGGTCGGAGCGTGGACTTCATCAGACGGTTTCTTTCAAGCTTTAAGTTGATATTCAGAGTGCCTCGGAGCATTCGGTGATCAGATCCGGTATTGAACCTGTTGATCACTGAGACATCTCTGAATATGTGCTTGCTATCCGTCATGATAAAGTCGATCTCATTTTTTGTCACAGTGTCGGGGCTTTGCCATGTCCACTTCCGCTGGGGCTGTTTCTTAAAGAAGGAGTTCATTAAGAACAGCCCCTCTTTCTCAAGGAAGTTGACAAGCATTTGCCCCCTGTGATTCCTAACTCCATAACCATGCGGGCCTATTCGGGATTCGTTGCCAGTCTGGATTCCCACCTTGCCGTTAAAGTCCCCCATAACAACGTTGAAGTGAGCCTTAGTGGTGTTGTGTAAGGCTTTGGATATGTCTTCGTACATATCCTCCACTTCATCATCCGGGTGTGCCGAGGTCGGTGCGTAGACCTGAATTACCTTCATGCTATACCGCTTGGATAGCCGAAGGATCAGGTACGCTACCCTGGTCGAGACACTGGAGATTTCTTGAACGTTGTTAGAGAGGGCCTTATTGACGAGGAAACCTACGCCACCCTGGGATGTTTTATCACCCTCGCGAAAGTAGAGAAGATGGCCCGAGTCTAGGGTTACGGTGTCCTCCCCCTCTCTACGGACTTCACACAACCCTAGAACATGCCATTTAATGTTCTCTAACTCCACTTCCAACTGCGCTAGATGATTGTCAAGCCTCAGAGTGCGTCCGTTGTACGTTGCCAGGGTCAGTTTCGATATTGTGTGGTAGCCTGCCGGCCGGTGATTCTTAGCACCCCCTGCCCCGCCGTTACCATGGCCGCTACCATAGCCAGGAATAGCGAGGCGGCCGGGTACTGGGGGCCATTTTTTGGCTTGTGTCTTCATTTTGGGGGTAATGCCCATAATCCCCACGCTGGGCATGCGGGTTGGGGATCGCAGTTTGGTGAAGGAGTTGTTCTGCGGGGGCGCTGCTGCCCACCCCCGGTGTGTCCCTTAGTCGCCTCTTACGACACCCACGGGAAGAGTTGGGGTGGTGCAATTCTAAGCCGGCACCACACGGCACGGTTTTGCCCACTGATTGGTAAACTCCTGAAGTTTGTGCCATCCGCTACGGTCTTATGCTAACCTTAGTTATGGACCGGTAGTTAATAAACATTTATTATGCTCCATTAAGAAAGATTTTATTCCAAAAAAAACATATTTAATGGTTAAAAGTATTGAAATTATCTATTTCTGTTATTTTAATGGGTAGTTATACATTATTATTTTTGCATATTCTCCTTCTTTTATTATTTTTTGTAGTTCTACGTGACCGTGAGCCATTTGCTCTGCAAATGGGCGAATTAAACTAAAATTTTATGGATATATGGATCTTTATTCCTCTTTCACGCAAAAAACTACTGAACGGATCGGTCTGACATTTTTAATAGCCGTAGTTCTAGCCCTGGTCTAACACATAAGCTTCTACTACTCTACTTTTCATCCCTTCTATCACCTCTCATCTTACATAGACAGCCTTGAGACGTTTCCATGCATGAGAAGCTGCGAGAAGATCTGGTAGAAAACAAAGACATAAATGCATAAGAGCATTTTTCCATTTCACTAACAAACCCGGGTAAGACGCCCCACCATACTCCCGG
Organism: Eupithecia centaureata; assembly: GCA_944547425.1. NCBI lineage: Eukaryota > Metazoa > Arthropoda > Insecta > Lepidoptera > Geometridae > Eupithecia > Eupithecia centaureata. The sequence continues at coordinate 9,821,713 of OX155702.1, read as the reverse complement.
GTAAGACACTTTCAGTCGGCTACACCCGGGCGCGAGGCGTGACGATCGATCTGTCACGCCCCGTGCGCCGGTCGATAGTAGGTATCTCTACGAATGCCTATAGATGTGATCTGTGTTGGTGGATGCTGGATCATTGCATTGGTTTACTATCTATGGTCTCATTATTTATCAGTCATCTAATACCTATAACACAAGCTCTGCTTAGCTTGGGGCTAAATAATGCTGTGTGGATTGTCCAGCATTTTTTTTTTACGGAGATTACTTATAACGAACATTCACACAGACTTTCCCATTTATTATAATAGTAAAATTTCATTTATTTATTGTTTGTGAATCAGGTAGTTTTACAGTCAATTTATAAGACTAACACATCATCATCATCATCAACATATCCACTGCTGGGAATAGGCCTCCCCTAATAACCGCCATAGCGCCCTGTTTTCATTTTGCCGCATCCAGCATCTGACAGCAGTTTTTGCAGATCGCCATCCCATTTGGCTGAAAGCCGTCCTACACAACGTTTGTAGAGTCGCAGTCCCCACTCAAGAACACGTTTACCACAACGGTTGTCGGTTCTTCACGAGATTTGGCTGGACCACTGCCTATAACTAATTTCTAAGGCACCTTTTACATTTTAGCCTAACACGAAACGGAATAATTTAGTAGGTACAGACGCGTTCATTATTTGCTTACCCCCCCTAATAGACATACCAGGATCGAATCCTGCTGCTTTACTTAAACAATTTTTTGTTTTTTTTGACAACGCTCTAGTAACTAAAATAACAAAGAAAATTACTACTATTAATGTAAAAGAAAAAATAACCTGGTAAGTCATGAAAATGATACACTTAAAACCGTTGAGCTAGCTAAAATAAAAGCTATCTTTAATTTCGACTAAAACAGCTATTACTATTTGGATGAGTGGTTCAAGGGACGGGCTTGTGTTCTAGGGTAGGATGTTCGATCCATTATACCGATGTTATTTTTGCTTTTTTTCACCTATGACTATATAGCATAATAATTGTCTATAATCTGTTTTTTTACTAATACGAAATAGGGTATGATTGGAATATAATAAACACATCTCAGATTTTATGTGATGCTATTTTATTAATACAATACAAAGAAAGTCTGAAGAAAATAAATAACATTACAATGATATTAACTTATATTAATAAAATTTATTACATTTTCGGTTCCCTTTCACACAACTATGTTGTTTTATAATCCTTGTAAATAAAAGTCAACACACAAGTAGAACAAACATGTTTTGTTATTATTAGAATACCTATACCACAGTATACTGTAAGAATTACTTTGTTATAGGCAGCATCTAATAAATATTAACAATTTAGATCTCTCGTGTGTAATAGACCATTATTTACCCATTAAGAGAAATTTGGAGCATAATTATGCAATACGCTCAATGAAAAGCATGCTAGAACTACCATAGCAAAACTAATTTATTGTTTACTTAAAATTAATATCGAATTGAATAAACCCTCGCTTGGTAACATTGTTCTAGCCTACTTTTCATTTAAGATACTGGCTATGCAACGAGCACTGTAGTATCATAACTTTTTTCAACACCTGTAAATATTGTTCCCCAAGCGGCCGCCAATTTCTACGAGTTCTCCTGGGCCCATGGATGACATCCAGCCCCAATAACCTGAAAAAAACACTGACTTCTCAAGACTTGTAGATAGGGGTAGGTATATATTCAATTAAAAATTGACTGGACAGGCATTATAATTAGTAATAAAAAAGATCTTGGAAATTCACTAGATAGGTCATTTAGTCTCTAGTAAAAGAAACTGATTTTGCAACAGAATTTGCATGGTAATAAGTACTTATTATTTATATCACATCTTACCTATGGTTATTCTGCCACTTGCTTGAACAGGTAGTATATTTTGTGGTAGGAGTCGTTTGTTTGGTTTCCTCCATAGTATTATCCGACCCTCGATGTCAGACATGGCTGTGAGTATTCACAATTTGTCGATGGCGTTCTGATGTTAAAACCCATGGGCGTGGACCCGATCGCATTGCCTTTACATCTCCAGTCAAAGCGTATCTCCTCACTCAAAATTGAATCGTTATTTCCTTGAAAGTTAAATAAAAATTTTAATTATCTATGCTCAATAAATACGACGAATTAATACAAACAAAATAAAAATACACTTACGCTTAGCCCAAGCTGACTTGCAATAGCATTATTAGGAACGTTTTGTTCGTGAATTTTTATAGATTTTGTTCTTACAAAATTGCCTAAACGGCTATTCATTTTTGATATTTTAATATTTTTAACACGTAAACACAGTTTACTAATAATTATTTAACAATAATTATACTCCAGCGGTGGTGAAACGCTTACTTGACTGTCATTCGTTACACAAAATATTATATCTACCCTCATTCATTTGAACAAAATAAATGCATGCAACTGATCCAACGTCCACCGAAAAAACTACATATACTGGCTTAAAAATTCGAATTATGAGTCAACATACCCGGTAGCAGAATTGAAAGAACGGTCGGCTGCGCTGCGATAAGCCGTGGTTCGAATCTCAACTATGGTTAAGTTTTTGCACTTAGTTTACGATTGCTTGAAGTTCTTCAACATTATTGTTGGCGAATATTTTAGAAATTAGGGGTATAGCAAATAGTGAACGCTACTGTACGTAGGTAAGTACCTATACGTCGTCTCGCCGAACAAAATCATCAAAAAAATGCAAATTCAGATAATTATTAAATTGAATTTAATCCAGGCTTTCGTGCGAGCTCATTTAATTTACTTTCTCCGTAACAAGGAAAACTAGAAAATAATGAAGGAAGCTAAGCATCCGCCATTTTGGGTAATTACGCTTAATTACAAGATGGCGAACGGTAGGGGCTAAAATACGGTCCAGTCAGCTTGTGGAGCTTGTAAAATAAACTTGCAAGTATTTATTAGCTATAGAAGGCAAACTGCAAGGTGCATCTGATGTATTTATTTATTATACTGATATATTTATTTACTACTAGCAACGCCTATCCGTTTCACCCGCGTAGTTCCCGTTTCCGTGGGAATTCCGGGATAAAATATAGCCTGCGTGTTATTTCAGACTATAATCTATCTCTTCGCCAAATTTCATCCAGATCCGTTCAGGAGTTTTTGCGTGAAAGAGTAACAAACATCCATCCATCCATCCATACTTACAAACTCTCGCGTTTATATTATTAGTAGGATAGACGACGATATCAACGCTTTGCTCAGCTCTCTTGAAATCTCAATTGTATCGTATCAACTAACCGACTTAAAAAGGAGGAGAGAGAAGAAGTTCTCAAGTTGCTGGAAACTTTTTTTACTACTTTCCATACTTTTGATAGATTACTATGTAGCCTAGAAAACAAATTAAATTTTGAACTTGTACTCAGTTGATAGGATTTTTGGTGATGACTTTTCAGTTGACAGGATTTTTGGTGATGGCTAGGTGAATGATGGCATCACCAAAAATTCATCCATCATGCCGGACTGTACTTAGTACCTTATTGAAAAACTCAGTAACGCACATAATAAAAAGCACAATGGCAATTATACAGGCTAACATCAAATAAAAAACATAACAAAAATTAAGTATTTAATTATTGATATGGTATTGATATGGATCAGTTGAGATATGTACCTCTAGCCTGTTTTGACTGCAACCGTCTGCAGTTAGTTCAATTGTTTCAATTTTATAATAGCTTTATTTTGTTCATATTCCTTGATTGTAATGTTCGTTATTTTAGAATTTATTTTAATAAGTATTAAAACAAATTCAGCAATTTATGAAAAGGAAAACACAACACAAAGGATCATGATATTATTGGCTACATGATGGCTACATAAATAAAGCTAAGAGCACAACTTGCGAAATTTCAAACTACTTACGAAAATTTGAAGATTCTCATCGTTTGAGAATCTCGGAATCGGAAGACCCCAGGTGCGCTGCTTGCTTTAAAATATGCGCAAAGATAATGAGAGAAGGTCCGTTTTGCCCTAATTGTGCTGATTTTTTGCAATATTCGCTTTTTTGAATGGGATCAAACAAACTTTCTTACTTATTTTAAATACGGGGACGTTCTTGAAGTAATTTTATACTTCGCATTTTCGCAAGACTCGTTTGACTTTTTCACAAATCGCTTTGCTTTTAGGTTTAATATTTAAGTATTAGGTATTATTATTTCTATTGAATATATTTTTTAATATTGTAAGTAAATAAATAATTAGTTTGAAGTAATCATTATGTTGATAGAATTAAATAAATATGTATATCATAACACTAAATCTAGTAAATCATAAAAATTATAAGCTTCATCCAATTGGGTGGTTTTGCTAGACTACCTACTTTCCAAATTTCAACCTTCTGGCTTCAGCATTTTTAGCTCTTGCTTGGCGTTAGATGGTGCTGTGATTGTGAAGGATTAAGTATATATTTATTAATTGTACCTACCTAAAGTTAAGTGTAAGTATTTTTTTAAGTACCTACCTATTGAAAACACAGGTAGTGTTAGTGGATCTCACTCTTCCAAAACAAATCTATACAATCTTTCGCGTTTATAATTATGAGTAAATATAGATTCAGTTTAAATTTTATTATTATTCCTTTAAATAAAAATAATATTTTTTTAATTCCTTTCAATTTAATTATTAATAATTATTTATGCTTTTTGAAGATTAACCCTCCTAACCTTTTTTGTATTTGCTGTATATTTAATTTTCATCACATGTCAATGACCCTACGATATAACAAAATAACTCGACAATAAAAATCAAAATTCCGACCTAGGAGTCACCGGAAATGCCTCCCCCCGAGCGAATTGAATGAGTTCGTCGATTTATGGTCCCTTTTATTTATGATATGAATTATTGATAATATCTATGTGATTATTTCATACAACTCTAGTTAACAATTTTACATAGAGTAAAAAAGGTCGAAAGATATTATGGTAACTTTTAAAGCGACGAAGTTCTTTAAAGCAAAAAAACAACATCAGTAGGTACAGTCGAAGTCGATAATATGCATTATCAATGATAGGTAACTAAAAAAAAATCACCAAAAACTCATAAAAATCTTGACCAAATTTACATTGGCCCACATGAATAGCACCAGTAGCATCAAATAGAAAAGAGTTATCAAAATCTGTTCATCTAGAAATATTTCTGAAGTAATATACAGAAAAAAACATTCGAATTCGTTACCTACTCTATTTTTTAAGTCGTTGAAATGAAAATGCTTGTTTTAAAGTTAGTGAAATTATAGAAGAGACAGAAGATAGCTATAATACGATCATGGCTAAAACCATCCAAATGGAACCCGTGGATATCGTAAGGTTTTCCCACTTGATAAAAATATCAGGGAAATCGTGGAATAAGAAAAAAAGTAGAGGGGTTATTCTGGATTTTATTCAAGTTTCCAGTTTTCCTCATTGAATAATATTTTCTCAGAGAAAAGCGGAATGAGAAAAATCGTTGAGGGGAAATTCTTTTTCATATTGTTCCTAGACCTGTCAAGGGGGAAATCGTTTATCAGATTTGCCTACGCTAACAGAGGTAGGTTTCTAGCTTTTGGAAAAGAAGAAAAATAAAAATAACGTCTTTCAGATCACATTATGTCTTGCTTTACTTGCATTTAATTTAATTAAGTTATTATATTAGTCCGGCAGTGGACTAATATAGGCTGATGATGATGATAATGATTATATTAGTTATAAGTAGCTAGCTAATTACATGTTGAAACTTTTTTTATCAACTACCCTCAATTTATAACAGGAGTTTTAGAACTATTGTTTGTTTCACTATAAGTATCAACAGTTACTATTATTATTACATTTTCTAGCTCTTTTACATTCCTGCAATAATAACGACACATCTTATATTGTATGCACTAAAAAAATTCCAATATTCAGTGAAAAATGAGAGCACCCTGTATACAGACGCAAGGACGTCATGCGCCGGCGCACCCCCTCCGGATACCTGTGGATCTAAACTTGACCCGCGCTTTGCCGATAATTGTATGCAATGAAATGTGGATGATAATTTGACGTAATGAAATTTAGATGATAATTGTATGAAATGAAATTTGTTGGACGAGACGATTGCGGCGGTAATTTCGGCTGGAGTTTTTCGGGGGTGTTATTGCTTTAGGATTCGAAATGAAGACATCCGACAGAGAAATTGATAAAAAGTTACTTATTGTCATAGAGATTTATTGTCCGCTTCTTTATCCGAAAAAGATTGAAGTGAACAAAAATTATAAGGATCACTTTTTGCAGCATTTTTGTTATCATGGGTTTGATTTTTTTTTAAATAAATATCTACCTCAATGATCGACAACCTAGTTTCATTACTGCTTCTTTCTATTTCTTGAGATCGATCTCATAAATTATCGGAGCTGGGATAGGTAGGTAAGGTTAGATTAAATACTTACTCAACGTTATAGGTAGTAGGTAATGCTACTACACATAATTCTTTATCATAATCGCCGTCTGACAACACAAATCCCATAAAACGATAAAATGTGTTGTTCAGTCAACCATACACGACTCAATGTATGCATGAGTATGCCATGTAGGTCTATAAAGGTATGTGGGGCTACTTGTCCCATGGGAAAAGGGATTAGAATTATCATTTCACAGGCATAAACTTTTTTATAACGTGGGACACCTTTTGGAATTAAATAATTTCCGTATGGCGTTATATAATAAAGTGACTGACAATCCAAGGGCGAAATTTCCACTAATTTAATTTCGTACAAGTAGAGTTGCTTTCACCTACTAACGATTCTGACGGTACCATTGGCGTTAGTGAAGTGGTAGTAAAGAAATTGGTAGTAGAGATCGACCATTGTCATTTTAAAGCATTTTAAACTTTTTTCGATGCAATTCTGTGTTAATACCTTACGTACTAAAACAGCATTTCCATTGAAAAACCTACTGATTTGACAATAAGCTGCGAATGGTGTTGGTTGCGAACACATTTTGAAATCTTAAAAATTATTCTGCCTTTGCAAAAATTTTGGAAAAACTTTGCTCTGACCAGAAGAACGTCCAAAACTTTATCTTTATTCTTTTTTATATTTATTTTATCTTTATCTACATAAAGTAGGTTAGACATGACGAAATTCATCCTCTATTCGTCTAAGGAGCTCAAGGCTCAGTTGGGTACTTACAATATATCAATCTATATCCTTGCTAATCCTTCTAATATTATAAACGGGAAAGTTTGAAAGTACCTATAGATGGATGGATGAATGGATGTTTGTTACTCTTTCACGCAAAAACTATGAACAGATATGGAAAGTAGAGTAAAAGTTCATTTATTCCTTGAAACAGAATAGATAGATATCTTAATTTTTGATAAAATTGAATCATTGTTTCCTACCTTCCGGCATGAAATCGTTTATTATAATTCATTGACTAAAAAACTCATAACTTCCCACGGGAACGGGAATTACGCGGGAGAAACCGCGAGGCGGTGATATGCACCGAAAGTTCTTATGGATGTTTAGATGTATGGATTTTTGTTCCTCTTTCACGCAAAAAACAAAAGAACGGGTCGAGCTGAAATTTAGAATAGACGTAGTTTTTTTTAGAATAGACCTAGCTCTTAAATTAACGAAATTAACGCATAGGCTACTTTACATCACGTAGGTAAATCAGTTCCTGTGGGATATAAATACCCTTGAGTCATCACTACATAGTATAAAATAAAGTCGATTTTTCTGTCCCTATGTCCTATCCTTATATCCCTTTGACTGCTTAAATCTTTAAAACTACGCAACGGATTTTGATGCGGTTTTTTTTAATAGATAGAGTAATTCAAGAGGAAGGTTTTTACGTATAATAAAACCGTGCGAAGCCGGGGCGAGTCGCTAGTTTCCATATAAATAACGCGTGCGAAGACGCGGGCAGATACCTACTACCTACTAGTTTACAATATAATAAATCACTGTAAAAGGTCTTTAAAATGATTCGAAGCCTAATACCTATAACAGTCAAGATGGGAAAAAAAACAATATTAAACTATCCGAAATTGTTTTAAAATGTTTAACTCGGATTGAGTTACTTTCGCATTTTAAAACAATTTCAGATATATTAATTTTGTTTTTTTATTGTTTTAAAATGCGATAGTAACTCGGATTAAGTTACTATTACTATGGCATTTTAAAACAAGTCGTAACGACCTCTTTTACTCTTTGTGTAAACCATTTTATTTTCACCTCTACCTTCCAGCACTTCACATTGTATTCTAAACTTCCCAGCATTTACTAAATCATTATTTATCCTTCCATTATGTTATTCTGTCCCTCATTATTAAATTTCCAGAATAACAGACATTACATCCGCGTGGACCGCGCCGTGGACGGAGGAAACGCATTAGCATACAGGATGCGAAGCCGCCGCCATCTTGTTTTTACGAGATTCGGGATTCACAGCGTGTTTATTTTTTCAAGTTTTATATTAGTATGCAAATCAAAAAAGTAAAGTTCTAAATTAAATAGAACACGACTAAAACATCAACCAACACGGTAAATTATTTAGCTAGATACCTACCTAATTGTAAAATCGTGGGGCTTTTTACATAGGAAGGTAGAGGCTTTAAAAAGCTTTCAATATATAGAAATTTAGGTACTTTTGTTGCAATGTCTAACATGTATGTACCAGAGTTGGTTATTTCCTACTTTTCTACCTATTCTTATTTCCTACAAAACTTATGTACATTTTTCAATCAGTGAATTTATGCATAATAATTTCATATCTAAGCAGTAAATCACTCTGATTGGCTCCATACAAATTACTCATTAGACTATTACCTAAATATTTTGCAATTTTATTTACATAACTGGGCTCAGCTACTTTAATTGGCCATCGCCACTTCGGCCACGCAACTGTACTAGTTTTATTACAACAGACTTGATTTTCCGACCACCTTTCTAAAAATCTCCACAATTTACCGGCAAAACTAGTTTAAAACGTCAGATTTGTGCGATTATGTGCGCACGCGCCGACCAATCAGAGAGCGTCTTTGCCTGTGTGCGTGTGTGATATATGACACTGAGTTGCGTTCATAATCTCGTATTACAGTCTGGCTAGTCTCATCAATTGTGGACTCTATTTCCTAGTGGGTAGAGGTTAGGTTGTGTTATTTTTAGGTTGTGTCGTGTAGATGTCATTCACTCCCATTGTTCGGATCTTTATGTACTGTTGCTATAATTTTCTCGTGTGCTATGGATGAGTCACTTTTACTCCGTAAGTCACAGTGAACAGGAAGTTGTTAAAATATTCTACTTTTTGTTTGTTGTAATTTTATTGTTTTTGACATTGTTTAAGTGGGATGTGTGCCTAAAATGTTTGTTCTTGGGTCGTTAGGCATACGTATGTGGCTTCCTATTTACTTTAAAAGCATAAATTGGTACCTTATGATGTATCTAGGACCTACCATAGTTATAAGGGCCTTATATTTTGTAGTTTTAACAATATTAAGATATTATTCAGATTTGTCCTTATAGGATAGGCATAGATAGGTAGGCAATTTTTGATGGTTTGATCGATATTCTCTTGGATGTAGTGTAGGCCTTTTCCGTTCATTTTCTCTCCTTCATGGCCTCCGTGTCGTTCAATGTGGCCCACCCAATACTATTTCATACTTTTCTTAGTCTAGTTTCCTAAAAAAAACGGGACGGGAGGTAGACTTCTTTTCCTCTCCTCTCCAACTTGACGCAAATTTGATTTGATGATGTGTGAGAGAAAGAAAGCTAGTAACATTTTTATCTTCACAGAAACTAATTTCTTTAATACCGACTTGAAGACTAGGACTTGAAATCAAAACAATAGAAAAAAAACAGCTATCAATAAAGGTAAAAAGGGTCTCTACCTCAGCATGAGACTCTAGGTTTGAGATGGTGCTTTAGATTCATTAGATGTGCATTTCGCCGATAAGGTGATGTAGGTGATAGGTATACCTATAGAAACCTATAGGTAGGTAGGTACTGATGAATACTCAATTTCGAGATGGTCTCAATGATGACTGTTGATAGTACCTATATAATTTGAAAACTTTCAATAAATGGCGACGTGAAACTTGCTTAGATCTAAATTTTTATGAGTCTAAGGTGGTTGCTACTTTAAGTATAAAAGGTTTTCGTATTTGTGTGATTTTAGGAATTATTATTTTATTTTAGGTAACTTTGTAGGTAGGTATTACGATCACTTGCTTTTCGGGTATACCTATCTACCCGAAAAGTTAGTTTTGAGCCGAAAGGTAAAAGTTGTAGGTATATTACATTTCGATAGTTTTCAACACGTAATAGGTAGTTAGTACCTATTATTTGATCAGTTCGATCTGATATCCTTTAGGTCAACGTAATTACCTTATCAAAAATGATGGTTTCGTGATAAGCCACGCTACCATTTTCATTTCTAATGGAATTTCCATTTTCCTACCCCATTTGCCCGAAGGTACAACAATACAAAATCTACAATCTACCCAATTTGCGTCCACAAAATCAATAACCCTGTAAACCTACAGGCGTGAACCGACATCCCCATCAAACTCCCCATAAAATCTAATGCCGTCATCTCAAAGCATATCCAATTTGCTTCCATTCGACACATGCAAGACAACCTTACAGCCTCTCAATTAACCATATATTCCGAACGCACTTACGCACACAGACAAACCACGACCCGCCCACAGCGAACCGACCAATCACAGCGAGAGTTCTGCCCTCCCGCGCCTTTGAACCGCCGCCATTGGCTGGTTCGTAACGATCTAAATTTCGGAGGGAAATTTTTCGGGTGGTATGAAATCTCGGGATACAGAGTGCTTTTATGTTTGTCGTTATTATAATCTTGTTATGTGGTTGTTTTTGCGTAATGGGTATGGGTATTTGGCAGATTTTTTTATGTTATGACGGAAGGGTTTTATTTGTGGGTTGTTATGCGGAATGGCGATCTATTTCCATCGAGTTATGAGTACCTACCTATCTACCGTAACGTTACCCATAGGGTTGAGAAGGATATTTGGAAGATTTGTCATAAAAAAAGGAAGTTTCTTGCCACTTTCGACACTCTCCTCGAAGATACTTTTGACATTAGATAAACACAACACCATTATTTTCATCTTTGAAATTTTATAGAACTTAATGGTGCTCTTTTCTACCAAAAACTATGTCAATTCCAGCGTCCAGAACATTTAGATAGATTATTTCATAATTTATGAAAGAATAATAGGTTTACAGGGTGTATACCTAAGACTACTATCAAAAATAAGAGGGATAGCTATGAGATCATGTTTGTGAACATATTTTTAAAACTAACAAAAAACAAGAAAAAATTAACTTATGAAAATGATTCGTGTTATTCAGGAGCCACAGCGTTAAAAAAGACTAGGGTAGAATAGACTGAAATGACTTAAAAATACAATCGAATCATCATAATGTGTTAAACATATTTTGAAATTCATTCCTTTAATTTAAAGTGTACGTACCTGCCTATTTTAAAACATTTTCTGAATCGTTAGGAATCCTAGAAGGGTAGCTATACCTTTTATTATTTGAGAAGACCCACAATGGTTTATATGACTTACATGTGTAATATTCCATCATATTCTGGTTGTATCTGTAAGCGGCGGAGAGATCCACGCCACCGCCGGCCCTTAGCCCGAAAAGGGCGGCAAAAGTTGCCTTACTTTGACCCTCCAGCTTGAAAACATTCACTTCACTTCACTTTAAATTCTAAAAGTGTTTTTCAGTCACTTTTGTTGAACACTGAATAGAATCCATCACGGCGCCATTTTGTGAACGCTTTGGTTCTATATTTGGATTTGGAAATTTGACGTCATTGGTTTTTGTTTTTACAGATTTGATTACTTATTACACTGTAGTTTTATGTATATTTTTAATTTCTGTTAAAAAAATATGTTATTATTTATATTATAAGTAGATATATATTTTTTTTCATTTAATTACATTTCTCTATTAACGTACTCCAAGAACCGACCGGATAGACACCTCAATCATCACCATTTAAGTTAAGAACGCTATCTAAACAGCCAATCACTTTTCAGATTTAGATTTCAAAATAAAAAAATAAAAGCTTAGAAAAACAAAGCCTGTCTCTTATTTATCAGAAACTTACGATTCGCCTGTTAATTTCAATGCACTAATGGTTTTCACGAAAAAACGGAAAAGACCGTGAAAGTAGCAGAACATCGGTGTCTCGATTGGTCAAAAGCTCAGAGATATAAAAATTTGATGCCACCTGGTGTATTATACCTATTTTCCAAAATGTAGGTATGAACCTCATTAAATGTACTTTTTTGATGATATTCTACTAGTAAAGTGTACGTTAATTTATCTGGAACTCTACTTTCCTTTTTTTTGAGGAAACGCTAAAAGGTAACTATCATTTCACTGGTATTATTTACTTTTTTTTCTTCCACGATGACTCATCAATTATTATTGCATACAATAACGAGCCGGCCGTACCGTACCTACACGACGACGGAAGTTATTAAAAATGTTTGGCAGAGATGACATTTTATAATAAAACCTCTTTTTTCCACCAATAAAACCTGCATAGATTGCCAAAGGTAAGCAGGCTCACGTTCGAACTCTATGGTTAGTCGCTTGACGTTCCGATTGGGCCAATTTCTACCGGTTTTTGAGCGATTTTCCGCAGTTTGACCACTGCTTTGCCGCTTCAGTGATAGCAGGTGGAATAATTTCTCGATTCTCATGAGATTTTTAATCGAGGAAGTCGGAATTATCGGTTTTTAATCGATTGTGAAAGGAAGTTGATCAGTTTTGTTTAGTCTTTTGGTAAAGGGCCCGGAAATTTCACGGATGTTTGGTTGATTGTTATGGACTATTATTTTAATGATAGAATAATTATGATTTGATGATTTTTGGAATAAGTGTTGGTTCATGTATGATATCTTTATTTGAAACATCAACAATACCTACGTGTTTGCAAATTTTGATGATTTCTTCCTGCTTTTAAAATCTTTAAAAATATACGTTATCTACTAGGTATCAGGTAGATACTCTACACCACCCCAAGATCAAACCTTTGCATGATCTAATCTTTATTGTTCTAAATAAATTTTATAAACTGTGAAATAATTGATTTCAAATTACTTTCTAACACTGTTTCGTGTATTCGTTTAGACTTTCACTTTTTCGAAAATTCGAAATCCACTTTTCGACAATTGAAAAACACGACACAATTCACTTCCTAATTCAAAATTAAAATACGTCCTAATCAAGCACTGTCCAGTTGATGACTTGTTTGAATTCGTGCATTTTCCGGTCGCCGACGGACTCGATCAATTGTGACAAGGGATCGGTTTCAGTATCTTTGCCGTGGGATTGGCGTCTCATTAGATCGTTTTTTTATGAGAAATGATTGCGTAATTTAGGGTTAAGTTTTTGTCGGTGGTTTCGTTTGTGTTTTTCAAAGACTCTCTGTAGCGCAGCGGGTGAAGGTAAGCCTGCAAATCAGGATGTTGCGGGTTCTATTTCTCGGAAGGAACTGTTTGTACGTTATATTGATGCTTGTTCTGGGTGTTTTCTTGAAGTATATGTAAGGTACTGTATTGAGTAAGTATATCAGTTATCTGTATAACATTTACTTTCACACAGTGAACAGTTTGAGTCTAGCTGATGCTTTAAGAATTGATCAGAATTATTCATTAATTGTTTAGAGGTTTGTAATAAATAAGTATTTAGATAAGTACCTATCATACAGATAAAGTTTAAAAATTCTGTTTTCATAAAAATTTACACCTTTTTTTGCTTACAGAAAAAAAAAGTGTTAATCATAAGTAATTTTATATATTTTTTTGCTTACAGAAATAAAAAAAGTGTTATAGTTAAATAATTTCAAAATTTTATGAACGGGAATCATTTTCACGATTTTTTCCCTCTTTTTCTTTCAGGTTTTTCACAAGAACTACATTATGAACAGAAGAACTACTTATTAGCTCTAGTTCTTGAGCTTATCTATAGGCAGTAGGTACCCTATATATTGCAGTTAATTGTAAATTCACACGCCAAGTTGTCATCTGATCTCACGTGTCTGATTTAGACTGCGTATCAGAATTACATGCGGTATTATTTTACACTTCATATAAGTTCCTATCAATCTTATTTTCTGTTGTTTACTTATAGGATTTCTTTTATTTTTTGCTTTTTTGGAAAAAAAAATGTTATAAGTATTCGGAGCTTAGGTACCTACGTATGAAAACAGATTCAGTTTTTCGGTTGATATTTAAAATTCTCAGTCGTCAAGTCAGTTTTGAATTAAGTTTTGGCACTGTTAATCATAATAAAAAAATGTATTCACTTTTTGAAACACTTAACACAAATTAGATCAGCATAAAATCTGACCTTGTTGTTTTTCAACGCTCATTAAAACAACAACCTCATTTCACAAGTTCTAAATTTAAAAGCAAGAACGTTATCCGCAATAAAGAAATTTAAAAAAAAACACTCTCAATCCAAATTCAATTGAACCTTTGCACTCGCTTTACGAAGCTATCCCGATAAAAAATCTCTCCACATTCTTGTTTCAAATTTTTAAAATGAGAACGCAGCGTTCCCGCGCGTTTCGCTCGACCGCGCGCGTCGGCGCCAAAATACTCTCTACTCTCCGCACGTGGCGGGGTGCTTCGGATTCGCCACCCCTAGGGAGGGCGCCAGTTTTTGCAAATGTCGATGATTAAGCTCTTATTATGATGAAGATTTTGTATAAAACTTCAAATTTTTATTTAACTTTCATAAAAAGCTGGTAAGGGGCTCGTCGGTATCATCGGTATGACACTAGTCCCACGGGAGTTGAGAAAGCTCATTGGTGTGACTGAAGATTTGGCTGAGGATCTCAAGAGAACCAAATATGCAAGTCTCGACAGAACCTACGCATTCGCTTTGGGAGTAACGAAGTTTTATAAAAAAACTAGCGACCCGCCCCAGCTTCGCACGATTTTATTATATGCATAACCCTTCCTCTTGAATCACTCTATCTATTAAAAAGACGCATCCAAATCCGTTGCGTAGTTTTAAAGATTTAAGCATTACATAACATATTTAAGCATTCAAAGGGACATAGGGACAGGGAAAGCGACTTTGTTTTATACTATGTAGTGATAGTGATATCTGACCGTAGGCATGACCAAGAGCTCGTGAGTATATGGCGCAGAGCATGAGCATTGCCATACAGCATGGCAATGCAGCCAGGTTCTTGGGGACTCTTCCAACTGAATTAATGTGCATCAGTTGAGCTACCTCTACACTGTTTGAAACTGTCGTCTGCAGTTAAATCAATAGTGTAAATATTACCTAGTCATATATTATAATAACAGAGACATTAGCATTAGTGTTAATACAGAGAGCAAAATAAAATCTGATTAAAAAGAATAATTTTGATTGACATGAAAAGGATGGCATAATTTTTGGTCATGTTAGTTTAAATTATTTATGTCATTTGAATCGCCACAACTGTTGCAATTATAATTTAACTTTTATGTGCTACATAGGAACTGTCTATACATAACACACCTATATACAAAATATAAATAAAAATTTAGTTATGCGAAATTGGGGTAAGTACCTATAGGGCAGATGAGCAACTCAATGTCGTAATTCGTTGATCGTAGGAACCTAACCTAACTTATAACTTTAAAATTAGATTCTAAATTTTTAAGTATCTCGCGAAACGTTTTTAAAGTATGTTGACTTGAGATTATGTTTTAAATTAGTTACTTAATCTGAAGCGACAATAAACTAAGCGATCGTTAGTTTAAATTCATAACAATAGATTAAAAATAACCAAACAGTCTAGCATTGCATTCGTCCCCTCGGAAAAGCTATGCCCTCGCACGATAACGCGTTCATCGATAAGATTCTATGATTGTTTGCACAACACTAGACTTTTAACAATGCATCGAAATTAGTTATTCTGTCATAGGATTTGTTTCTATTTTTTAAGTTGTTGGTACCTACCTACATAATTATATGTAGGTATTTTTTTATGTTATTTAATTAAAATATTGCTTATACACATTGCTCAAGGTTATTTTTTTAAAAGTAGAAGACATATTTTCGTGTGCGTAAAATTAAAGTCAATATAGTTTGAAATAACATTTTTGATTTTTTTTATATCTACCTAAAGTTTACAAAAGTATATGCTTTTTGTTAAAATCAATAACAAATAATTATCAGTTAGATTGAAAAATTGGATTTGGAACTATGTAGGTACTTATATTTATAACAAAAAGTTGTGAATTCAGAAATCAAAAACGCTATCGTTTTTATTTCGTTCATTTACATTTTTTGTCTGTAAATTCATTTAAGTTCTAATCTTGAAGACATCACAATTGACCCCATAGTCATCTATTTACCTATCTATTTCTAACATTATCATCACATATTATTATATCAATCTATCTTACATTATTAATGATTCAGTTAATACCAAACTAATCTAAGCTAATGATTGTATTGATTGATCTGCTACACAACATTATCTAATTTGTCAACTAATTGACAACCTTTGTTGCACAGTGGGTGTAGATACACGACACAGGAGGTTGCGTGTTTGATTCCCGGGCGGGACTAATGTTTCTGCGATCTGCAATTATTTGGCGGTGGTTCTGGGAGTTCTTTTATATATTACTAGCGACCCGCCCCGGCTTCGCATGGTGTTATTATACGTATAAACCTTCCTCTTGAATCACTGTATCTATTATAAAAAACCGCATCAAAATCCGTTGCGTAGTTTTAAAGATTTAAGCAGTCAAAGTGACATAGGGAAACAGGGACAGAAAACGCGACTTTGTTTTATACTATGTAGTGATGATAAAAATATCTATCCTTGTAGAATGTATAAAGTACCTTTATCATTCATCTATTACCCATCAAGCTCTTAGCTTGTGGATAGATGATGCTGTATGACTTGTGCAGCATTAAGCATCATGGACCTTTCATAATCCACTGCTGGACATAGGCCTCCCCTAATGAGAGCCGCATCCAGCATCTGCCAGCAGTCTTTCACATGATCTTCACCTCACTTGGCCAGAGGGTGTCCTACACTACGTTTATTGACACGGTCTCGGAAAGCTTATAACGATGTTTGTTGATCTTTCATGCAAAAACCACTGAAAAAATAAATAAAATAAATAATGCTGGACAATCCACACAGCACCATCTAGCCCCAAAGTAAGCTACTCAAAGCTTGTGTTATGGGTACTAGATAACTGATATATTTAATACATTATATACATAGATAGATATATTTTTTTATACATATTAAACACCCAGACCAACGAAATAAATTTCTGCAGATCGTGCACAAATTAGTTCCGAGGCGGGAATCGAACCCGCGACCTCCTGCGTCGCAAGTGGACCTTCGCCCACCGCGCCACATCGGTCGTCAACTGACTGAACGTTTTATTTTCAGAAAACAACAAGGTGACAGTCGGTAAGGTAAATTTGTTAAAAAAAATAGAAACTTCAACAATGCTTGCACAAGCGCAGCAAGAAGGTTAAAATTCGAGTTTGAGAACGAACAATAGACGTATAAAATTATGAACGAAAATAATAACCAAAATATATTTATATCTTCTACAAACCCATGCAATTTCCAACTTCGATGATACCAATAACCAGTGTCATAAGTAATTTAATTGATTCAGATGAAAAGATTTATGGCATGAAAAGAAGCCTGTTATTCCAGGGCTAGAACTACGTCCATTCAAAGTTTTAGCCTGATTCGTTCAGTAGTTTTTGTGTGAAAGAGCAACTAACATTCATACATATATACATCCATAGATACCTACTCACGCTTATAATATTAGGAAGTATCTAGTACAACATATAAATTAACCTTTTTCTACGTAAACGGTGTTCCTGTGTGGTGTGAAAAAAATTTTATGTACTTATCCCTACTTAATGCGTAAAATTTTAAGTCGTTTGGTAATTCTGCAAAAAATGTCAAATCATGTAAGTAGATAGAAATGAAGTACCGAGTATACGTAGGTACATACATATTAGTATAGTCTTATTTATTTGCAATCACGACTGCAATCAGAAAATAAAAATAAATTAAAGTTTATCTCAAGGAAAATCACGTCAAAAAAACTTACGTCATCTCTAACAAATACAATATTAAACAAATTGATCTTACAGACTCACGACTTAGGGCTGTTTTTAGCTTGTATCTGATTGTGGCTTCTAGCATTTTAAAATAAGAATGGAATCGTCTTACGCATTGTGATTGGCGGCGCAGCTGTCAAAATTTAAACAAAGGCGTGTCTAATGGAGTGAAACCGGTCAAGTACGGTTGTCTCTTTCTGGCAACGGTTAGGATTCTTTGCGGTCAGCGAGAAAACGTTTATGGTTCCGTAGTTATTTATTTTTCATTTAAGTATGCAGTTATTCCATGAGACTATTAAATTAGGTAGGTACTTTAAGATAGGTAGAGTCGAAATAAAAAAGAAAATTATAAAAGGTAAGTAGGTACTTTAATAATAAAAGTAGAAATAGTTCTACCTACTACGTAATTACTCTATATCCAGGTAGATTCCTTTGTCCAATTTCCTGTAAAATCCCCTGCGTAGGGAATTTCTTGTTTTATCGAGAAATCAAAATATTATCGAGACTTTTTGCGGAAGGGGATTTCTCGACAAAAGTTTCGTTTCCACGCATAGTGGATTTTCGGACAACTGTTCCAGAAATCCTCTGATACACTTATTTTCATTGTAAAAGTAAATAAATAAAATAAATATATCTTTTTTGCAAGAAATTTCAGTAGGTACTAAGAAGTAATAAGTTTAAAAAAGTTATTTCAAAGGGTTGATATTTCATTTAAAATGTTTTTTTATCTATGATGTCCATTGGCAAGTGTTAGGACCGATCTAAACCTAACTAGATCTAGACTTCACTCTAGTACTTAGAACTCTATGAGAATGCTAGATAAATAAATAATGCCGAAAAATCCATAGGTACCTACTTACAGCATCATTTCCAAACTAAGTAGAGCAAGTTTTATGGGTAGGTACCTAGATAACTGATTCACGTTTTTTAAACATCTGATCATACAAACATTTTGTCCTGTGACGGGAATTGAAACGGCAACATCTTCGTAGGTGTATCTTCGCCCGCTTTGTCACAGAGTAATTCGTAAGTATAAATTACAAAAATACCTCTACAATACTCTACCTCTACATTGTCCAAAACCTTAACAAAAACATATGAAATTCCATTACCTTTACCCCTCTGAATTAAAATAGTATCGAGCTCAAAACGACGGCTTCCGGCGCGGGTTTGATTCCCGGTGCGGAACTAATTGCGGCGATGACTTACGAGTAACCAACAGGTTTGGACGTGCGCAGGATTGTGAGAAAAAGTGTTTTTAGTGTTCATTTTTAAGTGTAAATAGGTACACTTTTAGTGCCTATACTAATTATGTTTGCCTTTAAACTCGATTAAAAAAAAGATGGTGCATAATATTAAATAAATTAGAAACAAAACCAAAAGGGACGTACATTACATATTTTTTAAATAGTTAGATATCTGTCATGAGAAATATAAACACTAAACATTTGACTCAGCGCCATCTAGTCAACAACAAAGGAAGCAGCCAGAGTGGGAACCAAAATTTCAAACATGCCCCGGGGCTAGCTCACGTAACGTGAGCTTTGGCTTTATTGACGGCGTCTGTTGTTGCGGGGTCGATTTCCGCCTCGCGTCAAATATTTTTTGTATTTTCTTGTAATGTTTGCAAACATTCGGGGTGCTCTGAGTGTTTACTATGTTTAGAAAAGGTTAGGATGTAACCTACATAAAAAACAGTTGAATTGAGTACCTCCTCCGCTTCAGGGTTCCATACCCAAAGGGTAAAAGTCAAAGTCAAAGTGCTTTATTTCCTTAAGGCCTTACAGGACACTTGGACACGTCATATAATATATTTTATAAATAAATAATTAAAACTAGGAAATAAAATGCTCACTCTGATTTTTGTTCACTTCAATCTTTTAAAGGTAAAGTAAAAAAGCGAACGGAAACCATTACCTTGTTAGGTTGTTATTTTTCGAGTTGGAGCAAAACTCGTCCCTTTGCAAGATTGTAGGCAAAGCTAGTTTATTTTTATTTCTAGTATTGACATTGTGTATATCGCTATTTTTAGGAAACTTATTGATATTTCTACGAGTGTATAACAGGTTTTCGTAGATATATTGACATGGTACTGTCATTATGTTAATTTCTTTGAATTTATCACGTAGGGATTTTACTACAACGGGACCCTTGTCTGTCTGTCACCAAGCTGTATCTCAGGAACCGTGATATTTCTGCTGCAGCTATAGCAACAAATACTAATAAATTGAATAAAGTTAATGGGATCTCATATAACAAACGTGTTTTTTTTACCGCTTTTAAAGATAACTACCATCTGCCTGCGGCTTCCAATGTATTATTTCTTTGGAAGGTCTCAAGGCTATTTCTAACTGGAACTGACGGGATGAAAAGTAGCCAACATATTATTATGTGTTAGTCCAGAGCTAGAACTACGTCTATTCCAAGTTTCAGCCCGATTAGTTCAGTAGTTTTTACGTGAAAGAGGAATAAACATTCATACATCTACATCCATACAAACTTTCACATATATAAAACAAAGTCGCTTTCTCTATCCCTATGTCCCTATATCCCTATGTCCCTTTGAATGCTTAAATATTTTAAACCACGCAACGGATTTTGATGTGATTTTTAAAACCGTGCGAAGCCGGGGCGGGTCGCTAACCCGCCCCGGCTTCGCACGGTTTTTATAAACGTATAAACCTTCCTCTTGAATCACTCTATCTTTTAAAAAAATCACATCAAAATCCGTTGCGTGGTTTAAAATATTTAAGCATTCAAAGGGACATAGGGATATAGGGACATAGGGATAGAGAAATCGACTTTGTTTTATACTATGTAGTGATTAGTAAGGATAAGCATGGTACGAAACCTTTCGTGCCCGAGTCCAACTCGGACTTTGCCAGTTTTGTTTGAAGTTGGTTGTAAATACAATACTTTCATCACAATGGTAAGATAAGGATGGGATACCAGTTTCCAAGGAAGCGTTTGCGGCTGCGGTTTGGGTGTCCGTTTCAACGGGGTCCATTCATTAGGGAGCTTGAATGAAGTGTAAAGGTGAATAAGACTTGTTTATTTCAATTACTTCCATAGTATTATGTCTTATGGTATACAGCGTTCCCCCTGCAGACATTAACACCGTATTCGTGCTGCAGAATCTATACTAATATGGGTTCCAGAGGATCCTTAACCTCCAATTTCTACTACGATGGATGGGAAGGTATTGCTCCAAATTCGAAAAGTTACAACCTAACAAGGTAAAGGAAGTGGAATGTTTATTATTATACTCATAATTTCACTTTTAAATGTCTCTTAATTATTACGCATGTCTCTTAATTAATATTCTATTATTTTGCACACCAGAGCTGATAGGCTGGTAAGCCACCGCATGGGACGAATGTAAAATAAGCATTACAACCTGTAACCCGTTGCCTGCAAATAAATGATTTTGATTTTTATTTTAAGACTAGCTGGTGCCCGCGACTTCGTCTGCGCATGATTAGTGTTTCGAGTACTCGCGATTTTACTTGCGTAATTCCCTTTCCCGTGGGATTTTTGGGATAAAATAAAGCTTATGTGTTATTCCAGCTTATAATCTATCTCTGTGCCAAATTTCATCTAGATCCGTTCAGCAGTTTTTGCGTGAAAGAGTAACAAACATCCATCCATCTATCAATCTATCCATTCATACTTACAAACTTTCGCGTTTATCAGTTCAAAACTGAATTCCGGGATGAAATGTATCCTTGTATCATGTCCAATCGTCCCGAGTTCCATTCGAATTCATTCACTTCCGTCGTGATGCGTGGTTAAAGAATTTTTCTTTCACCCTCTCTCCCAGGGGAACCTTACCGAATTCCGGGATAAAAAGTATACCATGTCCTTCCTTGTAGTATGAACTCAAATCGTCCCGAGTTTCATTCCAACTCATTTAGCAGTTTCGGCGTGATACGCGGTAAAGGAATTTTACTTTCATACCCTCTCCCATGAGAACCTTACTGAATTCCGGGATAAAAAGTATCCTATGTCCTTCCTCGTAGTATGACCTATAATCATGCCGAGTTTCATTTCAATCCATCAAGTAGTTTCGGCGTGATGCGCGTTTACGATACAGACAGACAGACAGACAGACAGACAGACAGACAGACAGACAGACAGACAGACATGAATGAAAAAAATTACAGTTTTGGCTTGAGTATCGATAATAGAGTGCCCTCCAAAAAAAATTTTCAAAATATCTTCAATGTACAGAATTGGACCTGTTACAGTTTTATTATAAGTATAGATTGAAGAAAAAAAAATTAAATAGAGCACTTTATTTCCTACATTAATTTTTATTTTATTTATTCGAGAAACCACTAAATAATTTAAAAGTCATTAAATAAATAAGTCATTTCAATAGACCGCAGGATTCCTAGCCAAATCAGTTAGGCGAAATAGTTTGGCTACGAGGAATAACCCAAAATCTCTACGAATTTATATGCCAAACAGTGCACTTTCATGATACTTTTTTTTATTTGTGACAAACAGCGAGTGACTCTGAATTTTGAATACGCGTAGATACTTAGAGTTAGTGGCGATTCGCCATCAGACCCTTTTTTCTACTACTTTTTAATTCCATACTTTGAGTTTTGATTCGCCATCGTCAAATAAAATATAGTTTTTCGCGTGGTGATTTGTCTACAGTCAGCATTTAAACATTGTGACATACAACCAATCTATACTTATAATAAAACTGTAACAGGTCCAAATCTGTACATTGAAGATATTTTGAAAATTTTTTTTGGAGGGCACTCTATTATCGATACTCAAGCCAAAACTGTAATTTTTTTCATTCATGTCTGTCTGTCTGTCTGTCTGTCTGTCTGTCTGTCTGTATCGTAAACGCGCATCACGCCGAAACTACTAGATGGATTGAAATGAAACTCGGCATGATTATAGGTCATACTACGAGGAAGGACATAGGATACTTTTTATCCCGGAATTCAGTAAGGTTCCTATGGGAGAGGGTATGAAAGCAAAAATCCTTTACCGCGCATCACGCCGAAACTGCTGAATGAGTTGGAATGAAACTCGGGACGATTTGAGTTCATACTACAAGGAAAGACATGGAATACTTTTTATCCCGGAATTCGGTAAGGTTCCCATGGGAGAGGGTATGAAAGCAAAAATCCTTTACCGCGCATCACGCCGAAACTGCTGAATGAGTTGGAATGAAACTCGGGACGATTGGACATGGGATACATTTTATCCCGGAATTCAGTTTGGTTCCCCTGGGCTATACGGGTTTTCAAAAAATCTCACAGCATCTGAACGACGCGTACACACGCGTCGTTCAGATGCTGTGAGAATTTTTTGAAAACCCGTATAGCCCATGGGAACCAAACTGAATTGAACTGATAAACGCGTAAGTTTGTAAGTATGAATGGATAGATGGATGGATAGATTGATAGATGGATGGATGTTTGTTACTCTTTCACACAAAAACTGCCGAACGGATCTGGATGAAATTTGGCACAGAGATAGATTATAAGCTGTAATCACACATAGGCTTTATTTATCCCGAAAATCCCACGAGAAAGGGAATTACGCAAGTAAAATAGCGAGTACACGAAATACTAATCATGCGCAGACGAAGTCGCGGGCACCAGCTAGTATACCAATAAATGAGTAGATCACGCACGGAATCGATCTGACTATGATGTGGATGATGATAATGCACAAGATATGGGAAATAATAGAAGCCAGCACACAAATAGTCAATGGTCTCAGTAACAGGGTACAGTCACGCGCGCCGAGAGTGAAACCTGATAGAAGCTGATCAGCAAAAAACGGAAATACACGTCTCAGACCTTTTTTACTCGAAGGTACAGACGTGCATGCTTTCTGTTAGTGTGTTTTAGAATACCTTGGATTTGATAAGTCCAGGCTTGGTGAATAAGAATAATTTATTTGTTCTTTATTAACAACGAAAATTACAAGCAAAGGAATAGAAAAATTACAACTAGTATTTACAATTGAAACCATTGAGCTAACTGCAGACGGTTGCAAACAGTCTAAAGGTAGCTCAATTGATCCATTGTTCGTAATTCTTTATTGCACAAATAAAAAACACATACAAGATAATCTTACAACTAGATATATTATGACAAAGGCGAACTTAACCCTAAAGAGTCAAAAAGAGAAAGAGAGTTAGTTTGTTGATATTGAACTGATTTAAAATGCTTCAAGGTTATTCCTCTCGCGTGGGAACTGATTTATGGGATGACATTTAGCCTATTCCAGGGCTAGAACCACGTCAATTCAAAATTTTAACCCAATCCGTTCAGTAGTCAAAAACTACTGAACGAATCGGGCTGAAATCGTGAAAGAGGAACAAACAAACATCCATCTATACATACAAACTTTCGTGTTTATATTAGTAAGAATACCTACTAGATAACTTATAAAGTATGTTTTGATTATACATTAAAAAACCCAAACCTCACGATTTCAGTATTCTAATACTTACTTTCTCCTTGTTATTTGAGTTCCATCCAAGCCAGGCACTATTTTAATGATCAGACATGTAACAGATTAAAAGAAACAATAAATACCTAATTATAGTCTTAATAAACCGTATCGCCAAATCCTAGGTAAGGACGATTAAGTTTAAATTTTATCAAAGAAAACTTGGTATTGGTTTCAAAATACAAGACTCTAAAAAATCTAGAATATATGAAGTTTAATCTAACGAGTAAAATGCATTTACAATAAACAAAAATTATGTTTAAAAACTAGAGATAGTTGTTATCAAGTTCTCAGCTAAGAAAAAGTGTGAAAGATCGTTCACTTTTTCAATGGAACTCACACAGAGTCTGTTGTGTGTAGTTACTCTATGTTTGTGTGTGTGCACGTATTGATATCGATGAGGTTGGGTCAAAGTAAAGGCGGGTGTAAGAGCGAAAGCACAGGTGGTAGCGATTAAGTAGATTATATCAAATATGCAGGGAGAAGGAGTAAATCATTTGTGTAGGACGCTAAGGTTCACTTTTGGTCGTAGGTTGAGTAGATGAGAATAGTAGAAACTAGGTTTCTGCAAAAGTTAGAATGTTTTTTTAACACAATGACTTCATAAATAGACTATACAAACAACAGGACGTGTTAAATTCTTGGTCACTATTACTGGAGGTACAACATTAAGAAGAAAACTGAAAAAAAATGCCAAACAAAATACTTTGAATTTTTATAGAAAATATGTTCCGCATAGCTTTTAATATATTAACACAACTGTATGCTACGGCTCTCACTCCAACCACACCCAATAATAACAAAACTAAGACCGTCGAACTAATTTCACAGCGATTTAGGCAAGTGTACTCGCACAAAAAAGCGCCCATTCACAGCGCGGCTACTCGATACGAACGTGTTCCAGTGAAACCGCACATGAATGGCTTTAAAATTATGTGTTGGACGGGTTGATGACGAAACAACTTTTTATTTTTTCGTCTGTTAATGTCCTTATAATACTTGCGGATGAAATCATGGGATTTGATGCCTTGTTTGTGTCTCAGGGTGTTAAAACTATCGGTTTTATTGTTGAAAAGCTAATAGTTCTATAATAAGCTATAGTTATAGATGAGGAATAAAAGTGGGCACAGTAGTAACCTTAGCGGACCCAAGTTACCAATTTATCTAAAAAGAACATTTTGAAGTAAGTCAAAAGTAGAGAACAAGTTATTAATAAACAAATAAATACTGATAAGCGTCTATAAATGAAGTTTCGACGTCTGTGGTAGTGTTGATGATGTTTATCATATCGTAATGGAATGTGTACGAAATGAAAGCGAACCACTTTGTATTTTTTGATTGTACGATGTTGACAAATGTAAAAGAATGTTGTCTGATCAAATAAAAATCTCTCCAAATGTCAGCAGTCAGTAGTTTTCTCATCATCAATGATAATGTTAGTGTCTATTCTATAGTACTCACCATCACCGCTCTGATTGCTGCTGTGTGCCTGGTACTGCTCATCTGAAAAGTCGTACTCTACATCAGATAAGACACATCTGCTCTTGGCTCCAAGACTTTGTTTCTTAAGTAGGTACTAGGAAATCATCAAAAATAATGATCATTCGTTTACTTCCTTTGGGACAGTAGTCATTTAGGTCTTGAATTTTATTGACAGGTTTTGGTTAAATTGGTTGCATTAAAAGTTGGAAAAACAAAAAATAAAAAAATAACAAAAGATAACAGAGTAATCATACTATCTGTATATCGTGGGAAAGGAGTAAATCAGAGATGAATCATCAAATAAAATCCCGAAAAATGCTCAGTAGGATCAATTGATACAATAATTTTAAGACATTGGTGAAATCACTGCAAGTCGTTTGATCATTTAACTCCATTTACCCGACTGCATTTAAAGTAGACATATTTTTTGATAATCATACAAATCAGCGTTGTGAATGCTTATTTATAATTCATCATCATCATCATCAACCTATATTAGTCCACAGCTGGACATAGGCCTCCTCTAATGAGCACCAAACCGCCCTATCTCCCTGTTCTTCTTATTTAAACCTTACAGTCCACGGAGTTCCAAAAAATAATAATAATATAATAATGAATAAAAGCCCCATCACAAACTAACTCTGGTTTAATGATGCAATGTTGTCTAAAATATGTATATCTTTTTTTTAAATCTCCACTAACCTCCATTCCGATGATCACCCATCAGGTCCTGGCTATGCAGCGTCGGAGCATGGATCAGAACCTTCTGCTGAGGACTATGAGGATCCAACCCCTCCACCTCCAGCAGTGGAGCATGGTGCTCATACGAATGCACCACCAGTGGCTGCGCGTGTAAATCCATCGTTTATAATGTCTAGCACATCACTATTAGTTCTGAGAGTGTTTATACCATCACTATGAAGTTTTGGAATGTCAAGACCACCACAAGTAAGTTCAACAATGTCTGAAATATCATATGGAGGTTTGTTACTGTGTATAACGTCAGTAACAAATTGAAATACGTCCACCACTTCACAATCAAGTATGATAATGTTTAGCACAGCACTATTTTGTTCGTTCACGATCTCGATTTGGCACTTTCCGTTGTTTCCATTCGTTGGAAGTTTTCTATCAGATGCTTCTTTATCAGCTCTTTTGTTATCTTCTTCTCAGAATTCCGCTAGTATTTCGTCTTATTAGTATCTTTTTGTTCAGTGGAAGTCTTTGTATTTCTATTGGCACTAGCTAAGACTAAAGGAGAATTACTGGAGTATTTTAGTATATTTTTTCTTGCCTTGTTACATCGTTGTGTTGTGTTACCTATTCTGTGTAGGCTGTCATAAGCGTTTTTTTCGGATCTTCTGTAGTTTTATCATTGCTACCTGTAACAAAATAATCAAATTTAGTGACACTATTATCTACAACACTATACTTATTAGTGCTGTCATTGCAAGATCTGCAAACATTTAATTGGACTGATTTTAGACAATTTTCATTAAATTGTTAGGTTTGTTCCTGAAAATTACAATTAAGTAGAAACTAATTAGAACTAGTATTTAAAATGAAATAATTCAGCTGACTGCAGTCAGTTGCAATCAATCTAGAACTTATGGATTCATGGTACGCTTTCATGGTATGTAGTTTTTTATTATAAATATTTATTTAGCCTTTATTTACCTTTTTTTCAATGTGTTCTGAACGTGCAAGTTTCAAAAACATACATTTTAATAAACAAACAAATATCTTAGCCACCTATATTTCACAAAGACCGTAAAGCAAGGAGGCTAAACAATAACCTGAAGTAAGCTTGGGTATAAATCATGCAACTTCCGTCTGCAAATAAAATGTATGTTTGTTTGTATGTATTACTTAACGGAACCAACACTGGACACCCATTGTTTGCGGCTCGCAACATGCAATCACTAAATTATGGACATGACTGTTTTTTAAATAATTTGAGAGAAGGGGAGAAATAAACGACATCGAAAAACCGCTGACTGAATTACGTGGTACCAAGGTACCTACTGTTTAAAATAATTAAATTTCTTATTTCTTAGATTCGTGTGTGAAGACAAATAACTTTAGTTGCACTAAGTATACCTATACTACAAGCTGTCAAATATGAGAAAAAAACGTAATTTGAAAGGTTTTTTTCGAGGACATAGTTAGTAAATCAGTAAATCAATATCTTTATTTCCTTACGCTTACAAAATAAACACTTAGACAGACAAGTCAAATTTAAACTGTAGTTAATTAACCTTTTAAGATTTCAGCTCACTGATTGAGCTCTACTCAAAGTATTCAGTAGATACGTCGACACAGGTAGAAAATAGTAGGTACCTAAGAAAAATCCATCTCTCTATTCATCGACGACATATCATTTAAGTGACGCGGCAGGCGAAGGTTCGCTTATTTCAAGCTGAATCCAAACGGGTAGACTTACTGGGTTGTGGGTTTGCCCTCCTTGGGACAAAGGTTTTTACAATCAGATATTCTGTCTACATTATATGTTTTTGCATGAAAATTATCACTACATAGTATAAAACAAAGTCGCTTCCCACCTGTCCCAATGTATGCTTAGATCTCTAATACTACGCAACTGATTTTGATGCCATTTTTAGTCATTCAAAAGGAAG
Organism: Eupithecia centaureata; assembly: GCA_944547425.1. Lineage (NCBI taxonomy): Eukaryota > Metazoa > Arthropoda > Insecta > Lepidoptera > Geometridae > Eupithecia > Eupithecia centaureata. The sequence continues at coordinate 9,792,930 of OX155702.1, read as the reverse complement.
GTTTATAATATAAAATACACCTTTACGAAGCCAGGGCGGGTCGCAAGTACACTACAAACTTGGCGTATGAAACCGCGCTTCGTAACTAGTTTTTCATAAAATGAAGCCAAAGTGAGGTACCTAGATAGACGCTGCGTGGATACCGTATCTATTTTGTCATATAGCTTCATGTCCGAAAGTCCAGCAACGGCTAGGATCCTGGTTTTGCATATTCAAATATCACTGCATTCGTTACAATTCATATTTCAGAAAACAGTGTGAGTTGCCACAGTGTAGTGCATGAATGTTGAGCTTTTGGCGGAAGAGTTAGCATAACAATAGATGTATCTAACAGTAGATAGATAGTCTTGGCGTAAAAATCTGGCAAATGATTAATTTATTTCATAAATTAATAATTCTGGACCATCAACCCAGCTTAATACCTTCGACGTACGAAAACGTAAATATCTACCGTGTAGTAATACATGCCTTAAAAGTTTTAGATAGATTTTATGATCACGTAATATTATTGTAAAAGGGAGAGAATCTTCTTCTTCCGGGCCTTATCCCACGCTAAGTGGGGTCGGCACAACATGAATTCTTCTTCCATTCTTCTCTGTTATTCGTCATCTCCTTATTCACACCTTTCTTAAGCATATCCTCTTTTACACAATCCATCCATCTTTTCTTCGGTCTTCCTCTCCCCTTATATCCCTCCACATTCAAATCAATCACTCTTTTCGTAACATGATCTTCCTCTCTTCTCATAACATGCCCATACCACGCTAGCCTATTACTCCTCATCTTTTCCGTCACTGGCGCTACTTTCAAACTTCCTCTGATGTACTCGTTTCTTATCTTATCCATCCTTGTCACTCCACACATCCATCTCAACATTCGCATTTCTGCTGCATGTACAGCTCGTTCATCCTTCCCTTTCGTTGCCCAACATTCAGATCCATACAGTAAGACAGGTCTTATTACGGTCTTGTATATTTTCCCCTTAAGTTTAAGGGGCATTCGCCGATCGCATATAGTGCCTGTGACCTGTCTCCATTTCATCCATCCTGAGCTTATCCTGTTCTTGACAAAGGGAGAGAATGCACGAAAGAAATGAAATAGGACTGGAAAAAACGTGATGTGGAAAAGTGGTCCTTAAAAATCAAATATTTCCCTGGATAATTTTGTTTATTTCCATAACAAAATCTAAAACTTTTAAGCCATGTATTTACACGGCAGATATTTTATTTTCGTACCTATTTCAGAAAAGCAAAATAAATTGTTGCGGATTTTGGATGATTCACCAAATGAAGTCATAGATTCTCAACACAGTAACTTAATTCACGTTTTTTACTCGAGTGTTGACCTCTTGAATACGAGGAATTAAGTCATTACCAAGATTCTGGTATAAATGAAGACTTGAATGGTAAAGTGTAGACCTACGCTTGCAAATTAAATCCTCTTTTGAACTGGATAGCGCATAAAACCTTTTTTTAACTGAAACTGCATCGAGTTTTCATTGTTCTAAATTCAAAATTATGGCGTCATTGAGAGAGAGAACGTTCCAACTTCTATAAACAAAAAGGGTTTTGGATATCAACTACACTGGAGCATCTTCGATAGAGTAGAGAAGTTAAATACCAGGAAAATGAAAGGAAACTACTGGCCGCCTCTGTTTCCCTCAGTCTATTCTAACAACATCTACTAGCTGAGTTACAGGGGTCAATTCTTCCGCCACGGCCTACTTATCTTTTAACTATCTATAGGCACTACACTACATGCCAACTATAGGCAGTACTAGTACACTATTGGTTACCTCTTTACGCCAAAACTACTGAACGAATCGGGCTGAAATTTGGAATAGACATTTTTCTAGGTCTAGGTCTAAAACATAGGCTACTTTTTAACAATTATTACGGGGGTGAAACCGCAGGGCACATATAGTATATTATAGTATATAGTATTCATTGTGTTGATATCAAGTTAATATGCTAAAATATGGTTAGATATTTTTCAGATACTCGTGAATTAATGGGAAAAAAACTTGCTCTTTAAATTCCATATTGAATCTTAATATTTTCACTAAAACTTTTAATAAATAACTCATCGTAAACATAGGTTCAGGCACAAAAAGGTTACCCCGTTGCCCACAAGGTTGTGGGAAACTTTGGACAACACAATGTGCGCTACACGATTACCATGTCTGAGGATATGGGTGGAGATTGGAAATTACTGATTTATATTATTAAGTGGGTAACATCACCTAACCTTACGTAGAGTCCTAGTTTTAGGAAATACTAGCGACCCGCCCCGGCGTCGCACGGTTATGATACGTAAAAACTTTTCTCTAGAATCACTCTATCTATTTAAAAAAACCGCTTCAAAATCCGTTGCGTAGTTTTAAAGATTTAAGCATTCAAAGGGATATAGGGACATAGGGACAGAAAAAGCGACTTTGTTTTATACTATGTAGTGATATTATTATAATCGCCCCCTTAAATTAAATGAAATCTGTGTTTCTGATGAGTCATAGCCTCATAATTTATATAAGTAGTACCTATTTTTAAGATAATATGTAGCCTCATCATTTAATTTTAAATATCTACTTTTATAAAATGTTGTGTGTGACAATAAAATGATTTGAATCTGAATCTTATTTCGGTTTAAAAATTTAAGAATTGAGGAATGGAGACATTGGACAATGTTGAAACCTGAAATTGTGTTCGAACGAAGGAATAAAAAAACGTGAGTTTTAATTTGTACTTTACCATGAAACAATTACTTTTTTGTATTTATTCATTAAATGCAATTCTTCATCACGATCATCATCATCATCAGCCTATATTAGTCCACTGCTGGACATAGGCCTCCCCTAATGAGCGCCATGCAATGCAATTCTTAGGACGAACGAAAGGCATATAAACTATGTTGTATAACAAAAGTATAAAAAAAGTTAAAAAAGTAAAAACACTTAAGTATTATTGTCTAAAAAATTCAAATGAAAATACGTTTTTATTTATTTAAACTTCTTGGTTTATTTCACCGCTGCGACTCTGCCTGTGTCTGTGTCAAAGTTTTGCTTTGTCAAATTATTGCCTTATGTCAAATTTTAATGTTTTTTGTCCACATTTTATTTTGAGATGCAACAATTATTAAAACAAAACACAATAACTGCAGACATATCCCAGGACTTTATAACCGTACGTGTCTTCTTTCCCACGGTTTGTACACATTCGCAGATCTATATCTCATGTGTATAAAACTACCCACATTTAAATAACGCCTCTAATGATTCAGATAGCTTGAAAGTAAAATTATATGAATTAAAGTTAAAAGTCTATCTTTGCACTGACTTTTTCAAGCAACAAATTAATACTTTGTCCGGTTCAGGTAATTTTATTTCTGATTTTTTTTTGACAATAACAATAATCTTTAACGTCCAAAATATGAAGATACCTACTAACTCGCTTTTCAGTCGACATATAAAACGAAATTTTTCATATAAAACGAAATTTTTGTGTATTTTCGTATAAATTTCTATTTAATGTGTGAGTATTTTGATAAATAGGTAAATTAAATACTGTTCTATTATACTCGACTGTTTTTTTATATTCACCACACATCTAAACTCTTTCATAAGTGAATCGATTTAGATGATTCTTTTGTTTGTAAGCCAGTGCTTATCAAATAAATATAAGTAAAACTTTTACCTAGGTACTGTTTTTGTTTTAATTTAAGATTGAGTAACTTTTCTTTAAGTCTGATTTCTAATCCATATTATTATAACGATGAAAATTACAAAAATCGTTCACTTACAGATTAATTAGCAAGTCAACTTATATAATCTAGCTTCTGCCCACAGCTTTGCACGCTTTATACCGGGATAAATAGTAGCTCATATTTTGTATTTTTAGGTTTAATAGTTCAACTATGCAAAGTTTCAGTCCGATTCATTCAGTAGTTTTGGCGTGATGAACCAACAAACATACCATCCATCACCACTTCTCAACTTTCGCATTTATTATGTGATGAGTTTTTGTAGAGTCTCATTTAGAATAGTCCTTGAAATAGGTACCTGTACACACACGAATGTAAATTGTGGACAGGTAGGTATGTTACAAACTGGTTATCTATAGTACGTCCCAAAGTGTGAGTATAGGGACCATGAAGTATAGACTTTTCAGGACAAATACGTGATGACATAACTTACTGGTTATGATGGGGCAATAACAAGATTTACAGAGTAAGCTGCAAAACTATTCAATCTAGATTTTTTAAGATAAGGTATAAATTCAGCTTGTAAAACATGCGAATATTTTAATAAGTACCTACGGAATTAATCAAAGGCGGTAATTCAAACATTTTCTTTATTGTAGAGCTTACCTCACACTTAGTGAAATATCAAAGAAATTCATTAATTTTTAGGACTTTGACGAGTCTTAAAGACGCAATCTTTCTTCAGTAGGTACGGGAATGTACTTCCGATTGCGCTTAGAAATCATGTGACAGACATTGGAATATCAAACTTAAATACCTACTTATAAACCTTAGGTAGCTTAGGCTTATATGCTTTCTTTTCAGTTAGGTACAATAAGAAAACAATTAAACGAAGCTTACGAAATAAACTTGTACTACCTAGACAGACATGTAAAATCTGGTTAAAAAAATGAAAATCTATGAAATGTAGGAAATGTAATTTTCCCGCAGCATGGTTACCCTAGTCATAATTAAATAATACCTTTGTCTAACATTTCGGCTGCTAACAGCAATTATCCGTTCAATGTCATTGTTTTTTGTCCACTTTTATCATACAGCGCCATTTTGTTTTCGGCCATCTTGTCATAAATCCTTTCATTGTTATTATTTTTGAGGATAGTTTAGATTTCCCGTCACCTTGCATAATTCCAGTAATGCTAGATCTTAGATAATTCCTTCTTTAGAATCTATTCTATTAAAACCAAATAAAATATAATTGGGCGTATTTTGAAAACCATAAACCGATTTCGAATTATTTGAAGCAAAAATTAGAAAATCATGACTGTAGTCAATAATATACGTATTACTAAGGATAACTCGGAAACTAAAGGTCAGTTCTTGATCAAATTTATATTAAACCAAACTTCAATATTACCAGCTCTCAAATATATAATATATATAAAGAATCATCAAAAAACATTCTAAGTTACACATAAAAAAACAAAGAGTCGAATTTAGAATCCAGAATGAATTGAAGCCCAGATAAGTTAAAGCCCAATTAGTATCCAAACTTTGGCAACCCCCATTACACCCCAGCCGTGACGACTGGGTGAAATGTAAAAATGAGTTATTTTGTAAACAATAGCAATTTTACGGTACATTTACCACGCCCTGCGCAAGCGCAAGACTATAATTGAGCTACCCTGTGTTCTACTCTACTATGAGTTCTCGATTTGAAACTGACTTCAAAAAAAGTACGAGCGTAGGCATTTTTAGGTACATTTTTTTTTTCGAATTGCGCCGATGTTGTTGATGCTTTTTTTATTTGAAAGCTGGGCTTCGCATGAGGTATATCAATTTGATCAAGATCGGACAAGTAGTTTTTGGAGCTGTATTTGCTATTTCGTAGTTTTATTTTAGGAAGAGATACGAAAACACAGTTTGGTGGCCACCAAAGGTAACTTCGTATCTCTTCCTAAACTAGACAATATGAAACTACTACAGATGCATTAAAAAGCTTATGATATGTTTTACAAACTGTACGTGTGAATTTTGGAAATACCTTTATGTAACGGAATTTTAGGATTAAATAAGTGAGGGCGCCATTTCAGGTTCTGTTTGCGTCTTAATAAATTGTAAAATTTAGTAAACGTCAGCGCTCTTTGATGACCAAAAGATGTATCTAATATGACGATTTCAAGTGAATTTATTGAATATACCTCTAAATAAATGACATTCTCGAACAAATTCACCTGCCAATCGAAAACAAATAGTAAACCATTCCCACATTAAACTATAATTGGTCACTCCTGACCCCCATTGCACCCCACAAGCACCCTTTGAACCCCACATGCCGATGGACTCTTGCGTGAGTTCAGCCGATTGCCTATTTAATTAATAGGGTTAAATGTTAACCTGTTAACTTTTAAGAATGGTTATTTTTTTTGTATGTTTGAACGTATGTAGCTTATTTTTACATGTTCTAAATGTTTATTTTATAAGTAGGTATACCGCTTGAGTCAGATTCTAGTTGGTAAGTGATTAGCTTTGGTGAATAAGCAGTAAAACTGAACTTTTATATGCTAGGAATATAAGCAAACTAGCTACGTATCCGGGTATCTAATAATATATTAAGTTAGATTCAACACTTAGGCCCATACGATCAAAAATCTTTAAGTCGGAAGTGGAATATCTCTTACGTGCTCTACCTTAGCGATTTCAGTCCGAAGTGGCATTAACCCTTAAAACGCCACTGCCGTCGCGTGTGACACTTCCAGATAAAACAAAAAGCTCGCAACACGTAACAACAAGAGATTTCCTTTCGCAGCCACTCATGAATGTCGTGACATAACCCCACATAACACGGCCTAGACATTGGCCCGTGGGAAGCATCGTGTGAAATGGATCTTATTGTGTTTTTCTAGGTTAGTTTGCTGAGCTTTGCCGCTCTTGACCAGATTTTGTTCCGAGAGTTTGTAGTAAACTAACCGTGCTCTAGGCCGCATTTCTTTAGAAATTTATATTTTTACGCGGAACCCTATTTGTTTGATTAATCGGCAACATAAAAAATCATCGAAATCGGTTCAGCCGTTCGAGAGTAATAAATGATGTAACCAACCCAACTTTATTTGATATAATATTACAACCCTTTCGGCTTTGCACGGGTGTATTATAAAAATTAATTTCCTTTACTCTTGAATCTATAAAGTGTTCAAGAAACACTTTAAAATCTGTTGCGTAGTTTTAAAGACCTAAGCATACATAGAAAGGACAGAAAGACACCAAGAAGAGACTTTGTTTGAGAACTACTCTAATTTTACCTATAAATAACAAAACTGCATATGACCGCGGCATCCAATGTTCTTTTCCGGGTTACAAAGTAGCTCATCCGTCCGAAAATACCATTTATTTCCCCGTGAAATTTGATTAATTTTTGAACAGCCGTTTAGTGATGAAATGGTAATAAAAGTAAAGAATAACGGTCGCTTTTATAATATTCATCATCAACCCATATAAGTCCACTGTTGGACAAAGTCCTCTACTAATAAGCTACATGGCGCCCTGTTTTCAGTTCGTAGATTGTCATCCTACGTGGTTGGACGGGGTCCTACACTACATTCGCCGAGACGCCGTCTCTACTCAAGAATACGTTTATTTCAAGTATGATTCATAATATTAGTTCTTTTATCACTTAATGTTCGAAAATGTGTTAACGCATTAAATTAATTCATTACGAAGCAAAGCAAGTAAATTAATTCATTACAATATTTTACTGAAGTAGGTTTACAAGTTTTCTTTTTCAAATCAATAGTTCACTACTGAAAACTCTTTCAATATTCGCTTTAAGAGACTTCAAGAAGAACATCATACGTCTATCCTTCTATACCTTCAATGCTAAAGACGCTTTACCCACTTTACAACAGAACATGCCCGCAGTACCTACCATTTTAAATTTATATGTAAAGATCCTACAAGTTAAATACGTACATTAGCTACACGATTTCCGTCTGTCAGACTCACAATAGTGTTATTAGGAAAGGAGCGCCGAAGGTCACGTGACGTGTCCATGACTCATGCCTGTTTCGTACTTTATATCTGGAGCATAAAGACGTAGACGCAAATTCTAGATTTTATGAAATAACTAGCGACCCGCCCCGGCCTCGCACGGTTTTATTACAAGTATAAACCTTCGTCTTGAATCACTCTATCTATTAAAAAAACGACATCAAAATCCGCTGCGTTTTCAATAGGTAGGTAGAGTGATTCAAGAGGAAGGTTTATACGTATAATAAAACCATGCGAAGCCGGGCCGGGTCGCTAGTTGTACTACAATCAACATCTTTGTGTGGCACAAAGTGGGGCCCAATTCAAAATTTAAGCAATCGCTTCACTATAACATTAGTATCGTTGCGAATCCTAAGATGAAAGAAACTCCTGATAGTGCGTGCGATGGTACACACAGAGAGAATGATGGAATGGTTGCACCTTGACACTTTTCACACGCGTCTCTGTACTCACCATCGATTAGGGAATCTAATGGATAAGCGATACAAACTTATTTTGCGTTACTTTATGAGTTTGTCTATAATTTTTAATCGATACTGATATCATGCTGTAAGGGAAAAAATACGTAGCAAGTAAAATACGAATTTATCTTTATGTTCTTTATCCTCTTTATTGCCATTTCCAACAAAAAACATCAAAAACTAAGATTTTGTAACCATGCGAGTTTTAAACACGCTTAGTCGTTACGTGTGTAGTCGTAGTGTTTTTTTAACAAGATTTTTTATAATTTTAAAACCGAGAATGTGTGTTGCAATTGCTTGTAAAGCAATCGTAATCCAAGCCTACAAAATGCAATTAATAAGCATGTCGATAAATATTAGTATTTTCTACATCACGTCTCCATAGAGAATTTATTTTTTATCAATATGGTTGTTTCTTTCATCTAATTAAGTTATTTTTTTTTCTAAGGTATTTTTTTAGGAAGAATTTCAAAATTTTACAACTATTTTTATTATATTTTCGAAGTTTATAACACTCTGACACTGACACTGGTAGACTCATAGCGAAAATCAAACGGCACCTTACAACAACAAGTTGAAGTTAATATGTAAGCTAAAACTTAAAAGTCAAAACATGCCAACACCGTAAAGTTCTCTACCTAGATAATAGATTACCAGTTCCTTATCAGCTAAAAGTTATCAGTAAAAGGTGCAATGACTTCTGACGATAATTACGTTACAATAGAACAGGGTATAAACAACGATTATCCAATAATTATCGCAGACACGAGATGTTTGATGAAGATTTTTTATTGAAAGCCTACTGATTAAAGTGATTGGTTTTTATAGGTTTGTTAAATTGCATGAAAAACTAAATACGTATAACAATGCCAATTTAGAGTCACCAAGACGCTGGCTGCATTACCATGCTGTATGGCAATGCTGATGCCCTGAGCCAGATACTCACCAGCTAGAGGGTCACGCGTTGCCTTGACCAGACGCGACGCTTCGTTATATTTTTTAGATACTTAATTGATAATTTCTGTATTTTAAAGTCGGATTGCACAAAACAAAAGATCTGGGGCCCAATTCCACTAATTTCAAAATAAAGGTTTTGAAATAAGTATACTATCAAGATGACTAAAATGACGTTTGTGCACTCGGTATTCTACTTTCTCTTTCAATATTGTCGACTAAGTGGTACTGCCGGCCGATTTAAGAGACATTCATGAGTAGAATGAAAACTGTCAACTTGGTGGTCATAAACATAATTGTCACAGCTATGAATGAACTTCAAAAAGTTTGAGCTAGTAGAATACCTAAAGGAACTAGTAGAATACCTTTAACACTGTCATTTTGACAAGATATGAGTACTATTGTAATGGTGAATTAGCAAGCTGAAGAGGCAGTGGGCCGGCGATTTCACGAGAAGAACCGAAAACCGTTGGTTTAAACGTATTCTTGAGTGGAGACCGCGACTCGGCAAACGTAGTGAAGGACGCCCTCCGACCAGATAGCATGACGATCTGCGAAAGACTGCTGGCAGATGCGTCAGGCTGAAGAGATGGCGCTATGGCGCTCATTGGGGAGGCCTTTGTCCAGCAGTGGACTAATATAGGTTGATGATGATGATGACGATTTATCTACTGGAATTCGGCTCTGCTTCGGACTGTTCTTCTCTAAATCCTAAATAACTACTTTCACCTTCATTAACAAATTATCCTATCTACCCTATCTGAAATCAACACAACCTGTCGTGGGGTTGCTACCCCGCAGGTGGTTGTCAGCTGACGTAACGGCGCGTGCGCACGTGCTTCGCGCCTAAACGGGGTTGCCGGGGTCAGGGCTGCCGTGGCGGTTGGATTTAAGGGATGGCAGTTGGGTAATGGTTGGTCATTTGAATAAGGTTGAAATTGGTTTATTTTTTGTTCTAAACTATGAAATTGCTGTACTTAGTGGTATAATGAGTACTGGTAAAGTTGTAGTAGGTAAAATTTGCTAGTTTTAGGGCGGAATTTGGTAAAACTTTTTAAATGCGAAAGTTTAAACAGTTTAATTATGATAAACACCACATATTTTTACGTTTTATTTTAAAACTAGCGACCCGCTCCGGCTTCGCATGGTTTTTTTATACGTATACCTACCTTTTGAATCACTCTATCTATTAAAAAAAACGAATGAAAATCCGTTGCGTAGTTTTTAAGATTTAAGCAGTCAAAGGGACATAGTTATATAGGGACATAGGAACAGAGAAAGCGACTTTGTTTTATACTATGTAGTGATAATAATATAAATAAACAATCGTTATAAATAACATGATCGCAGCAACACAGTGGAAACGTAGAGGAAATTAAAACGGAGACTTGGTTTTAGATGGAACACTACAAATTCTAACCATAAACAACATCGCTACAAGTCACACATAGGTAAACTAAAAATGCGAACATTTTTGATGGATGTTCGGATGTGTAAGTCATCACGCCAAAACAGCTAAACGGATCAGGCTGAAATTTTGCAAACAAGGTAGAATACAATTTTTATACCAGGTATGAGCAAAAATATTTTAAAATAATTATTACCTTATTGCAATAAAGGAATATAAAAAATTGAAAACTTATTATCAAACAGTTGCAAACATTATAGAGGAGTTCAGGTGATCCATAGTCCCTTTTATTGTTAACTCCTAAACCGGCGCCGGATAAGAATAAAATTATTTATCTCAAAATAATAATTTTGAGTTAAAAATTATTTATTAAGTACATACCTACTAATTGTCGGTGTGGTGCAATTCAAACGCAATTTTTTTTAATATTTGCTAGTCATTGGAATTTAAAATCCATACTCACGATCCAGTTCAAAAACTATTGTCATGTTTTCATTCCGAGGATAACGTCAGTTATGCAAATAATAACGTTTTCTCACATACATTGAGCACCTGTTGTAGAGAATTTAAAATTCAAATGTGTGACAGCCCTGTGGGGGTGGCTTTGTAACGACTAATTTAATTGTAAGGGATGATTAGAGAGTAAATACTTTCTTTTTACTGTAGATAACCTATTATTAGAAGAAGGTATTTTTTATCAGTTACCTTTTGTACATATGTAATACATACAGGGTGTTAGTGTGAACACCGTTGTCCTTGAAACCAGAGGTTCAGCATCATGAGTAGAATCCAAAACGGATGAAAAAAATGATTCTATTTTTCACTTTTTTTTTATAGAAAATTTTTATAAACACTAAACGTTTGCTCACAAACACGTGACACAAGTACTTCGACCAGGCGACACGTGGCATGTGCACCTCAGTGTCGGATCACCTTCTGTGCGAATATCCTGTCTTTTGAAGGGCACAAGTAATGAAGTTACGATCCAAGTAAGGCGCGGGTATAAGTACTTACGTAGGTAGGTACTTAAAGTATGTAGAGTGACTATGGCATCGTGTACGATAGCGAAGACATGAAATATCAAAATCTTGCAAAACTAAAATAGGTGTTAAGCTTTTCTCATCGGTTTTGGATTCTACTCATGATGCTGAACCTCTGGTTTCAAGGAGAACGCTGTTCACACTAACACCCTGTATAATGTAAGTAAAATATTGTAACAGGTTAATATTATATTCTGAATACAACTAATTAATTTTTAACCTTATGGGATTTATATTAATAACTAGTTAAAAAAATCCTGTAAGTAATAGTGTAAGTACCTTCTACTATTTAAAAACGAAATCCTTTTTTGATTTATTTATATAGAAGAACAAACACATATAATCCATACACTTTTACGTTTCTTATATTAGTAAAGATAAGTATAATGTGTAGGTATCATCTTTACCACTTGCCTTTTTCAACATAATGACATTCATAAATCAATTAAAACTTTCACGTTTATTATAAGTACTAGTAAGGAAGGATAATTTCTAGCATCTTTACCACTTGCCTTTATTCTTATTCTCAAAATCTCTACACAAATTTTCCTGACCTCGACCCGCAATCTCAAAATCAGTAAATCAACGAATAAAGGCGGCAAACCGCATGCGCAGCGCACAGGTGTGCCGTCCGCGCGTGCGCATGTGGGTTGCGTGATTTTTTGCAAATGTCAACCCCGGTCGCAGGGTTCCTTAACCTGCCCAGGGTTGCCGGCGACGCGAGCTTTGTAAAACACGTACACGTCATGTATTTTTACTTTTAAATTAAATGTTTTTTTTGTTATTTTTCTTAGAATGGAATAGAAAACATTTATTTCGACACATACATACTTATTATTTATTTTATTTTATTTTGGTTTATTTGGAAAACAAACAGTTGTACAAACAGTAATAATTAAACTTAAAAATAACTCGTAACCATTAAAATGTCCTCGCATATAAAAACTAAACAACTTGCTTGCAGATGCATTACCAGAAAAGAAAAAACAGAAAAAGAACCATATTGGAAACAAAAAAATAATAACAATAAGTAATCTAATCTACTCTACAATCTAATCTACAATTTATCTATAAACAATTATAAAACACCTAAAAATAAATTTAATTTTTTAGCTCTTTGTGCTTTCAAATCAAATAAGTCGAGGTCGGGGATATCGACCAACCCGTCAAAGGTAGATACTGCTCTACTGAAAAAGGAGTTTTGACGATAGTTCTTGAAACTGAAAGGAATTTCTAGATTAATAGGATGCCTTATTGATCTAGAGGGGACTTTAAACTTTTTCCTTTTTTTTTTCTTTTAACTTTTTTTACTTAGATAAATTACAAAAAACTAACAATGAACAAGGAGGTCTACAACGGTCTTAGGAACGGTTATGTTTAACTGTTGAATGATTGAGAAAATTTTCTCCTAAGCTAAGCGCTTAAGCGCTTGTTCCTAAGACCGTAAGATTATTCGTAAGTCAAAAAATCTATCTAGGCGAACGGACTGTGCACAAAAGTTATTATTTATTCTCAATAATCATCGTTTTTGCGCAGTCGGGTAAAAAAGATTCAGCCATATAGGTATAGGTTTCCATTTGAAAAGCTATATATTTTTCAGCTAAAATTATGTACTTAAATCACAAAAAATGTAATATTTAGCATCAGACTAAGGGAATTTGTTCGTCTGAATACATGTCATATTTTCAAAAAGATTCCTATATTATATATATATATATATACAAAATTTACACTTACCTATTCGAAAGTTACACTTACCTATTCGAATATATTATACAAAAGTTACACTTACCTATTCGAATATATTATACAAAAGTTACACTTACCTATTCGAAGCAGTAGGTAGTAGGATTTTGAAGTTTTAATAAATTATCCTTGCAAAAACTTTTTTGTTTCTATTGGTGTTCCTAATATTATGCAAACAGATAAGATAAGATAAATTTAGAGGGACAAAGTATCTCCATTTTATAAAACCAGCAACATGTTCAAAATCGATTTACTACCAAATCAACTAAAAAATGTAACGTCTAACACATGCCGCCATTGAATTAAATACAATAGATATAATAGTTTTTTTTATTTAAATTTGACGCGTGGATCCTCTAATTTAGAGGGTGAAGTCATTTCCTGCGATGACAATGATACGGAAAGTGCTCAGAAATTGAACATCCTGTATTATTTGAGTAACGTATTTTGAAACTGTAATTTTAGGCATTATTGGCGCTTAGTTTAAACTTCAGCTGAAATTAGAGCTAATCGTCAGCTCACCAAAGCCCCCGTCCCCAAAGAGGGATTTTCGATTATTGGCATAATCAAAAAATCCCTCTTCGGGTCTTCAAGCTTGGTAGACTAATATCAATTTCATTTAAATTTGATCAGTAGGTACCTAGTTTTTGAGTTATCCTTTATAGCAACCCGCCCCGGCTTCGCACGGTTTTATTATACGTATAAACCTTCCTCTTGAATCACTCTATATACCTATTAAAAAAAACCGCATCAAAATCAGTTGCGTAGTTTTAAAGATTTTAAGGAACATAGGGATATAGGGACAGACAAAGCGACTTTGTTTTATACTATGTATGTAGTGACAATGCAATTTTATTGACTTCAGCTATACTGGTGATGTTTTATTTTTTCTTAAAATAATTTCAAGTTGTGTTATAGTATTTGGTTCAATAATGATTATTTTAATCGCTACAATAGTATTTAAAACCTAGTCTTACTGAGTTCTAGATTTCACGATCTACTTCCGTATTTAACAACGACATCAAAATCAATCATCCATTCAAAGTCATCCTAATTATCCAACTAAAAACTAGGAACTATATAATTTCGCTACTTCCTTATTTTTTCTTACAATCTTAAAACTTCTTACTTAAAAACTTACCTTAACTTCGAAACATTAAGGTTGATATTTATTTAAAGCCAAGAGTTTCGGTGAAAGTCATTAACTGTCAACCCTAGCAGTAAAGCTATAGGGTTGATAATTTCTTCCTTTGCACTTTGTACGAATCAGCTGATTGGTAGGGTTGCTCTTTTTCTAGTAAGTGTTTTCTTGGGGGTGTTTTTTTTTAATACTAACGGAAGATGCCACCTGTCGTAGTAATGACACTTTAAACGTTAGAAAGAGGTCAACGCGGGGTCACAAAACGTAACCTTTTTTTCTTTTAATTGCCTTTTGCGGTCTAGTCCTTATCTTTTTCTATCCTAGTGTCAGATAGTACTATTGTCGTTATAACTCTAGTACTAAGTTTCTACGGTGTTACTTAAAATTTGTAGATTTTTTTAAACTTTAGCTTTTTTTATAAGTATTGATTTGCAACCCACAAAGCACCATTTAATATAAGTATATAATAATTATAATAATATTAAATAACATAAATGCAACGTCAAAAAACGTTTAATTATTTGATTAGGTTTTCTTAGATTTCGGCATAGTTGCATGTGACATGATCACGAAAAAATCAAGGGATGTATTTTTTTTACTAACACTGTATTCGTTAGTTTCTCCAAAAAAAATATTTCATCTTTATGTTTTTCTGATGTTTGTCTGTATCTCAGACAGCTTCAACAAAGCGTTGTGGAATATTTATCTACAATATTTATGCACGATACTTTACTGGAGATTCCGCTAAGCCAACTGGCCTACGGCTAAGTCGCCGCAGTTATCCAAATTACAGCTTTCGGACTCAATAAATATGGACCACTTTCACAAATCACTTATTTTGGTTGGATTTTATTATAAGAGCAGCATCAAAAATAAGCTCATGCTAGGGATACTGCTTGACGACTTTCTTTGGCGTAGCGGACGAAGGGCCTGCGTCGTAGGAGGTTGTGGGTTCAATATTCGTCTCGAGACAAATGTTTGTGTGATCTTATCGATATCGAAAGGTTAGGTTAGGTAAAACGCCCAGAATACCGAAAAAAATATCGGCAGATCTTTGTTCTTAGCCCAAAAATTGAACCCACAACGCTCGCTCGCTGCGCCAGAGAGGTTCTCCTGTCCAATTTTAATAAAAATATGTCCATTAATGGACTAACAAAGGTTAAAGGCTGAAGACAGGGTGCTATAGTGCTCATTAGAGAAGGCCTATATCTATCAGTGGACTTATATAGAATAAAGATTGAATCGAAGAGAAAATCAATCAACACTTTATTTCTTAAATTATTTTGATAATTATGTACCTATAGTTAAACATTTGACTTGCCTAAATGCTTATTTTGTAAGCCTAAAGAAAACAATAAAACACATAAATTCTATATTGCTCAGCAAAAATATCTAACACAGGACAGAAAAAAAACGAATAATAGGTCAATGGGCGGCCTTATCGCAAGAGCGATTACTTCCAGGCAACCTTTGGATGGACATGGATGGAATAACGTTATTGATTTATGATTTCTTATAGGTTGATGATGATATTGATAATGATGATCATGGCGATCGATGTAAGAAGGGAATTCACGACCTTGAAGCCGTCCCAGTGCCCACTAGTCCACGAGAGCCCTAATACCAGTTGTTCCGCCGCCGCGCCGTCATCAAGTACACTGTTATCGACCGATACTGTTATTGGAAAGCTGAGCGAGATTTCTTTATTATTCTAATATAAATTTGTGGAATTATTCTGTTTTTTATTAAAATTCGAATCTAAAGTTTTGTTGGTAGTTACCTATTAAATTATTATATACTTCGCACGGTTTTATTATACGTACACACCTTCCTCTTGAATCACTCTATTTATTAAAAACCTCATCAAAATCCGTTGCGTAGTTTTAAAGATTTAAGCATACAAAGGGTCATAGGGACAGATAAAGCGACTTTGTTTTATACTATGTAGTGATACTCGTATTATACTTTTGTGGATCAACATGGGCTATCAGTCTGTTGACAGAATGAAGGGAGAAAGTGACATACAGACAGACAGTCTTACTATACAGATAAGTTTACATTATAGGTAGTAGAGTCCGATTGGCACCCTATGGGTAAGGAACCTTACAGTTTTTTGACGTTTTTAATTAAAACTAACAACCGACTTTAAATTTCACGCATTATTAAGAATACTTATCTCAAAATTTACTGATACTATTTAGGTCTCTATACAAAAAATAATTGCATTAAATATTAAGGACTACACTAATAAATAAAGCCTATGTTACTTGTAGTTTTTGAGTTTATTAGTTACGTAAGTACATCAATAGAATCCAAATTCTTTCCTGTTTATATTATCAGTATATACATGCACAAAAACACTCAGATCTTGATTATCAAAACAAATTTAAAAGGAAAAAAACCTCATGAAAAGCACCTTTTTTAATAAATAAAAACATTATAATCAATCCCCTAGATAACGATTCTCAGCTTAGAAACGAAACAAAGAAATGTGTATCCAAATAGTTATTCGCAACAATTCGCATCCTCCCAAAAGTCAGTCAGTAGTTATAAAGCTCTCTGCTCAATTACCAGTGTGGTCGAAATAGATCCAATCTCCTCTGATGATACGACAGGTGTCTCTCTGACCACAACCACAGAATAGATTGTACGAACTGCACTTCCGTTGAACTGACCTTTCCTTGCTTTTGTATTATCCTATTGTAAGAGTGTAAGAAGATAGTAAAAAGTATAATAAATATTGATGGACAAAGCGTGGCATCAGTTAGCCCCAAGCTAAGTAGAGCTTGTGTTATGGTAACTGATATAATTAATACGTAACGTATAGGTATTTTTGGAAGAAGGAAAACACTCCTACAAAAAACAATTATTGCAAAAAATTAGGACAATTATTCTAAATTAAGAAGTTTTTTAGATTTGTGTTGTAAAATTCATTTATATTATTTATTTCTTGTATATATATTAAAATGTGTTATATAATTTTTAAGTGAAATAGGTATTTTCTTTTCTTACGATGATAAGAATACATCCCATATGAACATAAAATTGACGTTACTATGTCCAGCAGTGGACTAATGTAGGCTGATGATGATGATGATGAACATAAAATTGAAGTAAATTAAAATCAAATAAATAAATAATTCCGGACAATCCACACAGCAAGCATTGAGATAATAATATCTAGACTTTTTTCCGATTTTGGATTAAATCGGACGTTACAAAGTAACACTTACTTTGCTTAGCTTGAGTCTAAATGATGTTGTATGGATTGTCCAGCACTGAAATGTGGATAAAGTATACCTACTTATTAACAAGAACTTAATCCAACGATCTGCTCATCAGAGACAGGTTTGCTGTTATGCTGATATGAAAAGTGCAGATAGTGAAATTATGCCCAGCAATGGGCTTTTTTATGATATTGACTGTCATCGACGATGATGAAGTTATCAAAAAATCCATTCGATTTCCTGATCGTGCGTTCGCTTTGATATTCCTCTATCAAAACCGAATATTACACTATAAGAAAACAAAAAGTATAAGGTATCAACCAATTTAACTCCTTATGACTGACTGCAAAAGGTCTAATTTCATCCAGATTGATCAATTTACAATCCTACGATCATCATTTACCATCTTCCGATATCAAAAACCAATATTGTTTCTAGCCACCGGTGTTCCGAAGTTATAAGAATAGTGTTGTAGTCAATTCCTATCGATAATCGATGATTTATCGATAATTTATTTTGCATAGATCGCTGACAAGCGCGGAACTTAACGGTGCGCGAATGATCAGATAATTATTTTACGGTATAATCGATTGTGAATTTGCAATCAAAGATCTATTGTTATTTACTGTTTGAGATCGTTTTTTTCGTTGTATGGATAATTTATCTGTTGAAAAGTAAACTACTTGACGTATTTTAAAAAGAATAATCAGACTTTAATTGATGAATTGATGATATAAAATGATAACACCTACACCACAATATAATTTGTTATTGATCATAAAACATTATAATATCGAAAATAAAAAAGTGTAAAATTTTTATTAGGGGAGGCCTTTGTGTGCCTGATATAGAAAAAAAATGAAAATTGTTTATTTTTTTTAAATCACACCACTGATTTTGATAATATTTAAATTGTAATAATATTTTTATTTTTATTTAAAGAACTATGGGGTTATTGAACCAAAAATTTAAGAGGAGATATTGTGTAAATCGAAATGATTCGCATCGACATCGATAATCACGTGCCTACAAAACCGCAATTATCGATGTTTACAATTTCGATCATTACCGTCCGCCTATAAATCTCACAGGAACTGTTAGTGGTCAGAAATAGTCAGAATAGATACGTACCAGCTACCTATCTAATGGCAATTCAAAGACGGATGCCGTATTGTATAAACTAAGATATTCAGAGGCTTATTAGGGTCAATCTTATTGGAAACGTTAATTTTGATTCCTAGTAAGGTAAATTTGAAATTTGGTTTGCATTTACCGCAAAATTTTGGAAAAAATATAATAGGTATAAACAATTTAATGAAATATGTGTGACATATGTACTATTTGATCCGTAGGTAGCACACTAATAATTATTAATGTGAAAGTTTGGACGGTAGTTTGTCACCTCTTGACGCCAAAACTACTAACGCATCAGGCTGAAATTTTCAACAGACATAGTCCTAGGCCTGATATAACTCAGGCTATTTTTCATCTATTTGTTATGTGGGTGAAGCCATGGAGATAAATTATAGCTAGCTAGTAGATAAATGACAATTGATGATTATGCCACCCCTTCCCCTCGATTGGAGGGTTGTGTCCTGAAATGGGCGACGTGTGTGTTGGTATGATGATGATGAATCAAATAAAAGTAACCAGGAAGCCAACAAGCTCAATACAATCCTAAAACATTAGCAACTGCTCCAATAAAGATCGAAAACAATACTTATCTAGAGCAAACCCCATCGAAGCACTGAATGAAACGTCTTCACCGGATGTACCGCCATTGCTCGTTCGACCGTTCCGAATTCAAAACGGAGCCGTTTCCGGCGTGACGTCACTGGCCGCCATTTTGCCTGCGCTCGCGCATGGGAATCGGGAGCGAGTGAAATGAGTTTCCCATAAGAAAGGATGTAAACTTTTTATGGGGAATTTTAAGTAGGTGGAATTTTTTGTTTGATTTCATCACATTGCATTGTGACAGTGAATTTTCAGTTAAGGAATGTTGTAATGACAATAGTTAAGTAGGTATGTGGCTGTGATGAGATAATCAAGGCGACAGCGACAATGATAAATGTAACCTACAACATTTGATGAGGTAAAATGTGATAATATAAAAAAAATCAGCTGTGTGGTTTGCCTGAATAAATATAATATCCAAAAGCTATGTATGTGCTGGTGTATTATCATCATATCATCATCAGCAGCCTATATTAGTCCACTGCTGGACATAGGCCTCCCCTAAAAAGCGCCATATACGCCCTGTCTATCTAGCTAGTGCATTAATAAAGAAAATTTTATTGAAAATTTTAAAAACACCACAATTTTTTCCAAGTAATTATGAGCAGGTTTTCCTATGAAAATTATCAATTCGATTCATCTATAGGTATTTGGAAAAAAAATGTGGTTTGTATGAGCTTTGGAAGGTGAAACTATCAATACAAACTCATTTTATTTCGTAGAACAATAAACAAAAATCTTTAGTTGGTTTGTAGGTAGGTATTGAAACATTGTTGACAATATTAGAAACACAATGACAATGAAGCAGTCAGATAAAAAAGTTTGTAAAATCTCACGGCCTTAGCATAAACTTGGCCTGACCTTCATCTAAACAAGATTTAGATGAGCCGCTAATAATTTCAGAAATCGGAGGTCATTTTGTAATCGATAGGTAATTGATTGTGTCATTTATTTGTAATTTGAGTGATTACTTCATTAGTTTTGATTACTTTTTGCTTTTAAAGACATGCAGTCGCTCTACGATTTAAAAAGAAGGACTTAATTCTATCTATTTCCTCAGATAATCACTGGATTGCCGAATCTGGCATTTTATTACTAAAATAAAACAATAGCGACATCTTTGGATTTTGTTGAGGAACTACGCAACCGATATTATTATACCGATATTAAAGTGTGGTATGAAAGGTTACCTATGGCAATAAAACGATAGGACACTTGAGATAAACGAGGCGCGAAGGTTAAAAATAAGGTTGGTTGTAGTTAAAAGAGAATCTATTGGAAAATCGGTGTATAGAAAAATGTTGAGTAAGTACTTAAATAGATATGACCCTTAGTGGACCAAGAACAAAAAAACATTAACTCTGATACAACCGAAACTATATTCTATTGAACGTTTAAAATATAGTAATAAATATATGAATGTAAAACGAATAACCCTTTGGTTCATTCAGTACAATTATCATTGAGTTGAGACCTAAACGCATGCGCTTGCGCATGGCCACCGCGCCCCACCGAACCATGACTCCGGTTCGATACCCGAACGAACTTGACCTTTCATACATACACACATCATACATACAAATATCATACATACAAATATCATACATAGGGGCGAGCATGACTAGAGCCTTATCAATGGATACGTGTTGGACCTGGATATAAATAAATATTTCCGGACAGTCCACACAGCTTCATCTAGCCCCAAGCTAAGCAGAGCTTGTGTTATGGGTTCTAGATGACTGATATACTTAATACAATACATTACATAGATAGATATTTTTTATTATACATAGAAAACACCCAGACCAACGAAACAAATTTCTGCAGATCGTACACAAATTTATTCCGAGGCGGGAATCGAACCCGCAACCTCCTGCGTCGCAGGCGGTTCTTCGCCCACTGCGCCACATCGGTCGTCATATGCAGGTATGTATTGTTTTATAATCACAATAGTCAAACGTCGTCACATTATAATAAACCGACCCGAGAGCTGGTGAGTATCTGGCTCAGCGCATCAGCATTGCCATACAGCGTGGTAATTCAGCCAGCGTCTTGGGAACGCGACGGCTTGCTTGAAACAGTATGCAGTTAGCTCAATTGCTTCAAATCTAAATAAGTACCAATTAGTTTTATTTCTTTCTATTTTTGATTGTAATTTCCTTTGTTGATAAAGCACAATTACCTAGCTTTACTTTTACATTGACGACGTACTCGTATGTGGCATAGTGGGCAAAAGTGTTGCTGGAGTCCATAGGCTGCATTAACCGCTTTTCATCATGCAGTCTGCATGCTTGTTTGCCACCTCCGTAGTAGATAAGTCTCTCTAAAAGGTGGCAGTAAATAAAATATTGGCTCTCCTTCTATGAACCTTCCCCGAAATAAGAATTAGCTTAGCGTGCACTGATCAGGACTATCTAGCGGTTGGCAGGTAGAGAATGCTAGGATTATGCTCGACCATGTACAAATTTTCTGTAATAAAGTATACTTTATCTATCTACTTGTACTTATATTATACTATATATACTATACTTATCAAACACATAATGTTCAGCACTGATTTTCAGGCTTAGCATTGACATTAAGAACGGCAATTCGCTGACAAAAAGCAATAACAGATATTCCCCACACATCGTAAACATAGCTTATCCACGAAAGTGTAACAACCAAAACAAAACGCCCAATTGAAGCCAAGATCCATTGACCACGTCTGAAGCAGCCACCGAGACCTCAATGCTCCAGTGAAGCATGCGCCATGTGGACGCACTGGTCCATTCAACTTGGCTCTTCAGACCTGCCTGTATTTGATTTCTAACTAGATGGACAGGTGGTAGAAATGCCTGGTAACGCTGTCATGGTTATCCGAGGTCACGAGCTTAGAGCATAGGTGGTAGATATGGCGAGGGGGATTAATATACAGGGTGTTCCGAAACTCAACGTCAAGCCGAAAACGGAGGAGAGGTGGATTCATGACGACCCAGAAAACAAACAAAATCATGGGTCTATCTTCAATGATTTTCGAGTTAGAGTTCTCTGAAATTCATAAATTCTTTGTCAGATAAAATGTGTTTTTTATATTTATGTTACAAAGTTAAGTAAATCATTTTGAACACTACTTTTTTCGAAACTAAATACCTAGTTTCCGTTATTGCATCACTATCAATCAACATACCTACTGAAAAACAAGTCCACCACTCAATAAAGTGTACACCAGACGTAAAGTGTAACGTATGATACCATTATTACATCTAAGATAACTACGCGAACTTTTAACAGCACAAGCTACAAGCTGGCCTGTAGCTTGTCACTACATAATATAAAACAAAGTCACTTCCCGCTGTCTGTCTGTCCCTATGTATGCTTAAATCTTTAAAAAAATTTTTTTTTTTATAAATAGAGTGAATCAAGAAGAACGTTAATATGTATAATAAACCCGTGCCGAAGCCGGAGCAGGTCGCTAGTTTCTTATTTAAGTATAGCTTTTCGGCTTGACGTTGAATTGCGGGACAGCCTGTATTTTTATTAATAACATCTTTCCGCTAGCGTAGGAAGTCGGCGAAACCTCGGTATTTCAAAAATTTTATTACAAAATTGTTTAACCTTCGATACATTGATCATTTAATAATCCTGTTGAATTTTCAAAAGTTTTTTTTTCCTACGAATACCACCGTTAGCTAAGAACGTATAAAACCAAATGGAACTAAATGGCATATCTCAATAACATCCGCAATATGGATGGTCTACCATCGTAGAGCGCCACAGTGCGGATCTGAATGCTTCAGTGGAGCACGGCTCACGTGGTGCATTGGGCCTTTAACTTGGGCTACGGTTCATGCACCGGGGATCTATACGTCACTTCTGACGTCACTGTGTCATGTCAAAGTGACTTTGACAGTTATTCAGAATGTATGAGTGAATAAACACTTTATTGTACAAATAAAGAAATTTAAAAAATATCTCTAT
The DNA here is from genome assembly GCA_944547425.1 of Eupithecia centaureata. Classification (NCBI taxonomy): domain Eukaryota; kingdom Metazoa; phylum Arthropoda; class Insecta; order Lepidoptera; family Geometridae; genus Eupithecia; species Eupithecia centaureata. Next base: position 9,769,519 of record OX155702.1, on the reverse strand, counting down.
CTATCTAATTAAAAAATAAATATAGTAAAAAGTTTTCAGAAATAAAAAAAAAATCAAATGTATATAGAATTTATTGAAAGTTTAAAATAGTCGCTATAGATTATTCTTAATTTTAATCATTGGTTTATTTTAAGACTTATGATAAAACATATTTGTAAGTATTTTATTTTGAAAGTTTTTAGAAGGAATACTGGAATAATTCATTTATATGTCAAAAAACTTAAGAGTCAAAAAAAAACAATGCACCGAGTTCCTTACAATTGGATTATAAAAAACCTTCAAGGAAAATGTTACTAAGTTCTAATTTTTAGATTTAAAATATTTTCTAATACAAATATCGGTAAATCAGGGCAAAATTGCGCAAAGAACTAAGGTTGCGCAGCCTCGCCATCGACATCGATAAAAAACCAGAGGTCGATCGTTTTTATCGATACCGGGATGCGATGGCCACAGTTTTTGTACAACACTATTTAGGGTCAATTATAATTACATAATCCTTGACTGAATTTTCAGCTACCATCATCACCAACCTGTATTAGTCCACTGCTGGACATAGGCCTAGCAGCAGTAACCTCTAGTCATATTGCGCTCTGATTTAAACACACCCTGTGTTTATGTATTATTTTTATAGCAAAACTAAATGTCATTTAAGTCAAATACTTTGCCTTTCCAACGTAAATAAAAAAGGTAAAAAGCGCAAAACATCACAATGGTCGGACAATCGCTTTCTAAAACGCCGGCGACTGCCAATTTCAATTAGGTTGCTTGGTGACTGATTACATTGCTTCATACTGGCATATCTTGACAAGTTATGGTTTACACTCGTATCGCGAATCCAAGATATGTTAACGATGTATTTATGTATGTATATAATGACGACCGATGTGGAGCAGTGGGCGAAGGTCCGCTTGCGATGCAGGAGGATTGTGGGTTCGATTCCCACCATGGGATAAATGTTTGTACGATCCCGAAATAGTAAAACACCCAGAACTCCAAGCTCTGCTTAGCTTGGTGATAGATGTTGCTGTGTGGAGCCAGCATTGTTTATTTATTTATATTAACAGGAAACAATAAGTTCAGTTTAGCTTGGGACTGAATGGAATGACCACAATTCTTAATTTAAAAGTATCTAATCACTAAAAACAAAATCACAAGTTTAAATTCATAATTTATAAATGCACGACATGCAATTGAAATACTAGTTATAAAACTTTGCTATTTTTTCTCCGATGATGGAGCATGTGATATACTTAATAGGTAATAAAGTATTCTGATATTTCTTTGATTTTAAAACACTTTAACAAAGTTTTGAAATGAAGGTAAAATCAATTGACACTTATTTCGTAGCTTAATATTTTTGAGCTTCAAATTTGGTGGAGAGGGCTTTCATGGGTAAGTCTGCTCAGACAGGCTGAAGACAGGGTGCTATTGTGCTTTTTAGGGGAGTCGTATGTCCAGCAGTGGACTAATAAAAGCTGATGATGAAGCCTGCTTAGCAATTATCTTAATTTATCAGATTATTACGAGTAAGGCATTATCCTACGAATACTCAAATGCTACTATTTAATCACGCCTCAAGTGAGTTTTTGACAGTTTTCTATGGAAAACTAGAGGAATAGAGACTAGAAGTAGCTTTTGAGGAAAGTGTGTAAAAGGGTAGCGGAGTCTTGTATTCTTTAAGGACTTCCAAAAGAGAAAAAACATAACACTCAAGAAAAGTTACTTGAAAATACATGGAAAAAAAAAGATTCCGGAATATTTATAATCTGCAGTTATTTGTTATAATGTAATGACTTTTATGTTATGTTAATTTCAGATTAATGTTTTGTAAGAAGTGGGAACTAAGCTAATTAATTATTATTATTTTTTGGATGTTACATTAGCTTTTAGCTTTCCCGTTATCATCATCATCAACCTATACCAGTCCAAAGCTATTCCATCTATGGAGGTATATATAAAAGAAAGTCGTGTTTTTTACAACACTTATAACTCGAGAACGGCTGGACCGATTATTATGATTTTTGTGTTTTTGGATTTGTCTTCGTCGGGAATAGCATATTATGTATAAAAATATGATATTTGACAAATAAATAAATTTCCCTGCGGGCGACGCTGCGGGGCGCAGCTAGTTAGGTATATAAAAAAGAAAATCAGACCAATACATTGTTTAATTTTAAACAGGTATGTAAACATTTTTGACACATGTTTTCATGCATTAAACTTCAAAATCCAACATCCAATATATTTTAAGCTGACTAAATATCCGATTATCTTTTAGTGAACAAGCCTCAATAACCATCCGTCAAATGATTACCTCAAGAGTAGTTCCTCAGTTTTTACAAACACGGTGGGAACCCGCGACTAACAAAGAGTAACCTAGACCCAACCACAAAGCTCCCACACTTGAACTGAGATAACACTTCTCACTTGCTTATGTAATGTGGAAGCTTAGTTTGAGCTGTTGATGACCTTTTTTACTTTTTAACGCCTTTAAAAAGGAGGTTCTTAATCTTACTGCATTTTTTTTTTTCTATTGGTTATGATTATTTTTTATTTAAAAGCTTGTTTCTCATGTATCAGTAGTTTTCAAGTTAACCTAAATATTGAATTTTTTATTGACTTTGACTTCATTGATGTTCTCATTCTTGAAAGAAGGTTCATTTTTCTACCTATATAAATTTTATTTTACCTCATTATAGATAAACAGTCTCTGACATAGACTACATAATCAGAAAAGGATAGTAGGATTTTTAAGATAAGAAAAATTATTAATTTTCTTGAAAATTTATATTACTTTTTCCTGTTTAAACTTACTCCATTCTTATTTGAAACATAGTAATGATTCATATCTATAATATAACTCAAAAAAGGCTTGTTGCTGTGAAAATTTAGTCCAAACGTTGATTTTTTTTAGTTTTTCCATCCCGGCGTGAGAGTACCTACTTACTTCAAGAACCTACATTTTTTTGTGTCCTTGAAAAAAAATATCTTTCTCATTGATTACTGATATTATTTGGTTTTCTTCTTCGTCAAATTGCATTCAGAAACCGCACAAAAATATATTCTTGGCCGCAACAACTCGCATTTCCGACGATTCGTCAATTATTTTTATATATTTTCCGTATTTTTACGAAGGTAATGTCGACGTGAGAACTGAATTCTTTAAATTACTAATTAAATGAGAAAATGACTATTTGTTTAATCAGAAGGATAATTTTCTGACGTTTGGTAAAATAATGATGATTGTTATCTTTATGTTAAAAATACAATTGTTTGTTATCTGAACTTATATTGAATAAAATACCTTTAAAAGATAAAAGAATAATAAAAAAAGCGGAAGCGTTTGACTGTAAAATAAATCACATGAAAATCTCGCTGGAAGCTGTAAAATATTCAGTGACAGTCAAAGCTGTAAAAATTGTCTTGAAATACGTGGTTGAAACTAGTGAATTAAGTAGTTTAGACATATTTTTTCCTCTACCCTTCTTATAGATCACAGCATAAAAAAATAATAATAAACAATGATGGACAATTCACAGTGCATCATCTAGCCCCAAGCTAAGCATAGATTGTGTTATGGGTAGATCTACCAGGTGTAACCGATATTGGTACTTATTAAGTACCATACGTAGATATTTGTAACATTTGTCAAAAGGCGGGAATCAAAACCTCAAACTCCTGCGTCGCAGGTGGACATTCACCCGCAGTGTATTAAAATTTAGTTTAATTCATACTAACTAGACATACTTCGTACTTTTAAATGCTTTCCTACAGAAATTCCAACATGTCGACATATTCAACGATAATATAAATTATATATATTTATGCTTAAGATCATTTCTTACTTTTAAATGAAATCTGTTGCTTTATGTAATGTTTAATCTGATTATTTATTAATTTTAATGTTATTCTAAATTATTTTCCACTCATATTATTTGATTCTATTCTTCTAGTTATGTTTTGTTAGGTATATTTAGTGTAGTTAGTGTTTTGGTTGTAAGTAACTGTGAGCTAACTACTTTTTTCTTAATAAATAAATAAATAAATACAAAATTTTGTATTCTGTAAACTTGATAATCTGTGATAGTCTGTCTTGAGAGTCTGTTATAGACTAAATCCGTTCTCTATGGTTCACGTTAAACGCTGCTATTGCATCGTTCGATTCTTTCCGAACAGAGCGGGCGATCTCTACATTTTATATGTTGCAAAGTAGGTACTAATCATACAGTAAACACAGCATCAATAAACATTCAAACTATTCAAACATCAACAGGGGTACTAGGTGTTTTCTATAAAAATATACATTATAATAATGTATTATTAAGTATCAGTCATTCCACACCCATAACACAAGCTCTACTTAGCTTGGCGCTAAATGACCCTGTGTGGATTGTCCAGCATTATTATTATTAAACATCTTAGCGATACTTAAATCATCAAGTCATCAGTTACTCAAACTTATGAAGACAATCGAAACAAAAAGTAATATTTTCGTGCCAAAATCCGTCGGCAATCGATCATTACGTAAAAACGCAATAGAGTTGCCTAAGTTTTAGAATGTCGACTTGAAATGACGTAAATTTATAGAAATAATGTTTTGTCCTTTGTAATTGTGGTAGAGCTATTTTGGGGCTCGTTTTGGGAAGTTTTCCCAACGTTTCCCAATAATTGTTAGTGGGAAGCGTATACTTGCTGTCATGTTACAGTCACATGTAGGTTCTTATGGCATGAAAAGAGCCTCATGAATTAAAATATCAGCAGATTGCAAGGCAGTGTATCTATAATTCCATTGCATGATACATTTCAAGTTATCAGGATATTAGTTGTAATAAATAAAAAATCTAATTTTCCAAACCTTGGAACCATTTATGACTCAAAAGTTTTATAAGATTAAACATAACACAAAACACAACGCTTTTGAGACACGGGCTGACTTCATCGATGATGCATACTTATTTTTTTATTCAGATTCAAAGTGGCGCTTTTCCTATACTATAATATTCTTATAGGAATTTATTATGAAAATTATATAAACCAAACAATTTTCTCACAATCCTCAATTCTTACCTCTTTTAAAGGCATACATATGTTAAAGCGTACAACGTTTAAGATATTGGCTTAGTTCGTAATTCATATGGAACAATTTAGACGGGTTCAGGTTTAAATATTAGATAAAACCTACATTATTTCAGAGGAAATCACATAAATAATTTTCGATATAGCCCCGTTCCTTAGCCCAAAGTAATATAACCCAACTAAGAAACCAACTTCCAAAAAACGCAAGACTAAAAAGTTTCATGCAACACGTCAATTCCTGAAATCGATAATAATTACTTACCTCAGGAAAAACAGATTAGGCTACAACTTTTTTCAACTTTCTATGCACATTCACTTACACTACACTTTCCACGCGCGTGCGCGCTTCGCGGCGGTCCGGACTCAAATGCGGTAAAGTGGAACAGCGTAGACGCAAGCGCACTGACTCGCGACTGGTCGGTCGGTATGCGTGCGCGCAGCTAAACTAACACACATGGATACGTGAGGCGTATCCTTATGTAAAGTATATGATTTCGACGGAAAAGCGCGATTTGCCTTACGGTTGAGACATGGCGTTTTGAAGTTAAAGAGTGGATATGTTTGCGACTCGGCAAACGTAGAGTAGGACGCCCTCCGGTCGGTGGGATGACGATCTGCGAAAGACTGCTGGAATATGCTGGAGGCAAGCTGAAGAGAGGACGCTATGGCACTCATTAGGGGAGGCCTTTGTCCAGTAGTGGACTAATATGGGTTGATGATGATGAGAAAAGATATTACTCTACATTTTATAAAAAAAGTTCTTTCCGATATATGTCTGTCCCTATGTATGCTTAGATCTTTAAAACTACGCCACGAATTATGGTCTTTTTTAAATAGATAGAGTGATTTAAGAGGAAGGTTTCAATGTATAAAACGCCTGTCCAAAGCCGGGCGTGTCGATAATTTAATATTTAGTTTCATTATATGATTTTATAAAATTGCATCTAGACAAGCCAATTTCAGAAATATAATATTATATTAGAGAATATCGACAAGATTTTTGACGGTATTACATATTACTAACATGAGATTTATTAATTGAAACAATAACAAAACGACTCATTATAGCTAGTGCTAGTGATTAAAAAAACTCCTTAAAATCTAAGCCGTCACCAGAAGATAGTGTCCAGAATGCTGGCAGCATTGATTTGTAGACTGAAATAGAAGCCAGCATTCCGATCACCTGTGGACTCTATGAGAAGTTTGGTAAGATCTTTATAAATTGAGTATGCCATTATAGTAGTAGCAGATGCTGGATGCGGCAAGCTGAAGACAGGGTTCGATAGCGCTCATTAGGGGAGGCCTACGTCCAGCTGTGGACATATGTATATAGATTGATTATGAGCGACCGAGTGAATCACTACATAGTATAAAATAAAGTCGCTTTCTCTGTCTCTATTTCATTATGTCCCTTTGAACGCTTAAATCTTTAAAATACGTAACGGATTTCGATGCGGCTTTTTTTAATAGATAGAATGATTCAAGAGGAAGGTTTATACGTATAATAAAACCGTGCGAAGCCGGGGCGGGTCGCTAGTTAACTATATAATTGATTTACATGAAATAAAACTCTGTATGTATAAATAAATAAATAAATGATTCCGGACAGTCCACACAGCATCATCTAGCCCCAAGCTAAGCAGAGCTTGTGTTATGGGTACTAGATGACTATATGTATGTATGTATAATAACTGAATTGTCTGACCAATATGTGAGTTCAATTAAAATAAGTTCATATTTTGTTTGGGATTACAGACCAGAACATTAATTTAATAAACCTCTACTTAAATTGTACTAATGACTTGCAAAATTATCTACAAAATAAACATAATTATTTTCTGTTTGCAATTTTGGGTTCTTAAATTTATTTTAATAAGTGATTTTACTTTATTAACAACGAAAATTACAAGCAAAGGAATAGAAAAATTACAACTAGTATTTAAAATTGAATCCGTTGAGCTAACTGCAGACGGTTGCAAACAGTCTAAAGGTAGTTCAATTAATAAGTTGCATTCAAAACCATTCAAAGTTAATTATGCAGTTTCATACCGTTGGTAGAGTTATAATTATTTGCAGATTTAATAGACCACCTAATAACGTGGTTATAATTAAGATGTAATTGTAAATCCAAAAATATATTTTTTACCTTAGGTTACGTTAAAATCTACGAAGATACACAAATTATTTCGGTCAAGAGAACATAAAGTATAAAGTCTTAGTTGTGAAATATACACAGAAAACAGCCTGAACATCTGCAGATCGCACAATAAATTGTCCTGAGGCGGGAATCGAACTTACTGCAACCATGTAAATTATGGATCTATAAAAAAAGAAATAAAGAATTTAATAATAATAATTACTTCACACAGCATCATTTTTCCACGAAGTAACCATTTGTATTGTTAGTCTTATGTAACTACTAAATAATTTAATATTCTTCTAGACTGTTTGCAACCGTCTGCATTTAGCTCAGTTGTTTCAATTATACTAGTTTTAATTAGTTTCCATTCCTTGATTGCAATTTACGTTGTTAATGATGTACCTATTTATTTAATTACCCATAAAAAGATAGTTTAGTAAAAAAAATATGCTTATAAAAAATCCCCAACTTCCGGAAAAATATTTATAAGCAGCATTTGTTCCGAGGCGGGAAACAAACCCGAAACCTCCTGGGTCGCCGGCGGATCTGCACCCGCTGCGCTGTCAAGCTATGCATTTTTATTTGTGGCGAAAATGTAGGTTCCGTTCTTACTGCCGTAAAGATAGAGAAATGCCGATTCGATGTTATTGTTTTGAACATAGATAAGAAAGAAAATAAATAATGAAGTCTTGATTTTCGCGAATAAAAAAAATATGACGGAGATTATCTATTTTCAAGATGGGTTCTGATTGAAATGAGGTTTGAAAAGATTGTGTAGGCCCAGCAAAAGTGGGAAGAGGTAAAAATTTTGACCAACCAATCCTTACTGGACCAATGTTTGTAGTATAGTTTTTATTTTTGTACAATTTTGTAAATTGTATAAACATTGGTCCCACAGTAGAAATTGAACACGCAACTACCAAAATCGCAGCGCATTCTCACTACACCCCAAAGGTCATCAAACTCTCGTTTGGACTTCATTAAAGAGTTCTTTTATTTTATCTCTAATGATGAAATTATTTTAATAATACGTCATTACAGAAACAAGATCCAATGCAATAACTTTTATATAAAATCGTAAAACACTCTTCTAATATTTCACCATAACTATGCAATTAAACTCAACAAAAAAGCGATGGTTCTAACAGACAGGTGAAATACTTGTGTCTCTTTCTAGATTGTGGAAAGCTGTATCATGTTGGCTCTGTCTACCGGAAGACAGTAGAACTGTAACGGCCGGTTGTCGTAACTGACTTTTATTGCACGCGGTTCTCAAAGTTTCATAAATTGGTTCCACTTGGCGGGATAGGAGAAAATTAAGGCTTAATTATCAGCAGGTCAATTCGGATTTATATGTGAGTGAAGCACTCATTTTATTTAAATATTTAAAAGTAGCTGCGCCCCGCAGCGTCACCCGCGTGTAAACTTATTTATATGTCATCATATTGTTATACTTATTATCCTATTCCCGACGAAGACAAATCCAAAAACACAAAAATCATAAAAATCGGTCCAGCCGTTCTCGCGTTATAGATGGTGTAGGTAACGAACACGACTTTCAAAAATGTTTTACAAAAACTGAACAATACAAAAGACATAACATAAGACAAGTACAAAGACCTGCGTTATCACATAAGAGCTAAGAACATAGATTTTCACGTTTAGTAAAATTTTAACAAGATATTAACACAAGTAAAATAGTTTTAAAATAAAGACTATGCATAGGATTTTTCTGACGTATCCAACAAGTCCTCTAAGGTGTAAAGCACTTTGAATTTGAGTTTGATAGACCCAAGATATTGTAGCGTTTGCAGGGAGACAATGCATGGAGGGGGAGAGGGAGCGATATTCATGGCCTTTTTAAGGAAGGCCTATGTTTAACAGTGGATGTATGCGAGCTGATAATAAAATGACTGCGTTATTTCGATGTCAGTCGCAATCAGATAAAAGTAGGGAAAAGTTTGAGGTCCGCTGGCGGGTAACAAAGAACAATGCGCACGCGCCGGTAGCTGTGCGCACAATCGTCCGACGATACTGTTCCATTAAATGTTGGCTATTTGGAGACCTGGACTTTTAAAAGCCCGAGACTTCTCATAGAGTCCACAGGTGATTGGAATGCTGGCTTCTATTTCGGTCAACAAATTAGCATTGCCATTCAACGTGGCAATGCTGCCATCATTCTGGGTACTCTGCTTTCAAGTGATGGCTTAGATTTTTAGGAGTTTGTTATAATTGTAAATAATAGCTGTAATTACTCGTTTTGTTTTTGTTTCAATTAATAAGCTTGACATGTTATGTTAGAAATAAATGTACAAAGTACGATGACTCATAATTGGTACTTAGTACCTCAAAATAAATTGAAGTCAACAAAAATCAAACTGATCACTTTATATCCTAGTTTTTTAAGGTTAATGTGAATTTTCAGACGTAAGTATTAGTTTGAGTATTGAGTAAAGTACCTAATTTAAGCAAGCCGACTGTAGTGGACTAAAACTACTGCTGGATAACTCACACAACATTATACAACTCCAAGCTAAGCATAGCTTATTATCCCGGATGTAGCGTTCAGTATATTTGCTATACCCCTAATTGCTAAAATTTACTCCAACAATAATGTTGAAGAACTTCAAGCAATCTTTAAATAAGTGCAAAAACAATACCATAGTGTTTTGCATCGTATATTTTGTTAACAAAATATTATCAAGTAAGTAATTGCAGCATTCGAACCAGGTATGCCTATGGGGGTAAGCAAATGGTGAACGCCAAATACCCATAGCTCCCTATACAACAGCCTCTCGTAGAGAGCTTTTCAACTTTCCACATCCTGCATTTGCCAGCAGTTTTTCACAGATCCCATCCGGCCAGAAGGCATCCTACACTACGTTTCCGAGTGATTGTCTCCTTTCTAGAACACTTACCCGAGTGGTTGTCGGCCCCGTGCCACAACAGCTTGCTAATTCTTTGAGCTTTGTCGATAACTTTGGTTCTCAGTCGGATGTATTCGTAACGAATCCTATCCTTCAGAGAAACTCCGAGCATAGCTCTATCCATAGCTCGCTGAGCGACTTTGTTTGAACTGGTGGACTAGCTCTACCGTGAGTGTCCACGTATCAACTCCGCTACTGTCTTGTCTTAGCTATTTCTAAGTTGTTGTTATGGTTTCTATGTATATAATCAAAGGGTTGGGAGGAGGAATTAAAAGGGAGTTTAATTTAAAATTATAGTTTATACATATAAATCAGTAAACAAAATAATAAAAGACGGGGAGTCTATTAACTATAGAAGTATTGACAATGTGTGAGGCTATGATTGATTATATATTCAATAAACTTACTGGAAATAGAAAACAAACTCAAAGATTTTGAATAATTTTCCTCTACTTACTTATTCTCTTACACACTTAAGTTCAACTGGCTTTGTTCAAACCACATAGTTTAACGAAGTCAGAAGAACATTTTGCCATAAGAACATTTTGGAGGGAAACAGTTCTTACCGTTCGCGTCCCTTCCCACCGTTGTAGTTCCTTGGTCGCGCTCCGCCGCGCGCGCACCCCGCCTGCGTTAGTGCTGTGCTGTTGCGTCATCGATTATCGATGAATAAGATGTTATGTAACTAGAGATTCATAGGCACATAGAAAAAAAATAACTAAGTAGTACTTAGTATAGTACCTTAGATAAAAGTGTTGTAGGTGTAACTTTTAGGCGGAATGCTTTAAAAGAAAAATGGAGTTGGCATCTTTTGGATTACTCATCTATACCTAACTATATCGGAGAGTCAGTAAGCCTCGATTACGATATGTATGACTAGATCCCGATTATGCTTATTATAAATAAAAGATTCAGGTGTTACTTTGCGGAAATGAATTGCATAATATTCACATTTTGGACTATACGTACGGTAACTGTATATGTAAACATATGTTTACATAGCAAAATGACTAGGATGACTAAATCTCGAGAACGATTAGACTTATAATAGTCTAAAATGTCGCTTACCTAACAAATCCGGATTATAGTCATAAATACTCCGGTGTTACTGATAAGTACCTAGTTTATTAACAATTGAATATTCTTGGGTTCAGAACTTTACTACTTTTAGGTCAAAAAGTATATTGGACCAGACGTTTCAAAGGTAATGTACAAAAAACTAATGAATAAATACATAAGTGCCATAAAGTAGCTTCATATAAATCAGATTTTTATAAAATAATTACCATACTTCATTCTTTATCCTTAATAATAGATTTTACCTTCAAACGTTCTGTTTAACCTTCACGATGACGTTGAGTCTGAATATTATAATAAAAACACTATTTTAGTGAAAATTGTATCTTTGTTTAATTTTATTACAAAATCTTTTATCGTTCTTCATTAAAGACAAGATATTTTACTTAGACTATTATCTAAACACAAATTTAATTTATTTTGCATTCGATGCAGACTTTAGAGTCATTTAGCAGTAGACTAAAATTTTTTTTGTCGATTTTTGTTGTATTATCAAATTGCAAAAACTTTATCAATTATCAATGCTGTGTCTGCTAGAACATCAAAAACAAAACCACAGTACATAGTAAAAATAATTACTTATGAGTTTACTTTTCATATTTCAATATTTGAATAGATCAAAAAGGTGCTAAGCCATCCTTAATATATTATAAAAATTTGTATTGATGTTTGTTACTCTTTCACGCAAAAACTACTGAACAGATCGGGCTGAAATATTGAAGAGACGTAGAAGTTGTAGCCCTGGAATAACACCAACGCTACTTTGTATCCCTTAAATCAGTTTCTGCGAGAATGAAATGGAATGCGAGGGAGTAACAACATAACGAACAGAAATCTTCAACTTGCCGAGGTCACTCCGTGAAGGCTGCGAATATCCCAGGAAGATTATGCGCTTCAGAACGGAGTTTGCTCTGCTAGCAATATGATGAAACGCTTAATGGATCAAACTGAGTCCAAATACAGATACAGGAGTTCTCCAACCTAAAACCTAAATCTAAAGGAGTCAATGTAAATTGAGCTGCCAGTGATATCGATAGTAATACGGAAGGTATTACCATCGATATCGATACCGGCTGTGTCCCACCCCTAGCCCCTGCAGCGGAAGCACTATAATTGCGTCTTCCCCTCACTCCAGACGATGAGGTGTGTAATGCACTTTCTTATTATTATCGCTGTTCAAACGGTCAACTTTGTACAACTACTGTTTATATAGATAGCTTCTTTCTATGTCTTTATTCTTCAAAAGGCCAGTACTTCCCTAAGAAAATTTCAGACACTGAGTTGTTACTAAATTTCCTTAATGAGATAATAATGTCGTTGAATATGTGCCAGTGGTTTATTTTCGCTTCTTCCACAAATGCACAAAAGATTGAAGCGAAAAGAAAATCAATTCAAATTAAAACCTTATCATCACTACATAGTATAAAACCAAGTCGCTTTCTCTGTCCCTATGTCCCTTTGTATGCTAAAATCTTTAAACCTACGCAACAGATTTTGATGCGTTTTTTTAATAGATAGTGTTTCAAGAGGAAGGCTTATACGTATAATAAAACCGTGCGAAGCCAGGGCGGGTTGCTAGTTTCTAATATTATTTTGATTATTATGTAAGTATAGCCTAAAGAAATAATCTATTTGATTTACTGATGTCTGAATGCTCAGGCACAATGCTTGATGAGTGTCTTTTTTTTAATTCTCTGATTCTCTGAAGGCTTCTGTAGCGTAGCAGGCAAAGGCGACGCTGTAGGTTGCGGACTCGATTTCCGCCTTGGGAGAAATGTTTGCTGATCCACTCTGTTCTGGGCGTTTTTTTGTAACTATACGAGTAAAATACATAAAAATGTAAACTGAAGGTAGTTCAGCGTCTTTATTAACAACGAAAAATAATCAAGGAATAGAAAAAATTGCAACTAGTAGGTATATACATACAATTGAAACCATTGAGCTAACTGCAGACGGTTGCAAACAGTCTAAAGTTAGCTCAATTGATCCATGTCAATACCAGTCGGAAGCGTCCCCAAGACACTGGCTGCATTACCACGCTGTATGGCTGATGCGCTGAGCCAGATACATAAAAACCCCCAGCTTAACTAACAATACAAACATTTAACCGACGGCGGAAATCGAACCCGCAACCTCTTGCGTCGCAGGAGGACTTATGCATTTCGCCCATAGAAGTCTTCCAGAAAGTTAATGCTCTAAGTTTTTTTTAATCGCTTTTAATACGACCGGAATGGATTTAATAGTTCCATTTTACGACTTCAACGCTCAAAATTCTCATATCATGACGACAATAACCAACAATTTTGATCAAAATGAAGTAGCTACCTACTTAAGTTACAAATTATAAAATACTAAAGATTCATCAAACGCATTTAAAGATAACATAACAGGAAAAACCAGATTATCAAAGCTTAAGACTCGACTCCTAAAGGTGTATGTATGTATGTACCTACAGTGATACAATCACTGTTAGGTACAAAACAGTAATGTTCTGTAATTACATACGAGTGTGAGCGAGATGACACATCATTTATAACGAGAGGGACAGAGACAGCAACGGTCATCTTTTATGTGGTGTAAGTGATCGCACGCGCGGCCTCACACACACTGAAATAACTTGATGTGTGTGTGTAAGTGTGTTTGTGTGTGAACGTGATATATGCCTTAACGGAAATTTCTAGAAAGATTACAGACATCACGATTTGTATCAGGAAATTAGATAGGAAAGTGCTTTTAATGGTGGTAGGACGAGCTTTTTAATTTTCTTTGATGATTAAAAAAGATGTAGAGTCTTTTTATGGAATTTCGCTTCTTGTTTTTTGTTTTATTACTGACGTAAATAGTTTTGAATTACAAACATGCACTTGGAATCACTTGTAGGCTCCTTGTAGGTAAGTTTTTCGAAAATTTTCTTCTAGAACTCTGTAGAAGTTTACTACGTACTTTATAAGTAGGTACCCACTTTAGGTATTCCTTTGAAACCCGTAATACATGGAAAGGTAAGAAAAAACTAAAGAAATACTACTAATCTTGTCGTCAAACATTAAATGAAAATAATATTTTCTTTTCAAAATTTTGTGTTTAAGATTCAGTTTAAAATACTCATAAAGGTCTTACATTCCTTTGTAGGTCGTCTACAAACATTTGTCACGTTGCGGGAATCAAACCCGCTACAGGCCTTCGCCCACTCCATAGAGGTTAAAAACTATTTCGCATTCATTTAAAATATATTTAGTTTTCTTTGTCTCAGTACCTCATAAATTCCGCCAGTAATCTATCATCATTAGTTCTTGCAAACTCTACAATTATTTCTTATTTCTTTGAATTTCACTGCTTTTAATTTAGAATTCATAGTTTGCCATTTTGTTTTTGTGCATAAAAGGGTAGCTTAGATAAAAAAGTTCACGTAGCAAGAAGGGTAGCTTTGAGGACTGTTTGTAGTGTTACTTAATACAACACAACATTGTAACCTGGCTAAAAATAGACGAAGGAAGCTCATGTTATTCTCTTACCAATCCACACTAGACTAGGCACCGAATTCCACAAATTTCAAAACAATGGTCTCAATAGTGCCATTTAATCAAGATGATTTAAATGACGTTTGTGCATTTGGTATTCTACTGTTTTTTGCGCTCGAAGAGACTTTCATAATTAGAATGTCAAATTGGTAGAGGTAACCGTTACAGCTATGAATGAACCTCCAAAAGTTTGTGCTAGTAGAATACCAAAAAGAGTTTAACACTGTCATTTTGACACGATGCTATTTAAATGGTGGAGCGATTTATTTAAGTAGAGGAATACGGGCCCTGCGGCCTTATTGTCTAACTCAACCTAAGATCTAGCATCTACGTTCCATAGAACTCAACTGATAATAGAGATGTATTCATTTTTGACAGTTCATCAATAACAGGGTTATAGGTATCTAATGATTAACCTCTTAAAGGCGACTTGGGTGAATCAAGACTAACAACTTTGGTTCTATGACTTTTGCCAAAACGTAATACATCTCCAGTTTTTTTTTTTAGTTTTGGCGTGCATTTCTTTCAACCCCCGCTCACCGCACCGCAACCCCTTTCTTTCCCTACTAGATTATGTATACGACATATAGGTCATGTACCAAACCGACATGTCTCAATCTGCGACGCCTAGATAGAGCTAAGAAGATTAGAACTGGAAATTTGCTAATAATATTTTTTTTGTATAGGTAAAAAAATCATTGAATTAGAAAAAGTCGTAGAACAAAAGTTGTTAGTCTTGATCTACCCAAGTCGCCTTTTCGAGGTTAATCATTAAACACCTATAACCCTGTATATCAATATCAATAACTTTATTACTTTAGGCTTACCAAATAAGGGCTTAGATAAGTTAAATCTGAAACTATAAATAATTATAAAATTAATATAAGAAATACGGTGTTTATTGGGTTAGGTTTTCTGGTCGCTTCAATCTTTTGTCCACCAGTGGAAGAAGCGTAAAATAAACCACTAGCACGTGTATAACTTATGTGTCTAATACATGTTTCCCCTATAAAAAATTACATACTGTAGTCGGTGTGGAACTGAGCGACATTTGAACCTAGCCTGGACTTCGATTGTACCACAGACATCTATTTGAATTTAACGGGTCGATTTCAAGTTACACAATAAAGACTAGTAAGTAGTCATCATCATCATCAGCCTATATTAGTCCACTGCTGGCTCCTGGACATAGGCCTCCCCTAATGAGCGCCATAGCGCCCTGTCTTCAGCTTGACGCATCCAGCATCTGCCAGCAGTCTATCGCAGATCGTCATCCCACCTGGCCCGAGGGCGTCCTGCACTACACTTGCCAAGTTGCGGTCTCTACTCAAGAACACGTTTACCCCAACGGTTGTCGGTTCTTCGCGAGATATGGCCGAAGCACTGCCACTTTAGATAATTCTTTGAGGTCTAGTACTACAAAGTATAAAACAAAGTCGCTTTCTCTGTCCTGTCTGTTTATATGCCTATGTCCCTTTGGATGTTTATATCTTTAAAACTACGCAACGGATTTTGATGCGGTTTTTTTTTAAAGATACAGTTAAGAGGAATGTTTATACGTATGATAAAAGCGTGCGAAGCCGGGGTGGGTCGCTAGTCAGTAATAAAGTGAGCATCGTCACCTGCAGACATACAAGTGTGTTGACCCGAGCGCACGTGTCGTTATTTATCAATTACAAGGAGATTTGAACTTCTCGCTCTGCCAGCCAGCTGTGGCCAGTCGGAACGGCGGCCGCTATGTACGTGCGCTGGTAATAGCGGACATATTTACAAATACAATCATTTATTTCCTAACAAGGTTCACAGAGGTGGTGATTAGAAAATAGTTAATACCGAACATGTGTTGCCGTAGTCTAAGGCAAGCAAAAGCATTCTAGAAGTACAAAAGGATTCTAGAAGTTTGGAAAAACTCTGTGGCCCACGCCACGGCTCACTAGCAAGATCCGATCTTTAGATTCCCGCTTAAGAATGTTTTTTAAAATCTTCAGTTCAGGTTTTTCTTGATGATTTCTTTGTATAAAAATAAAAATATCGATCTGGTTAGTAATTAAGTATTTCAGTTACCTAGTTTCTAAGAAATTAAAACGAATCAAGGAAAAGAAAGGCATTAAAACTATTGCATAAAATTTTAAAAATTGAGCTACCGGTTCCAAATAGTCTAGAGGTATTTCAACTGATCCATAGCAATGCCAGTCGGCAATGTCCCCAAGACACTGGCTGCATTACCACGCTGCATGGCAATGCTGATGCGCTGCACCAGATACTCACTAGCTCTAGGGTCACACGTCGCATCGACCAGACATTGTCTAGAACACACTACTTGAGAATTAAGACAATTTTAAATTGAATTCATTATCTGTCAGTTCACTCTTGTCAGATGGAATTTTTTTATAACTGTTTAGCCATTAAGAAACAGTTTTATCATAGATGTAATATAAATTGAGGCACCATAAGTGGCTTTTGCAATATTTTGGAAGACTATTAAAATTTCAATAATCTGAAACAATTTCTTGTTTTTTCTGATACATTTTAGAATCTTAAGTTATATTATTATCATAATTGTTGTGTATAGTAGATAAAGGTAAATGAAAGATCTTCTTTCTTACATTCTACAATCACCAGCGCACATACAAACCTCACCGCGCGCAAGTAAGGCACACTTAGCGCAATTTTTTATATTCTCTCCTCAATTACTGCGTATAATGTATGTATGATAGTATGTATGTTATGTGCGGATGTATGTGTGCGTTACCGGGTTAACTGTTCATTCAAAATGGTGGATTTAGTTTAAGATTTTTGTGATTTAATTGGGGAATGAGTTTTAACTCTATGTGATCTTAGTTCGGTCGATATTTTAGAATAAATTGTAACAGACAAACAAAAACAGTTATGTTTGTTGGTGTTTTTATCGATAACTGATAAAATGTTCCTGGTGTTTTTGTAGAGATTCAGGATAATCAGGCCAGCTTTAGTTAGTAACTTGAGTTTTTGATCGCAAATTATTAAATTGTCTGAAATTCGAAATATAGTTCAAATTAAAGTGTCTCTTTATTTTGTTATAGTTTTAACGTTAGGTACATTGCTTTTAATGTTAACATAACAATTTATTTATTCATTATTTATTTTAATACTATCATTAGTAAATAACAATTTATTCATTGAATCAATCACAAAAATACTAAATACAGCTAGTATCAATATTTACAATATTCTAGAATATAGACTACACTAAAACTATCTACTAGAATGTACTTAAGCAATGATAATAAAAATAAATGATATATTTTGAATTTTTGTCATGTCAGTTACGCCACCGTAAATTTTTGAATTAATTGAATTAATGAATTAACCGATACTGTGCATCCAAAGGTTGCCTGGAAGAGAGCGCTGTTACCGTATAACGCCGATTGTGCCACTTTCGATATACTTAGCTGCTTTGTTTCATATTTTGATGGTGCAATAAAAAATAATCTATGAAGCAAAAATATACTACAAGCAAATCTTAGACCATTTCAAAAGACTGTAATTCAACAAAGAACAAAACCGCCCTTACATAAACGGCAATATTCATGAACTTCTACGTAATGATAATTATTTATTACCCTTCGATGAAAACACATAATATCCGACTTGCATGCTCCATCTTCCACTCAGCCGTGGCAGCCGCTTTATATGCGAGGTTCCTACCGATTCGTGGCCAAAGAAAAGGTAAGGTAGACGTAAACATAAGGTGAACGTAAGGTTAGTTAAACGTAAAGTAAGGTAAACCTAAGGTAAGATGACCTCAGTGTCGCAGCAGGCAAGAAACTGCGATGTAAGAGGTTGCGGGTTCGATTCCCGCCTCGGAACAAATTTGTGTACGATCTTTAGAAATGTGTTCCTCTGGTCTGGGTGTTTACTATGTAATAATAAAAAATATCAATGGTACAATGTATTAAATATATCAGTTATCTATTACCCTAACATAAGCTTTGAGTAGTACTTTGGGGCTAGATGGTGCTGTGTGGATTGGCCAGGAGTATTTATTTTTTATTTAATCAGGGCCCTATTCTTCTAATCGTTTTACTAACTAAAACAATGGCTGTCTCAGAATAACACATTTTGGGGTTTTACCTTGGAAGAAAGTACGAAACGTAATTATATGATCTTTCGATGCAAATAACTACGAACGACAACCGACAACCGTTGGGGTAAACGTGTTCTAAAGTGGAGACCGCGACTCGGCAAACGTAGTGTAGGGTGGGTGTTTTCAACATCCATACAGACTTACGCGTTTATAATATGAGTAAGAATTGAGTATTCATCTAGTACCCATAACACAAACTCTGCTTTGCTTGGGGCAGATACTGTTTGTATAACCTAGCCAGCATCATTTGTTTGATCAAAATGCTCTATCCCGCTCTCATGAACGGCGACATCCTCTATTTCTATCTTTTTCCTACGTAAAGTCCTCTTTTCAACCAACAGAAAAGGAGGTGTTTCTCTCCTCATCTCCCTTCCACTCCAGGACGAGTAGAAGTACGGCACATTACCATCCTTTTGGATATTCCATCCACTCGAACTAAGCGGTTCTCCTCCACTTTTATCATTTGTACCGCTAAGGAATGGAATGCGCTGCCTGCTTCTGTTTTTCCGGCCACCTACAACTCGTGTCTCTTCAAGACGAGAGTGAATAGGTGTCTTCTAGACATTCGTGATACATCTTCGGCCACGTCGTCACTTACCATCAGTTGAGATAGTGGCCAAACGAAGGTCTATTGTCGACAAAAAAAGTTTCTCATTTCATCAATTTGAGTTTTACAGATTTTTTATGTTATTTGGAACCAAGTGCTTCTTATGTAGTCCTTTATAAGGATCAAGATCGTGACACCATTGATGATATTTCGTCGATTGAAAAGAAAATCGCTTATCGACTTTTAGTTCATCTGTACCGCTAACTAATCTTTGTCGACTTATAATTTTCTTGTCGGAACTTTACCGATTGCAAATAGAACACGCTTTATATGAGACCGTTTTTACTTGCCGCCATTTTAATGATAAATTCATTATGCGAGCAAGAGATGTAGATAATTTATGAAACAAAGCAGTTACCTAATTTAGCAAAAATAGTGATGTACTGTTACACGATCGGTACATTTAATGTTCCTTGACTAATCATGGCTTGTTTGTAACTACCTACTGAAATGTACAAAATACGAATCTTAACACAATTGAAACATTTAGGTATCACAGAGTCCAAAAGCCATAAAAAAATATAATAAATAAAACAACATAAATATTACAAATGAGAATAATTGGATAGATAGATGGATGTTTATTACTTCTTCACGCCAAAACTACTGAACGGATTTCTCTGAAATTTTGAATAAACGTAGTTCTAACCCTGGACTAAAATTTAGGCTACTTTACATTGATCATTTTCAAAATTTTTGTTGAAAATTGCGAATTTATCCCGAGTTAATTTTTTCCTAGTATCAGATCGATGATCACTTTTTCTTATAGACCAGGGTAGAAGCCTTTCAAAATGATGAAAAGAGAAAATAATAGTAGGATACCCTTTGGAAAATGAGGAGAATGTAGTAAAAATTTAAGGGAAAATAATAGTAGATAACTATTATTTTATATGTTTCTATCAACCCTGGTCTATTATTCTAAGTGATCGATAAGGATTTTTTACATTTCATTTATGATGGTGTTTTGAACAATCCTACCAAATTTGAGAAGAGTGTGGATTTGGTAATCTCGGATTACTAAATTGACCGGATTATTATTAAAGTAAATTATTTTTAATCTGAGTAGGTATCTACCAAAAAGTTTTGTCAAACTGTTGATAAAATAACTGAGATAATGAAAATGATCGTAAATTTTAGTTAATGATAGAGAACAATGAAACAGTGTGTAAACAACATACAACTAAAACAACATGGCAAAATGCGACTAAGGAATAAAACACGCGTACGAAGAAATGGAGCTGAGACTTGGACGATGAGACACTGTAGGGCTGGTCCACCAGCTCAAAGTCGCTCAGCGAGCTATGGAAAGAGCTATGTGAGGAGTTTCTCTGAAGGATAGGGTTCGTAACGAATACATCCGGCAGTGAACCAAGGTTATCGACATAGCTCAAAGAATTAGCAAGCTGAAGTGGCAGTGGACCGGCCATCTCGCGGAGAACCACTGAGATAAAGGTTTTTTCGAGTGGATTACGATTTGCAAAAGATCGCATAATCGCATGAAGTCAATGGATGCAGCAAGCTAAAAACACTGCTCAAAGGCGCTCATAAGGGGTGGCCTATGTCCAGCTGTGGACTAATATAGGTGATGATGAAATATGCACCTAAGACACTATTCTAACAAACTAGTTATCGTTTCTATTGTTAGGTGTACGAAAAGATAAAATTTATTATTTTATAAGGTAGCCTGAAGTACAAACGCCATCTATATATAAACATGGGAATTACATAACATACCGGTCTATCTATAAGTACGAGTGTTACAAGTTGAGTGAACTTCAAAAACAAGGCTTGCGATGCAACGTAGTACAAATCAAATCTCATAGATGTCGCCTTAATACAGTCAGGAAATAATGTGCCAACGTAGTCTAGTACAAGTTAATCTCTAGCAGTCTTATTATAAAAAACGACTTAGACCATGGATGAAACCAGAACTTTTTGATCTAGGTTCTAAAGTTAGTACACCGTTTAAACTGTGTCTTATTACAAAACGTGGTCTTACCAAGATTTTTTTAAATCAGAGATCGTCCATGGTTTGAATGATATCCACAGATTATAACAAAAACATTGTTTAAAAAGTTCATTCATTTCGATTCGAAGCTGAGAGTACAGAAACCATGGATATGGCATAACTACGAAATAAACGTGTATACCTAAACTTACTAGGAAACAAAAATGGCTCCCATCCATAGAACTGCCCTATTTTTATGGACAAGATCAACAAGTATTTTTGTGACGGTATTTTTGTGACGATATTTTTGCTTTCTTTCACATATTAAATAAGTATTACACAAGAAAAAGTCACCAATTCTAATATTTTTTTCACAAAATACTGCAAATACAACTCGCGTGGACAGTAGGGTGGAGCGAGATTTTTATTTTGACATTTGCTCTTCTGAATACCTCTCAAAAGTTGCATCTTGTTGCACAGGCAAGGAAAAAAAATAAAATAAAAATATTGCAACCCTTCTTCAGCCCTCTACTGCCCTTTGAATATTTCAAAATTATGAAAAAATGGGACTGATTAACAAAAATTGTAACTAATCATTTAACCATTTTTTTATGTTGAATATCATATTTTTGCATGTCTAAATATAAAATGAGTGGTAAATAATAATTCCTACATCACTAGAAGCTTGTCATGAAGTTAAATTATACATATCATAGACGCCGATTTTAAACAAAATTCAATGATTGGTATCAGTCGGTACGTAGCTTTGCAAATTGAACTGTTGACGTTAGAATCATTCGAGTTACCTATTTTTTAAATAACCTTCGTTTTGTAAATTTAATTTAGTTGTTTTTTTCAGTTATCAATAAGATAAGCTATTAATTTCGTGGCCTAATGTGCTAAAGACAAAATAATGTTGAAAATAAGAACTTGAAGTGAAATAGACTGTTCTATTTATGGATATCCTTATTTCTGTAGTAAATTAATACTACTAACGAAGGCTGTTGGATTAAAACAAGTGTTGTTCATCAAAAAAACAGTAAAATGTCTGAAAAATGGTCAACAAGCCGCCATGCGAGTTTCGCAGGAATCATGAAAAAATGCTCACTCGCGATGGTTGACAACAGCTGATAGCTATATTAAGACTCCCAAGCCTTATTTGAACCTTATAAAACTAAGAGCTTCCAACCTAATAAATCTTATTATATATTATATTAAGAGCTTATGCTCCTGTTTCGTATCATATACGTAAATTTGCTAGAATGAACTATTCATTCAAGCAAAGTTCGGTGAATGTTCTTTGATTGATTGCATAATTAAAATGTTTTCAGTTTTGATGTACAGAAAATTGCAGACGGAGTTATTCAGAGAAACCTCTTTTTTTTGCACATCCAAAAAATCTGTTAGAGGCTATGCTTCACGATCAATAAATCAACATTATATCAGAGAACTGGGCTTGAGGATTTCGGATTTTCCTTGTCACAATCAATCTGTTGAAAATGTGTGCAAATGGTAACTTAGGCATTGATGAGTGTTTCTGGTAAGAAGGCCAAAGATGGATGCATTCGCGGTAAAATACAATCGCGTGCTATCGTTCGATACTGAAAAAAAATCAAAGCTAAAAAGTTAACCTAAATACTCACAATTTTATAATTTTTGATTAATTTTTTGATTGTTTGAAACAGAGTATTTTTAAATGAAACTTTTGTTATTATAAAATTGCTGTCTTATTTACACTATGCCACTAAAATATATAGTTATTTATTGTTAGTTTCTGTAGAAGACAGATTTAAAAAAAAAACGTAAATGGAAAAAATGTCAAATTTCAAACGACGGTAGAGGGCCCAAAAATATATTTAAAAAATAAAATAAAATTATACTTATTATTGTCTTGCCATTTTGCAACTTTTAGCAGGTATTCGAAATCGATTATGTAACTTTATTTTTTTTCCATACATTGACGCTCCACCCTAGTGGACAGCTGACATTACCTATTACAATGAGAACCTAAAACGGCAAACCAGCCTCAAACATGCATTGTTATGATTTCACTTAGGCCGACTCCATGGTTTCTGTAGTCAGAGATTCGAAGGCTATGTCTTGTCATAAAACCTTCACAAAACAAATCATTGATTGACGTTTGTTGAATTTTGAGGTTAGTACCTTAGATAAACTAGGGGTCTCGGAGGTTTATCTTTAAACCATAGAAAAACTATGGTTTGGTGCTAAAACTTCGTTTTATAATAACGATTACGTAAAACCATGGTTTTTTTCGAGGTTTAAACCTAGAATGGCTCTAAACTTCGTTTTATAATAAGGCCGTTAATGTCATGTCGCCTCAAGTTGAGTGAACTTCAAAAACATAAGGCTTGCGATGCAACGTAGTACAAATCCAATCTCATAGATGTCGCTTCAATACAGTCGGAAAATATGGTGCCAACGTAGTACAAATAAAATCTTTAGATGTCGCCTCTACAAAGTCGAATAAAATAGTGCCAAGTGCTAACGTAGTACAAATTATATGTCATAGATGTCGCTTCAACACGTTGGGCAATTTATATAGTACAGCAGCAGCAGTGTCAACTTTTTGGTACAGCAAATAGAGAGAATAGATTTATTACATTTTTACGTGTTGGTGGTGGAAGTATTCGAAAATAGAACTAATAGCGTAGATTTTTGAAGGAGTTAGGTCGTAATTTTTTTTAAAAAGGCTAAAAGGCTTATCTATGCTATTTTTTTTGGACCAACGTAAAAAGTACGCCCTCTTAAGTTTTTTTGAACAATTTTTTTTAGAAAATGCGTGATTATAGCTTTGCGGGAATCGAACCCTCAACCTTTGCCCGCTATGCCACTTAAGTCTTCAATGAATAAGACATTGTATTTCTTTCACATTTCTCATTTAAAACCATCCTTACTAATATCCTAAATGCGAAAGTTTGTATGGATGTCTGTATGTATGCTTGTTTGGTCCTTATTCACGCAAAAACGACTAAACGCATCGAACTGAAATTTAGAATGGACGTAGTTCTAGCCCTGGAATAACATATAGGCTATTTTCATCCCATAAATCAGTTCTCTCTCATGGTATAGAAATAGCCTTGAGACGTTTCAATAGAAGCAATGCGTGTGAAATCACGCGGGCAGATGCTAGTTATGAAATAAAATCCACAAAAACGGCCCACAGTATTTATATAATATTTATTTTCCTTTTCAAATAACAAAGAATTATTAAGCTAAAGGTTCTCAACCAAGGACACTTATACTAAAAACATGAAATTATCGATAAATAATTAAATATAAACTAAGAAAAATACGACAGGCAATCAAATTCTTGCTTTAATCGACCGTAACTTTCTTTTTGACACAACCTGCGAAAGGAAAACCTGTTACAAAACAATAATAAATAGTTTGATTAAATTATAATAGTTACATAATAATTTTACAAATGTCGCCTGATGACCAAGCGAAACATTTTACAAATGACGAGTAAGAATTATGGATGGTATCATTGAACAAACTTTGTACTTACACATTTTTAACTTAATTAACGGTATTTGAATCACATAAACGAATAAATAACCATCAAATAGTTTTAATCTTATAACATTTAGGAAATCCTTTGCAGGTTGGTTCAAAGTTAAGTCTAAAACCTTTGCATCACACGCTAGAATTTTGGAATCATAAATATTTTAAGTCAAAAAGTTTTTTTGTGTAAAGACTTTACCCAAAGGTAAAGCAATAACAGTTAACCCACTTGTTACTAGCGTTTGATATACGGATCAATGGACATTAAAAATTATAAAACGAACTGTGGGTAGTTTCAAATTTCATTGTTTATTGCATACGTTAGATGAATGATTTCTTTATAGCTAGAAGTGGTTAGTGCTCGTAACAGTTGGACGTATTAGATTCTACACGTGTTTGTAATTCATGAAAATTTATCATGAGTGTTTCAAGGTGAGTAAATAATATAAACTGCATTTATTTTGATATTGTTTTTGTGAAATAATGATAAATTGCTTTACTTCTTTCGTAAAGAATAAAAATATAAAAGTTTTCTCTTGGTATTTCTCAGTAATTTGTCGATAAAGTTGATGTTCCGTAATTTCCGTATATCAAACGATAGTAATATAAACTACGATGTTTTGTTGTTTTAGGTCGAAGTTCAAAAACTTGTCTTTGAATGAAGTTCTAGAAGCATTAGAGTGTGATGAAGATGAACCAGTGCCAGATACAATTACAATTTTCCCCCCGGAAAATTGTACCGGTGACATTACGGACGATTACTCAGAAGATGAAAATTTAATGAGGTTACACAATTTGCCTGGTTCACAACTGAGGGCAGAAGCCATAATCGGCGATAACGATACGTCCGATGATGATGACGAAGACGATGATGTCGCGCTAGCTCAGCTGTCTAAGCGCCCAAGAATGGATAGCCCAATCCCAAGTGTCAGCACTCTAAATGTAAGTCCATCTCCATCATTTTCGTAAGGAACTGCAACCAGGGTTCCAAAGAACAAAGCTTACACTTGGCGTTCACGAGATATTCGACCAGTAGACAAATCCTGGAATAACATGCAGGGAGCACAGTTCAAACAAACCCCCATGTATTTCTTTGAATGCCTCTTTGATGAAAGAATAATAAAGATGTTGGTGGATTACACCAATATCTATGCCACCCAAAAAAACCATGAGGGTAATGTGACTGTAACAGAAATGAAATGTTTCATTGGTATACTTCTGTACAGTGGATATGTTGTTGTACCGAGAAGATACATGTATTGGGAAAATGCCTCTGACTGTGGTATGCCAATAGTTTTTAATTCATTATCAAGAGACAGATTTACATACATAATGTCTTATTTGCACTGTTGTGATAACTCTAATTTGAATGCTAATGATAAATTCGCGAAAATACGACCCCTTTTTGATATGCTAAATGAAATTTTTTTGGCATTTGCTCCTCATTAAGAAAATCATAGCATCGATGAAGGAATGGTTCCTTACTATGGTGGTCACCCATGTAAACAATATATTCGCGGAAAACCAATTAGATGGGGATATAAGTTTTGGGTTGGAGCCACTCGTCTTGGATATATCCTTTGGTTTTTGCCCTACCAAGGGCAATCTGGAGTGGATATGAGTAATTACAACATGCTTGGATTGGGAGCAAGTGTAGTTTTGCAATACTCTGACGTTCTTCGGAAAACAGACAGCCAGGCACCCTTCCATTTGTTTTTCGATAATTTTTTACTTCTGTACCTCTAATTGATGAGTTACGTGTAAGAGGTTTCAAGGCTACTGGCACAATTAGGGAAAATCGGCTTTCTAAGTGTCCCTTACCAAAAAATAAAGAACTTCAGAAATCTGAACGTGGAACATACAAATATAAATCGGCGCCAAAAGAAGACATTCTCATATGTAAATGGAACGACAATAGTGTGGTGACAGTTGCCTCAAATGCTCTGAAAGCTACACCAACTATCAAAACCCGAAGATTTTCTCAGCAGCAAAAGAAGTACATACAAATCGACCAACCTGCTGCTATCAAGATCTACAATGAAAACATGGGAGGTGTGGATAGATCTAATCAGAACATCGGCTTGTATCGCACTTCGATTCGTGGAAAAAAGTGGTATTTTTCCTGATTGTCCATTGTTTAGATATGGCTGTAAATAATGCTTGGCAACTTTACAGACACAACGGCGGAGAATATGACAATCTTAGGTTCCGCAGGAGTGTTGCTACAAGTTTATTGGAAACTTATGGTAAAGGTGTCTCTCGAAAGCCAGGCCGAACATCCAAGAATTTCCGAGAAGACTCACGCTACGATGACATAGGTCATATAATCAAATACAGATCAGAACAATTGCGATGCGCCGTGTGCCATAAAAATGCGATGTTTTTCTGTATCAAATGCAACGTGTCTTTGCATCCAAAAATTTGTTTTGAAACCTATCACAAACTTGATGGTTATTTGTAGTAGCTGGTTCTTTACTAAACCACTCATAAATCACAGGATGATTCGGGATATTTTAAGTGGACTGTATCTGCGGTTTTAATAGGATTACGCAAGTATTTCCAGGAAGAGAAAAGCCTGCTGTCGTAGGGATGATGTGAGGACATACAGTAGACAGCAGTACTTATGGAAATAGGCTTGGACACATGCACTAACCTTCGTGGCGTCAGGGCGTCGTCGGCGATGGCTGCTGCAGCGTCAGAGTCTTTTCACAACACCGAGAAACACTTGCAGCGGGGAGGTTCTTCAAAATCACTCAAAGTTAGGTGTACACACGTTAGATTTAGGTTATTTCATCAATATTCAGAACAAGGGTAATTTAATTGCGCGGTGGATGTCGTTAGCGTGATTCGGCGCGCGAGCGCAACTCAAGACTGTTCATTCTCTTCATACGAAGCCATCGGCCATCGTTAGAGCAGGATGGCGCGATTTGACATGTGCATGCGGGATAGGATAGGAGAAAGGGGTGGATGAATAAGGATGGAAATACTTGCATTACCTAAAACCTGGATTCAATATCCACCATATCCCCCCCCTTGAAGGGTTCCTTCAAAAATGAAGAGAATAGCGTAACGTAATAAAATAATAATTTTAATGAGCTAATTTAATATAAAAAAGAGGAATTAAAACAAAAATAAAACAATTAAGTATAAAAGTGAGAGGTAGGATAAAATATCCTTAAAATATTATGGTTGTGTGGTTACTCTACTGTATTGGAAGCGGCGACAACTTAACTGTCGGACGCACATACGAATTTTCACCCGCAACCACTCTCGCGCAGCGAACTTGACCGTCTTTGCCTGGGAAAACTTCAGCAACTCTACCAAGTTTCCAGGACAAAGGAGGAGCGTTTTCATTATTAAGAAGAACTATTGTTCCTACAGTGAGAGGATTACTAGCGGTATTCCATTTTTCACGCATTTGTAAACTATGGAGGTATTCATTCTTGAATCTTTTCCAGAAAGTTTGAACAATTGAGTCCAATAAGGAGTGACGCGTTAACAGATTTTCCCGTTCTTTGCTAACATCAGGAGCGGGTAAAAAGGCTAGAGGTTGCGTACAAAGAAAGTGCGATGGTGTAAGCGCGGTTGGTTCCGAGGGATCAGTACTCAGAACATACAAAGGTCGACTGTTCAGTACAGCTTCGACTTGATTAAGCACCGTAAGCATTTCTTCGTAAGTAAGAATTTGTTTACCTATCACTCGGAAAAGAAGCGATTTAATGCATTTTATGTTAGCTTCCCAAATGCCGCCGAAATGGCTTCCTAGGGGCGGTGACCTCTTCCAAGTGATTTGGTGTTTAGCGAGTTCATTACAAAAGAGCGAGTAGTACTCATCTGTTTCAAGGAATTTAAATAATTCGTTCAAGTATGATTGAGAAGCGACAAAATTAGTTCCGTTGTCACTATATAAAAACTTACAAGGACCGCGGCGAGATAGAAAGCGTTTGAAAGCGTTAAGAAACGTGGCGGAGCTAAGATCTGTAGCTAGCTCAATATGTACGGCCTTGGTTACTAAACACACAAAAACGCAGAGGTAAGCCTTTTGGCTATGTATACCTCGTTTCCTAGTGGGAGTGATTGTTAGAGGGCCTGCATAGTCAACACCAGTGTGTGTAAAGGCCTTAATACAAGGTTCCACACGACAACTGGGTAGAGCAGACATTGGAGGAAAGGTACCTTTTGGATTAAGTTTAAAACAGCGTAAACATTTATAGATGCGATTGCGTACTAAGCGTCTGGCGGATAAAAACCAATATTTCTGTCGTAATATTGACATGAGTAATTGCGGACCGGCGTGACTATTTTCACGATGGTAAAAATCAACAATTAATTCAGAAATGTGCCCGTTCTTAGGCATGAGAGCGGGGTGTTTATGATTATAATCCAGACTTGAGTATGAAAGTCGCCCTCCGACACGCATTATTCCATCAGACATGAATGGAGATAACTTCCGAAGAGCGGTGGAACAAGACTTATCCTTTTCGATGTTCCGTATATCATTAGCGAAACAGCTTCTCTGGACAGCTTGGATTATTTTGTTTTCAGCCATACTTAAGTCCTCAGCAGTAATAACGTGATTGCGAGGAAGTACCCTTAAAAAACGGAGTACGATGACTGTGGACCTGAGGTACTTCAGCCAAGATGAAAACTTTGAACCTAAGGTGATTAGAAAATTCTCTTCCTCTGTTACGGTGACATGAGAAACATTTTTTTCTTCTGGTAGCTGAGTATGATTGGAAGAGAATTTAACTACCGGCCAGTTATCGACTGGTGAAGACAACCAAGGGGGGCCTTGAAGCCACAGTTCATTGTCTACAATCTGCGAGGGCAGCAAACCGCGAGACACAAAATCAGCGGGATTCTCCACTCCTGCGACGTGATATACGTTTTGAGAAGGAGAGATGCATTGAAAGTTTGAGATTCGGTTTGCCACATAGGTTTGAAAACGATGCGGGGAGGAAGTTACCCAGCAAAGAGCGACGGTCGAGTCTGAAAAGATGTAAACATCATCTATCTGACAACGTGCGGATAGCGAGTTATAAACAGCGCTGAGTAGCTTAGCAAGAAGCACTAAACCATTTAGCTCCAGCCTAGCTAACGTTACAGTGGGCTTAGCTGATGCGACGCGTGACTTGGAGCACAAGAGCGAAATGGATGTTGAACTGTCACCATTAGATACGTGCAGGTAGATCACACAGCCGTATGCCCTTTCGCTTGCGTCCGAGAATGCGATGAGCGTGATTTTTGAATTATTCTCCTCAATTCCTACATGACGAGGAAATCTGAGGTGCGAAATAATCGGCAGCTCAGATAAATATCTTTGCCATAAAGCAGCGATATCAAGGGGTAGCTTGTCATCCCAATCGATGTGCAAAAGCCACAATTCTTTGATTAGCAGTTTGGCGTACAGAATTAAGGGTCCGACGAGTCCTAAGACATCGTACAGGCGTGCGGTTACGGATAGGACTGCCCTTTTAGTGAAATCAGAAGGTGGGATCGAAGTCAAGAAACAAAAAGTATCTGACGCGGGAAGCCAGCGAAGACCTAAAATCTTAAAAGCGTCATCGACATCGAATGAAATTGATTCCGATTGTCTATGCGATTCGGGTATGTGTTGTAGCAACTCAGGGGAGTTACTGGTCCACTTGACTAAATCAAACCCACCAGCCTTAAACATTTGAATCAATTCCATCGCAGTTTTGACTGCATGATCGACTGTAGAGGCAGAAGATGCTAGATCGTCCATGTAAACGTCCCGTTCAATAACTTCAGCAGCTATTGGCCACCTTTGCCTTTCATCTTGAGCGAGTTGGCGCAGAGTCCTAAGTGCTAGCATAGGGCTAGACCGTAGACCAAAGGTAACGCGTTCAAATTGTAAGGTTTCAAGCGGAGCGTCTGAGGAAAAGCGGTATAAAATACGTTGATAACAACGATGAGCGGGGTGTGTATAAATACACAAATACATTTGCCTTACATCGGCAAAAAAGGCGATGCGATGTATGCGAACATTCAATAAAATGTTGAATATATCAGTTTGAAGATTAAAGCCTTTATATAAAATGTCATTTAGAGACAGGCCGGAGTCAGTTACGGCACTGCCGTCTAGTACAATGCGAACTTTAGTCGTAGACTTGTCGTCACGAACTACAGGATGATGCGGCAGGTAATAACCTGGAGAAGCACATTCGTTTGGAGATACGCGCGTTAAAATGCCTTTATCGAGATAGTCGGATATTATATTATTATACTTCTCATGTAAATCGGGTGAACGCAGAAGTTTAGTTTCGAGAGACAAAAACCTCTTTTTTGCGTTTATGTAAGAGTTACCAAGCCTTTGAGGATCATCCTTAAAAGGAAGCATAACTACGTAACTACCATCCTCATTACGTGTCGTAGTGGAAGTATAAATTTCTTCACATCGTTTTTCATCGGGGCTTAAAAATACCTGAGATGGTGGTTCTTCGGTGTACCAAAACCTTTCCACCAGCTTGTGAAGCGGATCAGCGGTAAATGCGCAAACAGTGTGCAACGAAGAGCGCGGTGACACAATGGGTGCATTCCCCATAATTATGTAACCTAAAGTCGTTTCTAAGGCAACTGGCATATTGGCAGATGTGACCTTGTTGAATAGGAGGATTTGACAGTACAAGTTTACACCTAAGAGAAGGTCTATCGGACCGGGTTCAGAAAAGTCATCATCAGCCATGGGTAGGTTACGTATGTGACTAAGTGCGCTGACATCGACACGCGAGTCAGGTAGTTGTGACGTAACATAATCCACAACCATGGGCTCGATGTGATATTCATTGCCGTCGTCGAAGCGGGAAGAAAATCTAAGCGAGGTCACTCCCAGGATTTTCTGCGAGGCGCCTCCTATACCTTGAACCTTAGCGAAGCGGCTTTGTGTACGAATGGGAAGCGACAAGCGCTTACTGCACTCGGCAGAGATGTACTCACTTTGAGAACCAGGATCAATCAGGCATCTCAAATAATGAGGGCGGTTAAATTTATCAATAAATTTTATTTTAGCGGTGGCCAATAACGCAGTTGTTATTGTGTGCGAATCGTGATCATATGATACAGTACAAACTGAAGTTGTATTCGGATCATTAGCGGGAGCGGGCAAGCAAGAGCCGACCTTATGCGCAGAGGGCGCAAAGTCGGTAGCTGACGCGCACGTAATTTCCCCGGGCGAGGACATATTTACAGACGCAGCGGAGCGAGCGCCATGAGCGGTAGCGGGTGATTTATTATCAGCGGTAATTTTCGTAACATTTTTATTTTTATTTGCGGGTGAAGTAAAGTGCAAGAGTGAATGATGCTTAGCCGAGCAGTGGGAACAAGTATTTACGGAAGTACATGCCATTGATTTGTGCTTTACACTCAAACAGTTAGTACAAAATGAGTTATCTTTTATAAATTTATATCTATCTTGAGGAGTCATTTTTCTAAAGGCAAAACAACGATAAAACTGATCGTGTTTATCGCGTTGGCATAAAGTGCATTTTGTCGCATCACTTGTGTCACTAGTGGTCTGGTCAGTGCCCACAAAAGATTTTGTTTGAGCGCTAGGCTTCGCACTAGGCGTAGGTATGTGAGCGCGCGACTTCTGCTGCGCTTGCGTTTTCGACGAAGGAACAGCTGACCGCGATAGTGCTTTGCTTTGTTCTTTGACAAACTCAATTAGATTTGAATAGGTTGGCATTTTATTTTTACGATAGGTAAGCTCAAATAATTTAACAGTCTCAGAGTCCAGTTTCTGGAGAGCGAGGTGCAGCAGAATAAATTCCGATAGGTCACCAAGGCTCAATTGTCTAAGAGCTTCTACAGACGTGTCAAAACTATCCAAGAATAACTCCAAACCTGAAGCGCTGGTAGCGGTAAGCGATTTAAAAGATAACAGCTGATTGAGGTATTGACTAGCAAGTAGTCTGGGGTCATCGTACTTTTGGATTAAAGCCTCCCATATAATAGGATAATTTTCAGCGGTCGGAGGCAAACGAGCACAGACGGATGCTGCGGAACCAGTTAATTTACCAATCAGATAATACACCCTATCACTATCTGAAAGTGAAGTATTTTCGTGAACAGTACACTTGAACTGATGGTAAAATAGTGGCCATGTTCGTACATCACCGTCAAAGCTTCGCAATTCTATCGGCGGAAGTTTCGGCCTAGGCCGTTCACATTGCGGAGAAGATTCATTTTTAGCGGGTGGAGAATGAGTCACAATGACTTGTTTGATAAGGCAATACATTATGTCAAAGTTAGTCCATTCTTGGTACCTAACAGTGTGCTTAGGATTTAATTTAAGCGAAATGGCGTTATAAGAATCTAATATTTTCTCAAAATCTTTATGTAATTGATCGATATTGAACGCACTGTGTTGCAACGACTGTAACTTTGAAGAATCGCTTTGTGCTTTCTTAGCTAGGTCATAAATGCCTTGCATGCGAGCAAACAAAAGTTCGCGCTTGGCTTCCAGCATAGCAAGTTGACCTTTGTCCTCATCGTAACTTTCGTCAATATCAGAACCTTCCTTTTTATCTCTTCTACTCATGATGAATAATTAACAGAATAGACGCAGAAATAAAAACCTCCAATAACAAGTTAAACGAGTAAGGAAATGCAACAATAACAAAAATTCTAAATGCCTACAGAACACAGAATAGGCGGGAGAAAAATAGTTACTATTAAGCGTGTTACAAAACAGTTAGCGGTGCGGTCAGAGATTATTAAATAGTACGCTTGAGTTCTACGTTTGCGATACAATTCTCTGTATGAGGGTAGGAGCGAGCCGGGCGGGGCCGACCTGGCAGCGATGAACAGACAAAATAATTATTGTCGTTCGGAATTATTGCGGGTAGTTTAGTGAACGTATGCCGAGTTTAGACCTTTCTAGAAGAGTTCAATAAGTAGGTATTACCTATGTTACGAATTGCGATGCGTGAAATGAAATAACAGGTAGCAATAACTTGCAGATTACTAGGATTCCTAGACTGATTTAGCGAAGCGGGTGCGAATTAAATATAAAATCTATAAGTTGGCCTAGCGAGAATGATTGCGGTTGATAATAAATATATCTAGGACAACTCAGATAATTATAATCAGTTAGGAATTTCGTAAAAGTTATCTACCTAGCGGGAGAGTGTGAGAATGAGTGTGACACGACGTGGATTTTGAAATAATTGTTCTAACGGACCGAGGTAGGCTCGCGTCCGGGCGGGATCTAATACATTGAACAATAAAGAGACGGATAGATTTAAAGATTAAAAAATCTAAAACATCCGTGCTCGTAGGACCAAATTTTATGATGGTTATTTGTAGTAGCTGGTTCTTTACTAAACCACTCATAAATCACAGGATGATTCGGGATATTTTAAGTGGACTGTATCTGCGGTTTTAATAGCAGCGTTTTACCTACCAATAAAACGCTTATTAAGCGATAAACGTTATTTAAAACCTAGATAAATGAGAGAAGCGAGTCTGATTTCCTGTTGCAAGTCGGTATAGTATTTAAATTCTCCCGGTTTACCTCGTTGTGTGACGTCACGTCCTCCAGGCAGGGGGCGCTGCTGTAGCAGTGTCGCGCGGCGGCGAGGTCCGCACTCCGGCTTCATTGAGTCTCATGTAATTTTTATAGCTAGGATGATTGCTATAAAAACTGTAGGTAAATATTATGTAGAGTTCTTTTTATATAGTAGGTACTGTACGTACAGTGGCCAGTAGGATAGGTCCCTACATCATCTTAGAACTGATACCTCCTACAAAAATATTTACCTATTACTGCCAGGCAGAGATAGAATGCTAGGTTTTAAATAACGTTTATCGCTTAATAAGCGTTTTATTGGTAGGTAAAACGCTGCTATTAAGCTTTAACGGTTATTTAAAACCTAGATAAATGAGACCTGTCTGTTATCGCCTGGTGGACGAATAACGCCAATGTGAGTGAATAAGTATTCATTGAGACCTGCCTATTAATTATTAGCTTTCAGATCGTAAATCCATACTAAAACTATGCCTACACATCATGATAAATTATTTTAGGCAATTAAAAATCTGATAGGCACCTATAGGCTGGTTGGTTAGGTAAGGCAAGTAGGTATGTATAAAAACAAAATGAATATATTCCAAATAAGTTATTTATTCATAAATGTAACAATAAAGGCTGCATTATTATTCAATAATACTATATATAGACTTATAGATAAATTCCAACACACAATAATCTATCTTCCAATAAATGGGTAACTTATTATTAATTATTTTAGTATCTATATTATATTTACATCATTACATTAAATTGGCACCTTCATTTTAACAATTTAACAAAAAACTCAATTCTTATCTCCTACAGACATGAAAGTTAAATCAACATTAGGAAGGCATTGGTGCAAAAAGATCATTGATAGACTGGCTACAGGACTGTATTGGTGCGGTAGCAATCTCACGACAATAATACTTTGCAAATGTATTTTCTGAACGCCAATTACCTCGTGCTAGGATATCATCAAGAGGACAGTTCTGTACCCAGTTTTTAGAAGCTACAGCAGACCGGACGCTGCCCGGGCTAGCTTTAATTCCTGCTTTCTGTAAAATCTTTTTAACCCATCCTGCTATAATTGCCCGAGAGGCCCCCTTAGGCGAGCCACATGTAGTCAAAAATAAATTAGATTCCTTACAAATAGCTCTTCTATCTTCAGATAACTTTATAACATTTTTAATCCAAAATATAGGATCAAGGTTTTGATATTCAGTGTTTTGAAAAACTCGCCACCCAGATTGTCTGTTACTCACTGAATCCGTTTTTGATCCATATTTTGGCCATAAAACTAAAGAGGTACCTGTGTGTACACAGTCTTCTTCATTTACTGACAATAACGTTAAATCATGGACACGACGCCCAGAGCATAACAAAAGTAATATAGCAGCTCGAGCTGAACATTCATACAAACTATTTACATTTACAGAATTATCTTTTAACCATTTGGTAAGTACATCAGTATCCCATATTGAAGCTTTTTGAGATTTTATGTTTTTAATACTAATTGATTTTAGGGCTTGTTTGACTAAAATGTGAGAGCTAAGTCGTTCGCTACCATCAGCGTTACATAGTGTCGACACAGCTGATTTATACACTAGTATGGTATTATATGCTAAACCTTGTTTCAAATGTAAATCTAAAAGAAACCTAGCTAAGTCAGATCCAGTAGGATGACAGACACTAACAGAGTTTTCACTAGCCCAACTACACCATTTTGCCCATGCTACACGGTAAGTTTTCAATGAAGAATCTCGCCAACTTTTTTGCAATAGTTGCTTTTGTTCTAGCGACCAACCGACTAGACTCTCTGACCACCCCCACATCTCCATACTTCCAGAACCATGTCCTGTGTCATTTTGGGTGGAAGGCCTGTTATGCTGTCTATCATTACCTTGCTCAGATTGCTGATCGTAAATGGGTGATCGAGAGCACGGTTCTTGAGGTCGGGTCTCCAAAATACTTTTTCCCAACGCGGTGCTACTACCAGGTAAACTCCTGTCGCTGAGTTTAGATGTTGCAACACTCGAGGCATCAAGTAAGGTGGCGGGAACACCCAGGCCAGGCGAAAGTTCCATATCTGACTGAATGCATCGTAAAGGCACGCCTGCTGATCCGTCACATCCAGGGTCCCGTACTCCGGTACAACATGTGCCATTGCTGACGCGAACAGATCTATCTGGGGATTGCCCCACTTGGCAAACACTATTTCTGTTACACTCGGAAGGAGATGCCACTCCGGTGGACGAGACAAGCGTGACAGGTGATCCGCTTCGCCGTTGTAAAGGCCTGGAATGTAATTTACCTCCATGTGGACATTGTATTGGTCCAGAATCGAAAGAATTTGGTATGTCAGGTTCAAGAGGGGTCTTGACTTGGTTCCTCCTTCGTTTCTTAGATACGACACGACGGATCTGTTGTCGGTCTGTATCAACAGAGACGATCCTGCTATGTATTGGCAATAATCCCTCAGTACATAAAACACTGCTAACATTTCTCTCTGGTTGGAGTGGAGAGCCATTTCTCTGAGTGACCATAGCCCGGAAAGTTTTACGTTGTTCAATAGAGCGCCCCACGCTATGCCCGAAGCGTCTGTTACTAGATAATTTGATATTGGGGCGTGATGTATTGGCGAGAACTTTGTAAGGTTGACAAGCCACCATTGCATCTCTATGATTGCTTCTTCTTGTATTTGGAACCGATGGCGCGGATTCCGGCGCCGTAGGAGGGACCGAGAATGATTGAGTAGTGAACGATGGTTCAACCGTCCTCTTGGTATTATAAAGCTTGCAAAATTGATCGACCCGACCAGACTCTGAATTTCTTTTAAATTCGCCCGCTTCTTTATTAGTAATCTTTTTAATTTTTGACGAATATTTTCGCTTTTCTGTGGCGGTAGGTATTTTACGTTTTTTAGAGGGTCCCATACTACACCTAGGTACTGTAACTTGGTTTGAGGAACTAAAATTGACTTGGGATAATTTATCTGCCAACCTAGGTACTCTAAAATTTCTATCGATTCCTGAACTTGCTTTTTCAGAACGTGAGGGTCTTGGTGCGCCAATAAAAAGTCGTCGAGATAGACTACTACCCTGAAACCTTTGTCCCTGAGAACTTGTGCTACCCAGTTTGATAGGCAAGCGAATATCTTTGGCGCGCATGCTAGGCCAAAAGGGAGGCAGGTCATTTGTAGAAGATTGCGCCGGTAGATCACCCTTAGAAAACATCTGTGTGTCCTGGACACAGGCAGATGAAAATAGGCATTTTTTAAATCTAGTTTGACTAGCCAGTCCGCTGTCTGCAGAAAATTTGGTATTTTGTGCATGTTTATCAGCCGAAACTTGCTCAGACACACATATTTGTTGAGATTTTTCAAATTGAATATGGGACGGATAGATCCGTCCTCCTTCGGAATTAAAAACATCGGCGACACAAAGCTGGGACTGTGATTCGCGTGCTCTAAAACTTTCATTTCTAACATTTCTTTTATGACTTTGTCCATTTCTTTTGATACGGGGGTACGAAAGGGGTGATTTTGCAATTGTGGTATTTGAATCGGGGGTATTTTTAGGAAAGGAATGCGAAAATTCTTTATTATTTGAAGAAGAGGTGCTGGGGCACGCAAATTCTCCCATTGTTTCGCAAACAGCTTTAGCTTGCCTGCCTGAAACGTTTGTAAGTCATAATCTACGCTTTGATTGCATGCGAGGAAAGGACTGACCTCTACCGTGCCCCCGGCTAGGACCGGGTTGAGCGTCATAACCTTGATTGACCCTTGGACGCGAGGGTCTCGTGCTTTGATTAAATCTTTGAGGCGGACGAGGATGGTCGCGCCCTTGCGTTGCGTAATTGTTCACTGCGTAGTGCGGCATTCTCATTGAATTTATTGGCAACTGAGGGTAGTTAGAAAATGCTTGCGCATAATCTTTTTGTCTATAGTTAGCATAGCTAGGCAAGGCCTGAACTTGCTGATTTGACCGAGCTTGCGCAGCGGTCTTATTTGAGTTTGGTGCCCGTGGCGGCCAAAAAATTTTTGCAGCACCCCCTGCTTTTTCAATACCAGAAGATAAAGCCTCTTTTTTGAATAAATTTTCGCAACTAGGCGGAATTTTCCGCAGGCTAGATTTGATGTAGCTGTCCTTTATTGATCGTAACAGAGTGTCACGTCTTTGCTGAATAATTTCTGCCCTATGGCCACATGCTAATTGTAAGATATCACTTGATGTTTTTTGAAAAGCACCCTTTACGAAAACTTCATTGATTTTACCCTGTAATGTATTTTGAGATAAATCACCCGTTGTACCTGCCCAATCAATTAATGCTTTAAAACCTGCCTGGGCGGCCTCATTATGTTTTATTATTGCTTGCGTGATTGAGGCAAAACCGCGTTCAATCAACGCCAGTGTATTTGACTTATCGTATGGTTTCAACTCATCATTTGTTTCCAAATAGTTGAAGCCTGGGGATGAACAATACTGTTTCTGAACTTCAGCGTAACGAACGTTATCCCAATCCTCAGTTTCAAAGTGATGGATTGATTTCAAAAATTCTACATGTGCCGGCAGTGACTTTGGTATAGATGGCTCTTTTAGGACAGTACTTAGCGAAAGTTCGAAACTTGAGGTATTACCCTGAAACCCTTCAGATGCAGCTAACTCGGGTGGGGCCTCAGAGGAGGGCTCCCGCCTTTCAATTTCGTCATCATAAAGTTCTCCGCTCACATCAGCACTAACATCAGAATGACAATCATGGTTATATTCTTGAACATTATTGAAGGTAGGTTGGAATGCAACGCTACCGATAAAATCTTTTAAATTGCTTACTTGTTCAGCCAGCTTGGCAATTGCATCGTCTGCCCGACGACGGCGTCTTTTCGCCTTCCTTTTCGAAGAGCTCGAACGTCTCCTCTTCCTCCTAGAGGCTGATGGAGCGGGGACTGGGGCTGATGCAGAGCCAGGTGCCATGACGGGAGAATCCGATGATGAGGAAGAGTCTGAAGAATCAGAGGATTCTCCAGAACTTACTTCATTTCTATTCATTTCTGAAATAACACAAAATATTAAAATATTTTTTTAAGGTAAACGAACGGTAACACCGTTTTCTAATGAGTAAAATTAAGACAAAATATAATCTTTTTAAGATATAATAGAATATTCTTTTGGTACTCACCGCATTAGCGGTAAGAACGACCGATCGCAACGAAATTCAAAACGCCAATGAAGCCGGAGTGCGGACCTCGCCGCCGCGCGACACTGCTACAGCAGCGCCCCCTGCCTGGAGGACGTGACGTCACACAACGAGGTAAACCGGGAGAATTTAAATACTATACCGACTTGCAACAGGAAATCAGACTCGCTTCTCTCATTTATCTAGGTTTTAAATAACCGTTAAAGCTTAATAGGATTACGCAAGTATTTCCAGGAAGAGAAAAGCCTGCTGTCGTAGGGATGATGTGAGGACATACAGTAGACAGCAGTACTTATGGAAATAGGCTTGGACACATGCACTAACCTTCGTGGCGTCAGGGCGTCGTCGGCGATGGCTGCTGCAGCGTCAGAGTCTTTTCACAACACCGAGAAACACTGGCAGCGGGGAGGTTCTTCAAAATCACTCAAAGTTAGGTGTACACACGTTAGATTTAGGTTATTTCATCAATATTCAGAACAAGGGTAATTTAATTGCGCGGTGGATGTCGTTAGCGTGATTCGGCGCGCGAGCGCAACTCAAGACTGTTCATTCTCTTCATACGAAGCCATCGGCCATCGTTAGAGCAGGATGGCGCGATTTGACATGTGCATGCGGGATAGGATAGGAGAAAGGGGTGGATGAATAAGGATGGAAATACTTGCATTACCTAAAACCTGGATTCAATATCCACCAAACTTGCCGAGTGAATCATGTAGGTAAAGGTATAATTATATTTTAAACTTAAAAACAAGCGTTAATAAACATAAATAAATAAAATACTTACAACAAAATAAAGAGTTTTATATTTTGTACCCGACTGAAATAATCCTAGAAATTATGTTGTTTCATAGTAGTACATATTACTAGCGTTCCGTATATCAAACACCATTTTCCAGCATTTCCACGAAACTTAGATTTTT
This sequence comes from Eupithecia centaureata, assembly GCA_944547425.1. Taxonomy (NCBI): domain Eukaryota; kingdom Metazoa; phylum Arthropoda; class Insecta; order Lepidoptera; family Geometridae; genus Eupithecia; species Eupithecia centaureata. Next base: position 9,728,927 of record OX155702.1, on the reverse strand, counting down.
TTTTCCTATTTTTCTTTTATAATAAGCTTATAACTAAACATAATATAAAAAATTATAAAGATCTATCGAAAAAAGGGATATCCGTAACAAGTGGGTTAACAGCCAGGTTTTTACCAAAACATTTTGTTCGTTCGGCTATACGCTACGCTATACGCTACGCTATACGCTACGCTATACGCTACGCTATACGCTACGCTATACGCTACGCTATACGCTACGCTATACGCTACGCTATACGCTACGCTATACGCTACGCTATACGCTACGCTATACGCTACGCTATACGCTACGCTATACGCTACGCTATACGCTACGCTATACGCTACGCTATACGCTACGCTATACGCTACGCTATACGCTACGCTATACGCTACGCTATACGCTACGCTATACGCTACGCTATACGCTACGCTAAACGCTACGCTATACGCTACGCTTTACGCTACGCCATGCTACGCTACGCCATACGCTACGCCATACGTTACGCTATACGCTACGCTATACGCTACGCTGTATGCTACGCCATGCTACGCTACGTTATACGCTACGCTAAAGGTTAGTTAGGTTAGTTAGGTTAGGTTAGTAAGGTTAGGTTAGTTAGGTTAGGTTAGTTAGGTTAGGTTAGGTTAGTTAGGTTAGGTAAGTTAGGTTAAGTTAGTTAGGTTAGGTAAGTTAGGTTAGGTTAGTTAGGTTAGGTTAGGTTAGTTAGGTTAGGTTAGGTTACTTAGGTTAGGTAAGTAAGGTTCATTTAGTTAGTTAGCATACGCTACGCCACGCCATGCTACGCTACGCTACGCCATGCTACGCTACGCTACGCCATGCTACGCTACGTTATACGCTTCACTACTCTATACGCTACGCTATACGCTACGCCACGCCATGCTACGCTACGCTACGCCATGCTACGCTACGCTACGCCATGCTACGCTACGTTCTACGCTATACGCTACGCTATACGCTACGCTATACGCTACGCTATACGCTACGCTATACGCTACGCTATACGCTACGCTATACGCTACGCTATACGCTACGCTATACGCTACGCTATACGCTACGCTATACGCTACGCTATACGCTACGCTATACGCTACGCTATACGCTACGCTATACGCTACGCTATACGCTACGCTATACGCTACGCTATACGCTACGCTATACGCTACGCTATACGCTACGCTATACGCTACGCTATACGCTACGCTATACGCTACGCTATACGCTACGCTATACGCTACGCTATACGCTACGCTATACGCTACGCTATACGCTACGCTATACGCTACGCTATACGCTACGCTATACGCTACGCTATACGCTACGCTATACGCTACGCTATACGCTACGCTATACGCTACGCAATACGCTACGCTATACGCTACGCTATACGCTACGCTATACGCTACGCTATACGCTACGCCACGCTATACGCTACGCTATACGCTACGCTACGCCATGCTACGCTATACGCTACGCTATACGCTACGCCATGCTACGCTACGCTACGCCACGCCATGCTACGCTACGCTTTACGCTACGCTACGTTATACGCTACGCCATGCTACGCTACGCTATACGCTACGCCATACGCTATGCTAAGTTATACGCTACGCCATGCTACGCCACGCTACGCCATACTACGCTACGCCATGCTACGCTACGCTACGCTCTACGCTACGCTATACGCTACGATATACGCTACGCTATACGCCACGCTATACGCTACGCCATGCTACGCTACGCCATACGCTACGCTATACGCTATGCTACGTTATACGCTACGCCATGCTACGCCACGCTACGCCATGCTACGCTACGCTATACGCTACGCTATACGCTACGGTTAGTTAGGTTAGGTTAGTAAGGTTAGTTTAGTTAGGTTAGGTTAGTAAGGTTAGGTTAGTTAGGTTATGTTAGTTAGGTTAGGTTAGTTAGGTTAGGTTAGTTAGGTTAGTTAGGTTAGTTAGGTTAGTTAGGTTAGTTAGGTTAGTTAGGTTAGTTAGGTTAGTTAGGTTAGTTAGGTTAGGTTAGTTAGGTTAGGTTAGTTAGGTTAGTTAGGTTAGGTTAGGTTAGTTAGGTTAGTTAGGTTAGGTTAGTTAGGTTAGGTTAGTTAGGTTAGTTAGGTTAGGTTAGGTTAGTTAGGTTAGTTAGGTTAGTGAGGTTAGTTAGGTTAGTTAGGTTAGGTTAGTTAGGTTAGGTTAGTTAGGTTAGGTTAGTTAGGTTAGGTTAGTTAGGTTAGGTTAGTTAGGTTAGGTTAGTTAGGTTAGGTTAGTTAGGTTAGTTAGGTTAGGTTAGTTAGGTTAGGTTAGTTAGGTTAGGTTAGTTAGGTTAGGTTAGTTAGGTTAGGTTAGGTTAGTTAGGTTAGGTTAGTTAGGTTAGGTTAGTTAGGTTAGGTTAGTTAGGTTAGGTTAGTTAGGTTAGGTTAGTTAGGTTAGGTTAGTTAGGTTAAGTAGCGTAGCGTAGCGTAGCGTATAGCGTAGCGTAGCATGGCGTAGCCAAGCATGGCGTATTGTATATCGTAGCGTAACGTAGCATGGCGTAGCATACAGGGTAGCGTGCAGCGTAGCGTATAGCGAAGCGTAGCGTTAAGCGTAGCGTATAACGTAGCGTAGCGTATAGCGTAGCGAATAGAGTAGCGTAGCGTATAACGTAGCGTAACATGGCATGGCGTAGCGTAGCATGGCGTCTTGTATATCGTAGCTTAACGTAGCATGGCGTAGCGTACAGCGTAGCGTAGCGTTAAGCGTAGCGTATAGCGTAGCGTAAAGCGTAGCGAATAGCGTAGCGTATAACGTAACGTAGCGTATAACGTAGCGTAGCGTAGCATGGCGTAGCGTACAGCGTAGCGAATAGCATAGCGTAGCATGGCGTAGCGTATAACGTAGCGTAGCGTATAGCGTGGCGTATAGCGTAGCGTATATCGTAGCGTATAGCGTAGCATGGCGTAGCGTAAAGCGTGGCGTAGCGTATAGCGTGGCGTAGCGAATAGCGTGGCGTAGCGTAAAGCGTGGCGTAGCGTATAGCGTAGCGTATGGCGTAGCGTATAGCGTAGCGTATAGCGTAGCGTATGGCGTAGCGTATAGCGTAGCGTATAGCGTAGCGTATAGCGTAGCGTATAGCGTAGCGTATAGCGTAGCGTTGCGTGGCGTGGCGTAGCATGGAGTATAACGTAGCATAGCGTATAGCGTAGCGTACAGCGTAGCGTATAGCGTGGCGTATAGCGTAGCGTATCATGGCGTGGCGTAGCGTAGCATGGCATAGCGTGGCGTAGCGTATAACGTAGCATAGCGTAAAGCGTAGCGTATGGCGTAGCGTATAACGTAGCGTAAAGCGTAGCGTATAGCGTAGCGTATGGCGTAGCGTATGGCGTAGCGTATAACGTAGCGTATAGCGTAGCGTATAGCGTAGCGTATAGCGTAGCGTATAGCGTAGCGTATAGCGTAGCGTATAGCGTAGCGTATAGCGTAGCGTATAGCGTAGCGTATAGCGTAGCGTATAGCGTAGCGTATAGCGTAGCGTATAGCGTAGCGTATAGCGTAGCGTATAGCGTAGCGTATAGCGTAGCGTATAGCGTAGCGTATAGCGTAGCGTATAGCGTAGCGTACAGCGTAGCGTACAGCGTAGCGTACAGCGTAGCGTACAGCGTAGCGTACAGCGTAGCGTACAGCGTAGCGTACAGCGTAGCGTACAGCGTAGCGTACAGCGTAGCGTACAGCGTAGCGTAGCTGTACGCTACGCTGTACGCTACGCCATGCTACGTTAAGCTACGATATACAAGACGCCATGCTACGCTACGCCATGCCATGTTACGCTACGTTATACGCTACGCTACTCTATTCGCTACGCTATACGCTACGCTACGTTATACGCTACGCTTCGCTATACGCTACGCTGCACGCTACCCTGTATGCTACGCCATGCTACGTTACGCTACGATATACAATACGCCATGCTTGGCTACGCCATGCTACGCTACGCTATACGCTACGCTACGCTACTTAACCTAACTAACCTAACCTAACTAACCTAACCTAACTAACCTAACCTAACTAACCTAACCTAACTAACCTAACCTAACTAACCTAACTAACCTCACTAACCTAACTAACCTAACTAACCTAACCTAACCTCACTAACCTAACTAACCTCACTAACCTAACTAAACTAACTAACCTAACTAACCTAACCTAACTAACCTAACCTAACTAACCTTACCTAACTAACCTAACCTAACTATCCTAACCTAACTAACCTAACCTAACTAACCTAACCTAACTAACCTAACCTAACTAACCTAACCTAACTAACCTAACCTAACTAACCTAACCTAACTAACCTAACCTAACTAACCTAACCTAACTAACCTAACCTAACTAACCTAACCTAACTAACCTAACCTAACTAACCTAACCTAACTAACCTTTTCAAACTAACCTAACCTAACTAACCTAACCTAACTAACCTAACCATACTAACCTAACCTAACTTACCTAACCTAACTAACCTAACCTAACTTAACCTAACTAACCTAACCTAACTAACCTAACCTAACTAACCTAACCTAACTAACCTAACCTAACTAACCTAACCTAACTAACCTAACCTAACTAACCTAACCTAACTAACCTAACCTAACTAACCTTACTAACCTAACCTAACTAACCTAACCTAACTTACCTAACCTAACTTACCTAACCTACCTAACCTAACTAACCTAACCTAACTAACCTAACCTAACTAACCTAACTAACCTAACTAACCTAACTAACCTAACTAACCTAACTAACCTAACCTAACCTAACCTAACGCCAATACGGCTTTATGCCCAAAAAGAGCACCGAAGACTCCCTTTATGACCTGATGAATCACATACGTGAAAAGCTGAAACGTAAAAAACTCATCATAATGATATCACTGGACGTAGAGGGAGCCTTCGATAGCGCATGGTGGCCCGCTATCAAAGCAAGGTTGGCTGAGGAGGAAGTCCCTGTCAACATACGGAGACTAATGGACAGTTATCTTCAGAACAGGAAAGTGAGAGTGAGATACGCGGGACATGAGCACGAAGAGTACCAATAAAGGATGTGTGCAGGGTTCAATTGGCGGTCCCATCTTGTGGAACGTTCTTCTAGACCCTTTACTTAAGGAGCTAGGAAGTCGGGGCGATTACTGTCAGGTCTTTGCCGATGACGTGGTATTGATCTTCGATGGAGACACGGCACAGGAGGTTCAGAGACAGGCAAATGCCGCCCTCGCCCATATTCAGGAGTGGGGTGTCAAAAACATACTGAAATTTGTTCCACACAAATCAAAAGCTATGCTATTACTTATGCTTATTGCCATACAGCGTGGTAATGCAGCCAGTGTCTTGGGGACGCTTCCGACTGGTATTGACATGGATCAATTGAGCTACCTTTAGACTGTTTGCAACCGTCTGCAGTTAGCTCAATGGTTTCAATTGTAAATACTAGTTGTAATTTTTCTATTCCTTTGCTTGTAATTTTAAAGCTATGCTTATTACGAGGAAGCTAAAATACGACACACCACTTCTTCAGATGGGCGGGATCGACATTGGCATGTCTCCTGAAATCAAAATTTTGGGTCTCACAATAGATCAGAAGCTCGCCTTCAATAGCCACGTCTCAGAGGTCTGCAGGAAAGCCCTGGATATATACAAGCAGCTCTCTAGAGCGGCAAAGGTAAGCTGGGGTCTCCACCCAGAAATAATAAGAACCATATATGTGGCAACAGTAGAGCCAGTAGTTTTATACGCTGCCAGCGCCTGGGTCCAGGCAACGGATAAACTGGGGGTTCAGAGAAAACTCAACGCAGTACAGAGGGGTTTCGCTCAGAAACTGTGTAAGGCATACAGAACGGTATCACTAAACTCGGCACTGGTGCTGGCCGGGATACTACCACTCGACCTCAGGATAAAGGAAGCGGCATCTCTTTTCGAGGCCAAGAGAGGAGTACCCCGGCTAGAACTAAGAGACTGGGAAGTGGAACGCCTGATGCCTCATACCGAAATGGAGCACCCGGCAGAACATATGAGCCTGAAGTTCGTAAGCCTGGTAGACCAACAACAAGTGGACAACCACAACGACCAAGCAGTCAGGATTTTCACCGATGGTAGCAAGATTGATGGTAAAGTTGGGGCAGCTTTATCCTTCTGGAAAGGCGCAGCTGAAACCAAAACCATCAAACTTAGTCTACCATCCTACTGCACTGTCTATCAGGCAGAACTTCTGGCTATAAGGGCTATAAGGGCCACAAGGGTTATCCTTAAACGCACAGAGGGCACCTTTGGAATATATAGTGACTCGCAATCGTCGTTGGAAGCAATAACAAGCTCTGGTTCTCTACATGCCTTGGTAGTGGAGGTCAGGAGAAACATCAAGGAAGCCCAACTCCAGAATAAGGTGGTTACCTTATTCTGGATCAAAGCACATGCGGGTCTTGAAGGAAACGAGCGTGCTGACCAGCTGGCTAAGGACGCGGCGCACTATAATAAAAGAAAACCTGACTACGACTGGTGCCCGGTTTCATTCGTCAAGCGACAAATCCGTTCGGATTCGCTTGATGAATGGAACCGAAGGTACTCGTGTGGTCAAACGGCCAGCCTTACAAAAGTGTTTTTCCCGGACGCCATAAAAGCCTACAAAATCGTCAGGAAGATTCAGCCGACTGGCGTCTTAACACAGGTAATGACGGGCCACGGTGGGTTCTCCGAATACCTGAACCGGTTCAAGCGTAAGGAGAGCCCATCGTGCATTTGCGAACCCGGGAAGGATGAGACAGTGCCACATATTTTGCTGGAGTGCCCCGCGTTTGGTTTTGAGAGATATGAGGTGGAACAGGTAATCAATGTAAAACTAACAAAAGAAAGTATCCATGAAATAGTAGAGGACAAGGTCAACCGTCCGAAGTTTTTGAAATACTGTACCAACATAACTAATAAAGTAATAAAAAGAAATAAGTAGCATAAGAAATATATGATGAATATATATATAACATATATACAGGGTGTCCCATAATGAGTAGATAACCTGAAAGGTGCTTATGCGGCAAGTCAAGGCCTATCAGAAACATTTTTTATTTTTTTTCTAGTTTGACCCGTTCGGAAAATATTTAATATTTTGTAAATTTGGAAAAATTTGTATCTTTGTTCACATTTTTGGACTTTGTGCCCACGATTTCAACAAATTTTTTATTTTTATTTTTGGAATATACTAAAGAAAAGTAGCTTTTTTGAACACCGTTTGAAATATTTTGGTAACTAGGACCAGTAATTTTCAAGGCAGGTTTAAAGTAGAAAATTTTAATTTTTCAAATTATTATGCAAAGTTTGAGCTGCTGTGGTTAAAAAAAAAGATAGCGAAACCTAAGATGCCAGCTACTTTAAAAAAATGTCCATTTCAAGAGCTTCCTAAAATGGTAATAAGCGTTGAAATTTTGTAGGGTAAAAAACTGAGATATTGCTACTTTTGTGCCAAAAGGGGCCAATGCTACTAAAAATAATATTGAACCAACACATCAAAAAAATATCTTTTTCGTTCTAAAACGGTTACTTTGCTACTAAAAAACAGTAAGTGAAATCTCATCATCCATACAGCAATGTTTGAAAACGAAAGCTATCAATCAGTGCGTCCTATCCTCTTACCCCTGATGTCCTACGGAGCTGAGACGTGGACCTGGACACTCACGGTAGAGCTGCTCCACCAGTTCTAAGTCGCTAAGCGAGCTATGGAAAGGGCTGTGTGAGGAGTTACTCTGAAGGATAGGATTCGTAATGAATACATCCGACAGAGAACCAAAGTTATCGACATAACTCAAAGAATTAGCAAGCTGAAGTGGCAGTGGGCCGGCCATATCTCATGAAGAACCGACAACCGTTGGGGTAAACGTGTTCTTCAGTGGAGACCGCGACTTACCAAACTTAGTGTAGAACTACCTCCAGCCACGTACGATGACGATCTGCGAAAGCCTGCTGGCAGATGCTGGATACGTCAAGCTGAATACAGGGCGCTCATTAGGGGAGACTTATGTCCAGCAGCTATGTGATATGGGCTGATGATGGTGATGATGATGATGAAATGTTCAAATTGATATCCTCCAACTCTGATGCAGGCTCTGCATCTTTTTAATAAAGGATTTTTTTAGCTAACTTTCGTAATTGCGGTCGTTAATTTTTTCCGCGTGCGTCGTTTTGGACTTGACGTCGAAGTTATATTAAGTTATATTAAATGAAATGAAATTAAGTTATAGTATTTAGGGAATAGGTTTTTTGTACACCAGGTCCTTCAAGTTGCCCCAGTAAAAGAAATCCAATGGATTCAAGTCCAGCGACCGCGCTGGCCACTGGGAAGCGCCACCACGCGTTATTCATCTGTTTGGATACGTTGAATCTAAATAACGCCGTTCCTGAACGGCTTAGTGTACTGGACGCTCGTCATTCTGTAGTTTGAATCTTCTTTCCAAATACATACCACTAAATTCGTACTCATAGCACAAAGTCTCTTTACTTTCGGCTAGATTATTGTTTATTATTTAGTAACATATTTCCTATTTTCCAGCATGAATCAGCAAAAATAGTAGCAAAGTAACCGTTTTAGAACGAGAATGGCGAAAAAGATATTTTTTTGATGTGTTGGTTCAATATTATTTTTAGTAGCATTGGCCCCTTTTGGCACAAAAGTAGCAATATCTCAGTTTTTTACCCTACAAAATTTCAACGTTTATTACCATTTTAGGAAGCTCTTGAAATGGACATGTTTTTAAAGTAGCTGGCATCTTAGGTTTCCCTATCTTTTTTTTAACCACAGCAGCTCAAACTTTGCATTATAATTTGAAAAATTAAAATTTTCTACTTTAAACCTGCCTTGAAAATTACTGGTCCTAGTTACCAAAATATTTCAAACGGTGTTCAAAAAAGCTTCTTTTCTTTAGTATATTCCAAAAATAAAAATAAAAAAGTTGTTGAAATTGTGGGCACAAAGTCCAAAAATGTGAACAAAGATACAAATTTTTCCAAATTTACAAAATATTAAATATTTTCCGAACGGGCCAAATTAGAAAAAAAATAAAAAATGTTTCTGATAGGCCTTGACTTGCCGCATAAGCACCTTTCAGGTTATCCACTCATTATGGGACACCCTTATAATAGCATGATATGACATAAGAATGAAAATAGAAACTAAGTATAAATGTATTCTCAAAAAACCTATAAAACCTGTATATATTAAGAAAATTAAAGAAAATGTTAGATTTAAGAACCCAGACAGAGAAAATCCCTATGAATAAAATTTTAGAACGTAGGCTGGCATCCCACCAGCAATAGGAATAAAAGGAGATGAATGGAAGGTACAGATAGAGTGTGAAAGTACGAGAAGCATCAAAGTGAGAACTTGCACGAATCAGGCTCAAGTAAAGACAGATTATGTTGGAGGAAATAGAACACAAAAAAAAAAAAAAAACCTAACCTAACCTAACTAACCTAACCTAACTAACCTAACCTAACTAACCTAACCTAACTAACCTAACCTAACTAACCTAACCTAACTAACCTAACCTAACTAACCTAACCTAACTAACCTAACCTAACTAACCTAACCTAACTAACCTAACCTAACTAACCTAACCTAACTAACCTAACCTAACTAACCTAACCTAACTAACCTAACCTAAGAGCTTGTCCAGAAAGGGCGAATTCGCCGCGAATCGTTTCCTAAACTTAAAAGTTTTACTATTGTAAAAGTTAATCTTTTACATAAAAAACATAACATAATAATACGCTACGCCACGCTACGCCACGCCACGCTACGCCATGGTACTCTACGCTATGCAAATGAAATATGATAGCATGAATAATGATCCTTGCCGCATTTACCCCATAGCCGCACTTACCCCAACTGACCTTACCTAAAATAGTGATGTACCTACTGTTAGGTAAAATAACATATATATTACAAATGAGAATAATTGGATAGATAGATGGATGTTTGTTACTTCTTCACGCCAAAACTACTGAACGGATTTCTCTGAAATTTTGAATAAACGTAGTTCTAACCCTGGACTAAGATGTAGGCTACTTTGCATCGATCATTTTAAGTTTTGTTGAATTTTTGTTTTATCAAGAGTAAATTTTTTCCTGGTATCGGATCGATGAGGAACACTTATCTTATCCTATTCTAAGTGATTGATGAGGATTTTTTAAGTTTCATTTATCATTGTGTTTTGAACAATCCTACCAAATTTGAGCCGGGTGCGAATTTTGTACTCACGTATGTAGGTATGTCTAAAATTCTAAATTGACAGAACTCCATGTCATTTTAGAGACCTTCTAGGTAGGTATTATTTTTATTCCGAGTTGTGAGTATTATCAAAATATTTTGTCAAAATTTTGATTAAAGAACTGAGATAAAATTAGTATATTTTAAGATAAGGAACAATAAATAAAGCAGTTCATGTAACAAACATGATCATAGATATTTAATTTAGATTTAGTTTTAATTTTTAGTATTAGTTTTGACTAAACCTAGCAATAAGCCTGTATTTTACTAACAAACTATGGATTCTGTTATCTGCAATAAAATATTTTTTTTTTATAGCAAAATGCGTTAAGGAATAAAACACGGGTACCTACGACCAAATACGGATCTGAGACTTGGACGATGAAACACTCCCGGTACAGCTGGTCCACCAGTTCAAAGTCGCTCAGCGAGTTAAGAAAAGATTTATGCTCGGAGTTTCTCTGAAGGATAGGATTCGTAACGAGTACCTACATCCGGCAGTGAACCAAAGTTATCGACATAGCTCAAAGAATTAGCAAGCTGAAGTGGCAGTGGACCGGCCATCTCGCGAAAAACCGCTGAGATAAACGTTTTCTCGAGTGGAGAAGTGTGATGACGATCTGGAAAAGTTATTTGCATGCAGTTAATGGATGTAGCAAGCTGAAAACAGTGCCCAAGGCGCTCATAAGGGGAGGCCTATGTCCAGTTGTGGACTAATATAGGTTGACGATGATGAAATATGCATCTAAGGCACTATTCTAACAAACTATTGTTTCTAATGTATTACGAAAAGATTGACGCTTTATATAATGTAGCGTGACACAAACGCCATCTATATTGAAACATGGGAATTACATTATACCGGTCTACCTATAAGAACGATAACACAAGTCTCACGAAAACCCCGGGTACCGGGCCTCGTGCGACATAAAGGCATAAAGGCTTGCGATGCAACGTAGTACAAATCAAATCTCATAGATGTCGCCTCAATACAGTCGGGAAATATGGTGCCAACGTAGTACAAATTAAATCTCTAGATGTCGCATATACAAAGTCGGGCAAAATAGTGCCAAGTGCCAACGTAGTACAAACAATATCTCATAGATATCGCTTCAACACAGTTGGGCAATTTTTAGTAGAGCCGCAGTGTCTTGATAGAGCTTTTTGATAGACCAAATAGAGAGAATAGATTAGTTACCTCTTTTTAAGTTGGTGGTGGAATAATTAGACCTTAGAACTAATAGCGTGGATATTGTGAAGGAGTTAGCTCTTATTTTTCAGCCCCTCGCTAAAATAACGCCCTCTTTTAAGTTTTTTTTATATTTTAAGAAAATGCATGATTATAACTTCGCGGGAATCGAACCCTCAACCTTAGCCCGCTATGCTACCTAAATCTTCAATGAGTAAGACATTTAGCTACCTATTTAGTACTTTCACATTTCTTATCTAAAACCATCCTTACTAATATCCTAAATGCGAAAGTTTGTATGGATGTCTGAATGTATGCTTGTTTGTTCGTCATTCACGGCAAAAAGACTAAACGGTTCGAGCTGCAATTTAGAATGGACGTAGTTCTAGCCCTGGAATAACATATAGGCTATTTTCATCCCATAAATCAGTTCTCATGGTATAGAAATAGCCTTGAGACGTTTCAATAGAAGCAATGCGTGTGAAATCACGCGGGCAGATGCTAGTTATGAAATAAAATCCACAAAAACTGCCCACAGTATGTACATAATATTTATTTTCCTTTTCAAATAACAAAGAATTATTAAGCTAAAGGTTCTCAACCAAGGACACTTATACTAAAAACATGAAATTAACTATCGATAAATAATTAAATATAAACTAAAAAAAATACGACAGGCAAACATTCTTGCTTTAATCGACCCTAACTTTCTTTTTGACACAACCTGCGAAAGGAAAACCTGTTATAAAACAATAAGAAATAGTTTGATTAAATTATAATAGTTACATAATAATTTTACAAATGTCGCCTGATGGCCAAGCGAAACATTTTACAAATGACGAGTAAGAATTATGGATGGTATCATTGAACAAACTTTGTACTTACACATTTTTAACTTAATTAACGGGTATTTGAATCAAATAATCAAATAAATAACCATCAAATAGTTTTAACCTTATAACATTTAGGAGATCCTTTGCAGGTTGGTTCAAAGATAAGTCTAAATACTTTGCATCTCATGCGAGAAAATTTTTGTGTAAAGACCCAAAGGTACCAATAACAGTTAACAGCCAGGTTTTTACTAAAATATTTTGTCCGTCCCTCTTATTAAGGGTCCAGAGACTAAGCAAACGAGAGCAAATGAAACAAATCGATTCGAGGATTCGACGATCATTCACTCACACGTTCACTCGCTTTCGCTGTAGTTTCCACACTAAACGAACGCATGAGAACCCCAGCGAAGACTGGCGACAACGGAGCACGGCCTAATGCGAACGAAGGCCTGAAGTTAGGCACCTTAACTCTATAGAAATATACATGATCAAAGTTTAAACAGAGAATTTAAATGTTATAGTCTCAAAGTGCTATTACAGTCCAGATTACTTTTAATGATAATTTGTTAATTAGTTTTTTTATGTTGCATGCCATCATGCAACATAAATCTACATATCGCACCCCTAGAACAAGACAGCGCTAAGTCGAAAAACTACTTTTTTCAGAAACGACGAAAAACCGTTATCTGCTTTTGTATAAAAGTTATTGACAAAGTCTTGAATGTTTTATATAACGTATCCGATGTGAATCATTATAATATGGTTAATTTCCCTCAATAAACGTCGAGCGAGCAATTACATGCATTTTTCGTTATAATTCTCTTTTGTGTAATTATCTCATGAAATAAAAATGAAATATTTCCAGATACGTCCTTCTTATTGAATAATTATGAAATAATGTTCCATTTTTTTACCAGTTATTGGTTAAGTGTAAATATACAATAAGGAACTATTTGATTTTTTTTGAGGAATTTTCCTATTGTTTGTAAAATAAAAGACAAAATTACCAAAAGCAAAATTTCGTTAAATTTTTTTTTTAACAAAACCAATATCATTATTCAAAAACTAGTGATTATTTAAACTTAAAACGCCAAAAATAAAAAATATTGATGTCTCTATTTGAAAGCAGTATACAAGTAAGAGCCTTAATTTTTGTAATGATGTGTACCTTGAAATTGGCTAGATTTCTTGTGTACGCCTGACGATGTACTTCTCATTGCCTTTCTTGGGTGACCAGCTCCCAAAACTTTTTAAAAAATTTTTCCTGTGGGTTCTATCTATTTTTCCTATGCATCTCATTTATCGTCACAAGATTGACGGGTCTGACGTTCAGCGATCTGTTTTAAAAAGTTTCATAGGTACAGAAACATACCTACGCTTTATCCTATCTTCTATAGCTTAATAAGTAATGTGAGTTCCAGCCACAAGGATTTCGTTTCATTTTTATTTATAGTGGCGGATTGCTTGTTGTCCACCAGTAGTAGTGTAGGCACCAGGAGATTGTGCCTGGGTAGCAGAAGGTTGTATTGGAGCGGTGCAGGTGTTGCTGCTGCTTCTACTGGAGTTTGATGACGATGATGAACTCTGACTCTAATACAAAATGCTCAAGCAGGAAGTAGAAGAAATTATTCTATTGACTACAAGGGGCCTATTGTTTTGTTTAGCAGGGAAAGTAAAACAAAGGTCTATATCTGAATCATCAATAAAATTAAATTCAACACTTGGGCCAAATAACGTATGAACCGGTATTTCTGTAATCTCCCTAGTTTCTGACAAATCACTTCAAGATTCTGCAACGACTATTACTTCAACCGCTGGTAATGCAATGTTTGATGCTGCCACAGTGGTGCGTTCAGCATCCTTTCCATATCTATTTCTTGAACAGTTGACAATTGCCTCTATGGTTACCTACTCCAATTGGCTTTTCGAGCAGCAGCAGGTCGTGACCCTTCATCATCTGCCATAAAATGAAATAAAACTAATTAATTCCAAAATAGAGCACTATCTGGAAAACATGTTTTGGTAGTCCTATTATAACGAGAAAAATACTGTTTAAAAAGATTTTTATTGTTTTGAACGACTATTAATATGAATTTAAATTAATTGAAATTGATTTAAACTGATTTTTGAATAAATTATAGCCAATTTTAAATATGCCATTAATAGGGCATTATTTAAGAAATTGTTAGTTAGTTAAACAATACGGAACTATTTTGGAATAATAAACAAAAATTTACCTACCTTCGATAACAATACCGCCGTATTTCGGAATACTAGTAAAACGCCAACCAGGAAAATTCTCCAACACGGGATTATCACTAAATAACTCACAGAATTTGTCTCAAAAATTCAATGACACCAGAGTATTCCTTAATAATTTGCTCTTGCGTATGAGCAATACGATTTTTTAAGACGGTGGCCATGTTGCAACTAGACATAAATTCGTATTCGTGGTATGATTTTTCACCTATTTGTTCACTAATAGCGACGTACATTTCCATTTCTTGGGCGTCTGTGTGAATATAAATAAGCCTGTTTTAGTGGTATACGCGTTAAAACTTTGCGGATTCAAATATGCAATAAAGTCGATTTTGAGATTTTTCGACATAATTCCGTGTTGTTCTAGGGGTGCGATATTCTCTACTTATTTTGCATAACATAACCGGCCAAGGTTTTATTATTTGTTATCTCTCGTCTTCATGCTTTTTGGTAAATAAATATCTATACCTATCTTTGCTTTCGCCAAGGCCACGACACTTGTTCGTTCGCGTTCGTTTTTTTGCCTTCACTAACTCTCGTTTGATTGGTCTAGATCCACCATGATAGATTATTTTAGCTCTTTCGACATCCACTGGCTGAGTTTCTTACAATGCAGCCGCCAGGTCGAAGGGAAATGCAATCTTGCATGAGACACAAAAGGTTCAGGTTTAAGGAGAGATTTTTGAATCGCACACGCGACTACATCCTGATATTGGTCCAACGACACATAACTCTATCATCTAAAACGATATAACAGATATACAGTCTTGAAACCCACTGTATAAATAAAAATATTAATTAGGTACCTAGTTTTTTAATGAAGCTTTGTGTAGGTACATTTACGTGTCTATTTTTTCTGTTCAACATCGTCAGACAAGAAATTACAATAATAAATGTGTGATTCCACATTGTTAAAAGATTGTGACTAAAAATAGGAAAAAGGTAAAATAAGCTTACAAAAGCGTCAGATCGGTTTACAAAGTATAGGTAAATGACAACTTTTTATACGAAGGTAGTCTACAATTATACATAAAATTCCCGGATGTTTCGGTTTGCAAATACATAGGTATGCAACACTATATCTATATAATTACGATTTGCGATACATCGAATACAATATGGATGCTAATATTATTTCTCATACAATTAAGATGGCAGTCTAATAGACTTTAAATACGTAAAAGTCTGAATAACTTCGCATCATTATATTCGGATTGTACAATATCAATTATCGAAATATTATTAACATTATTGACTTATAAAAATCATAACAGTATTTAAAACTAGTAAGATGCAAATAAATCCAGAAATATTCAATGACGTGATTTAGTAGATATAATTATGATAAATTAAAAAATATTTAACAATTTAGTAATTGTATACATAAAAACAATTTAAGGCCTATTTACAACTGCAAACGAAGCTTAGGTAGTGAAATAATATTAAATAATTCACTGTTAAACAGCCTATAATCACAGGGATAATTTTAATATAATTACAACATAGAAGGTGGAAATTACGTAAAATATATTTTATATTCTACAATAACTTTCTATTTACAAAAACTGAATATTTTAAAATGAAAATAATAACATAGGTACTTTCAATAACAATTTTACAGAATAACGTTGTTTTTGAAAATTTTATACGATAGAAATCGTAAGAAAGAATTGTAAATATAATAATTGTAAGTATAATTGTGGAATTGAAATGTTTCTGCGTATAATATCTTTATTCCCATACAAATAAAAATAATTTAACTCCCACCTATAAACAAATTACATTGATCCAATGATTAGATATAATTAATTATATACGCAATACTTAACTTGAGTAATACAAGACGGAATTTATGAAATCGGCATGTTGTATAATAGTGGGTCATAAAACAAAAGATATTATCATTTTGTTATTAAATTCATTAATATTTAAAAGATAAATCAGGTATATTACACATTAATCATTAACTTGACTTTACTATTAAACGAGCCAATATTAAAACATTTAAATACCTAAACAATGACTTACGCGTACCAAGATTACGTTTTTAAAATGTAATTGTGGCAATATTCTGGAAGAATTAATTTTAATATTGAATTAACCCTACTACATTAAAATTATTATGACGCATTGGATGCGTTCCACTCAATTAATCAATTTTACGTCAATTTACTAAAACAATCAATTTACCATCAACACTAATGCGATCATAAGACATCATACTTCTTAACTATAGGGGTTTCAAATACCGACACATACAAATGCCATGAAAATATTTCATTGTTCGACATTCATTGCACTTTTGTATCACTGATCGTGAAATTTCTTCTTAAAATAGAGCAATGTTTGGTAGGATTGTAACTTTGATACATTTAAAAGCGTTTTACAATGGGAAGAATTGACCCTTCGAAAAATATTGACTTCTCGGATTTTTTATTGTCTTTATCAAACTATTGTGTAAATGGTATGTTTCCAAATATAGAAATTTCATCCTTTTCAAAAGAAAAACCATTTACGGGTTTGGGATTAAACCCTGGTTAATTAAAATTTACCAAATCGCCAACCCATCAATTGTCATTTTCAAAATTTGATCTCATGTCCTGGATAATTGTTACAAAATGTTACGATTCAAATACGTAGATTCAATTTAGACAATGACTCTAACTCGGAACTTATGAAATTATTATATCAAAGGCACTAGAAACACTAGTGGACAAACAAAATAGTTTCAATACATTGAACAATATAACAAGTGCGTTTATAGAAATCGCATTTCAATAGTTTATAGACTTACAACTATAGAATCAATTATAAATCGTATTTTAACTATTTTCACTGTTGTGGCGATGCAGAGCATTCAAATGTAAGTTCAATTATTGTAGTTAGATTTCAGATTAGAATTTGAAAACAATGAGACCCTATTATCATTATTATTTCATTTTATTTAATAGTCTTGACTTAAGGTCATCTATATTGACATTACAACACTTAGGAATAACATGTCTTTTATATTATCTACAATTCTATACGATGATTTAAACTAATATGAGGAGTCTAAAATTGTACTAACGTATATAATGCTCTGTCATCACCATGGGAGTATATCCTGAGTATATAGGCTATCTAAGTTACTGAACTAATTGATATGATTTGAACTATTGACTATATTGAATTTTGAAACTATTTGTCTTTTAAAATATCAACAAATCCATACCTCCTTGCAACATCATTCATTTCTAATATTAAAACCTTAATACTGTAATTAGTGCTATCAATATTAGGAATCTACGAGCAAAGGACTGAAATCTTAACCTGTTTTTATCAGACAGATTTGACCGTTGAACATTAAATCGGACAAAAATCTGTCATTTATCCTCCTGGCTCATTTTTACATTCATTTGACAGAAACTGTCGATTAGTCTCTAGAACCTAGTTCACCACACTGTAAGTTTCGGTGAACGGGCACCCATTTCACGTCACTATTCCAAGAAACTTTCATTATATAACCTCTAGTTAGTGACTAGAACAATCGGAATGATAATCTTCAGGCCTCATCATGAAACAATTTCATTCTCCAACGTTTTGATCACCAATTGCTAAAATGTAATGGACAATCACAATTAAGTTTTTTTAATTGCGTTTACTCAGAGATTTGACTTCGTAAACAACAGATAGTCAATTCAGATAAGTTTATACTATTTTCGACGATAATTCGCTGCATTTTGATTATAAATAAAAAAAAATACTAATCATAGGCGGAAATAGTATAAGTGACACGTAAATTCATCTGAAGTAACCAGCATCCTTTGAGTCATAGTGAGGCCCTGATTAGAAATAAAGGAATGGGCATGAAATGGAGATCATTCCATTTCTACAAACTCCAATATTTCTAAAACAATCGATATTCAACATAGGCAGTATATTGTTAGACTTACAAGACATTAAAATTACGATTCGTATCCTAGTAATTGTTGATTACCGTAATTTTTGGCAAACTAATACTCAAGTTTTGCACTTGTCAATGTCATGTGGCTTGTCACTGTCATTCGACGGGTTTTTAAACATAGCTTTCCATATGAGAGCTAGTGGTCGGACCCTAGAAAGATGCCTCGACTAGATAAGTCCCGTCCATTGCCACACCAGTCTGGTTGCCTTGCACCGTGCTGCCTGCCGGTATATACTTGCCGCAAGCTTGCTGTAACACAAAAAGATACATTAGTAATTTCTTTCAAACTTAACTTAACACTGGCGAATATAGAGCCTATCTTATCTACACTTAAGCTAACACCGATAGGGTACTAAGCTGCATAACTTGTGCGGTTATGAATGAATTCCAAAATGAATTAATTGTTTTCAAAAAAATATTTTTTACACATTTTAGCTGTTACTTTTTTATGAATTTACAATAGACATTTCAGAATTCAACAAAGCACAAGTAACACTATAATATACAAAAAAATACACAGACACGGTAACATCCAAAGTGTAAAGTGAAGTTTTGCTACAGCAGTGATATGGAGTAAAATGTATAATGTTGTGGATAAATTTATATGTGCCGCATGCCAATTCGTCAAAATTTGTAGACCCATTGTTGTGACATGTAAATGTAAGAGTTAATGTAAGACATTTGTGTTTTGAATGATAGAATCTTAAGTTTTGGATGTCAGTATTTCGTGTTCAGGTCCCACTTAGATTTTTCTTTACTGAATTTCTGAATATTGCATAAAAGAGGTCATGTATAAAGTCATTTTAATAATTTTAATTTCTGTTTGAGTTAAAATGGTTAAAGAAAAATAGTTATTAAAACTCACTACAGTTATTAAAAGTAACTGCATATTTGTTTCATTTATCAAAATTATTATAGTTGCCAATCGATGAGTAAAATGTGTGCAGTGTGTTGGCATTGGTTTGTAAGTATTTGAATAATAATATAATATACAACAACGAAGACAACATTCCCATGACATCCTACTAATAATAAAATACATATATTTTTGGTACAACATTTATAACATTTACAACCACTTCTGGATCTACGATTCAATCACTACATTCTTTACTTTATTATTTAAAGAATGGAGAGACCATTTGACAATAAAATACAATACAATAAAATATATTTTGCTTACACAACATCAGCATGAGCATAAGCCATAAATACAATACAACATTAAGATACCGACAAACATGAACACCTACTGTTAATACAAAAATAAGTTTTATAGATTTACAATTTAATATAAAAAGCAACATTATTTTTGCAGCCAACACACTGCAGACATAAAATAAAGCCTCAATTTGGAAATGACGGTTATTACCACACAGCGATTTGATTTTACCAGATTACAAAAATATTGATTGAAATACAAATCCCAAGATACATTCCCGGATATTTTTATCCTGTACAGTTGTGTATTAATAAAAAAAAATGTGTTATTTTATCAGTGTTTTTTTATGTCAGAAAATAGTCGTTCAAAAAAATACGACATTTCGAAATAATTGTTGTATGAAGGTAAGGTCCCAACTTTGAACAAACTGTAGAGTAAGAGCCAAGTGATTGCAACAACAAAACAAACATGAAAATACCTAGAAAAAAAAGAAACAAAAATAAAAAAAAGTATTTTCACTTTACTCCATCTACCCTCAAGCACTACAATAAAAAATCCGAACCAAATAAAGCTGTCTATTCACGGCGCGTTATCGCTGCGTGGTAACACCGAGCCACATACTGGTAGCGCGTCTTCGCTCGGCGCGGCGGATATTGACGTCTCTGAGGGCCGTGAGGTAGCCGTGTACCGCCGAGCTCCTTTCCGACTCTTTCTACTCGAATCTAATAGCAGGACCTGTCAGAGCCAATCACTATAAGTGTCTACGTGTAAGAAAGTGTAGTGTAAAAAATAGCGAACAAAATTACTGCAGATATTGAAAATGGGTAAGAAACTAGAAATGAAAGAAGAAACTACATTCTTTCTAGTATCTATGATGACTATAGCATTCTCTAGAACACAATTTTTAAATGGAAATTAGGATCATAAAACATTACCTTTTTTCATTAATTTTGAGTTGATTCAAGAGGTCACAGACCACGTAGTGACCAAAAAACCCAACAAGAGAAAACATGTCCCTTGTAGGTTTATTAAAAGTAGAGTTGAGAATAATTTTATTTCAGTCGGCCAACATACTAATTCTGATATACACACTCACCCATAAATTGCAACAAAGCGTCACAAATAAAACATTTAGAGCATATTATGAATAAGAAAATACTTAAAGATAAATTTAGCCTGTAATAAATACCAGATAGATCATGTAAATATAAACATTAAACACCAAGCTCGGCAAATTCATATAATTTAGCGTGGCAAACAGCTTAGCCACAAGAATCACATAGCGACGGTGAAGCGATTTGAATCCCTATTTACGTGTAAATTTAAATCTAGCACAATACATTTTCTATCAGTTAGACATGAAAAATATGACAAGCAAACACATCAATCAGAAGGAAATAGTTATGCTCCTATTAAATTTAATACTTTCTCGTATAATTTTAACAGTCTAAGAAAATCTCACATTTCACACCAGACTGGTCAGTGTCTCTCTTTTTCAATGCGAGGTTAAAATCTGCCATGTGAATTAAGACACTGTTTTCAAAATCACAAATCTTCCAAGCAACAATTTCGTTTCTAGCAAAACTGCACGTAAAGGGATACATCACAAATACGCTCTTATTCGGTCACTGTACATAGCACATGAAGTACCTCGCGTATCGTCACAGTCGAAAGTCCTATTGGACTGATGCATCGGACCGTCCGCCGACGTCTCTGTCGTGAGAAATTTGCCGGTGAATAGCAACCCTTTTTAAAAGAGGAACAGTTATAACAACTCCATTGGCAACTACAAAATATTGAGAGCGTAAAACTTAACCCATGTGATGAATTAGCTACTTAACTGTTAGGTAATTATTTATTCTCAGTTAATAATAACAAAGATTAAGAAATGTATGAAGGACTAACATTTGATCCGCATTGTTTCAGTAGTGACATCTATCGCAAATTGAAACAACTACCAAGTAGAAGAATTTGTAGAACGAGAAGAAAAAGAACTAACAGAGAAAATGGGTTACCTGGTTCTCACACAGATGGCGCCAGTTTCCTCCCAAAATTGTGAGCTGGTGTTTAAAATCTAACAACCTACCTTTAAACGTAGCCAGTAGAATAAATATTTTTTTACCTTGATTTGACATTTAATTAACTATTTGGGAAAAAATAATAATTAGAAAATTATCCTTATGTGTTTTTTGTTTTATTTTTGTTAGGTTATGTGCCAACTGTTAACTGTTGTTGTTATGTGTTTTTCTTCAAACTTAGGATGGAACTATTAAAAATCTACTTTTACATAAGAATTTTAACAAGATTATCTTGTTTTTTTATTCTAAGTAGGTAGTTAGAGTCGTTTATTATAGTTCTGTGTCTCGAATCTAGAATTGTATAGGTATAACATATAAAACATTAAATTTTATGGGACTAAATACTAAGTACTTGATCAAACTATCCAATTCTATTTGTGTCAACCTACTCCAAATAATATCTTCCAAGAATATTGAGAAGCTTCCATACTGTAGAAGAGTCAAATCGCCCGCAGCATAAGAACAACACAGGCTAATATATTACTTGCTAGTTATCCCCAGACCTATGTATTTCTGCAGTATTCAATTCGATTGACTATACAGCATGAGTTCAAACGTCACCTGGTATTTCTGAGGGCAGCAGCCGCAGCGAGCACAGCAAGCCAGCAGAGCGGGCGCTCGACCAGAGTGCGCTGGGGAGGCCAAAGGTGAAGGCGACCCTGGTCGCTTCGCCGCCCCGTTGAAGGGGTTCTCCATTTCCACGAACTCCCGGTCCTGGAATGGCGGGGTTAGGATCATTGTAGAAGGGATGAGCCGCTGGTCAAGATCCTGATGCTTTTGGGTATGTAGGCTGCTCTATGATCTGTCTCAGATGAAGCGCGTATTATGTTAATCTGCTTAGCTTGGGGTTAGATTATGCTGTGGATTGTCTAGTATAATTTAATAAGATCCTATTGATTGATACACGTGACGATAATCAAATGTCAAGCAATGTCTGGTTGGTTATGCACATAGAAGTAGGAATAATATGGGTTATGCTTCGAAACTTTCTCTGCTTGAAGCAATTGCTTACATTTGCCTCAAACCAGATAACAATACTACGTATTTTATTCATCAGGTAATCTTATTGATAGATAAGGACACATCTTTGTACTCAAGCAATTATATCAAGCAATTCTCTGGTTAGAAATGCACTCTTAATAATCTAGTAAAGTTTATCTGCTTTAAGCAGTTGCTAACATAATAAAAGAAACCATTCGTTCATTTTCTTCTCCTGTGAGAGATCAAAAACACTGCCCAATCCTTTAAAGATTTGAATAATAAAACCTATATCAAAACATTAAGTTGTTAAAATCCCTTAGCACCCCATAATGTGACTGTTAGATAAAGTGTTCGCGAAAACCTTTAGCGATTTGATCCCACTCAATATTTTATCATCGTCAAGGTATTAAAGTAGATTAATTATAGAAAAGCCGATTTCAGGAACTAATTATTTGCCAGGCATCTTGACCAGTGGACATTCTACATTTGTAAGACCTGCTATTTTAGGGAACACAATAATTACCTTCCTTCGGGTCACTTTAGAATACAAGTAAATAATTTCACAATAAGAAAAGTACAACCATGCAGACGACACCTCAGCCAAAATTATAAAAAACGTCACAACATGCTGATTAATCATATTAGATTGATAGTTTTCGAATTAATACACTTTAACTAGTTACTAGGATATAATAACACCTCCTCAAGCGAGTGTTTAACGTCAAGTATAGATAAAATAAAAGTGGACCTGTGGGTCCACTAGCGAGCCGGTCCAGTAGACCAAAGACTTAAAACAACTCTCGCAAGACACTCGCTGGCGGAGATAGTCCTTAGGTTAGGGCGCTGACTGGTTCAAAATAGTCCAGACTTACTCCTGAAAACAGTTGGTAACTCGATCCCTATCAAAATAGCTATTTTGCCAAATGATTTGAGATTTGTGATCCCGAATTTGACAACATTTGGCAAAAGGTCTATATCATTTCGTTTGGCTAAAGGAAATCGATTTATTTCTTAGCTCTTATTTTTGGCGCGTATGTATTATAGAACTGGGAACTCTATTACTTCGCCTCCAAACATCAAACGGCTAAAGCGAATTTGACAATTATTTAGAAAATAATATATGATAATATATAGAAAATACTTGTATAGACTTGAGCTGTGATCTTAGCTACATTTTAAATGCCTCTATCCCATTATTTTGCAAATAAAAATGAATCTAAACCACAAAACAGTAAACAAGCGGGACCAAGTCGGGTTTTTATGTTTTTAATTACTTGTTACATATATAATACTTAGGCCTTCGTTTGCCTACAACTCGCCTGATGAGAAGCGTTGATGGGGCTTATAGGTGACAGGCTTGCCTAGAATAATAAAGAGTGGTTAGTGCCATACAACGTGGTAATGCAGACAGTGTCTAGGGGCCGCTTCCGACTGGTATTGACAGGGATCAATTGAGCTACCTTTAGACAGTTTGCAACCGTCTGCAGTTAGCTCAATGGTTTCAATTGTATAGACTAGTTGATCACATTTTTCTATTGCTTGATTGTAATTTTCGTTGTTAATAAATTTAGTGGTAACTGATAAGAGTGGTCGGCCCTTCTCATGAAGAATATAATTCTACAAAATCCGGTTTTAAAATATTGATGTGGTCAATACTAGTGGACATCTTCAAGATTCAAAATACGCAGAGGCGAAGTAAATCTGAGGCAGAGCTTAAATAGACAGAAAATCGAATTGGTTAGTTCTTGCAATGAATCCAAGAATATTACCAATAACAAATTTAACTTTTGTAATAAAGTTTTATTGAATTAATCTTTAGGGTTAAAACCTGTTTTCAAGAGTACACACGCACCAAGTGACGACATCTCTTACAAAATCCTCTCAATTTTAGGAAATAGCATTCTTTTTCTTTTTATTTTTGTTTTCTGCTTATATTTACACAATAACAGTAGACAACAAATGTCATTTAATTGATTTGAAACAGCCAACGAAATCTTTGGTATTGCGCAAAGTTTAGGGGCTTCATAAGTATAAGTCAGCTTATAAGTCGTCTAGATAAAGATTGCGTTTGAAAATTTCATGCTTCAATTATGATCTATGCGATCACGATTTTTCGTAATTTTAGCCCCAGTTCATCCAAACGACTTTTCAGAGTATTTCATTGATGTTTCTATTGTAGGTCCTATACTCACAGTAGTACGCTCCAAACACCTCAGCAAATGGTGGTGTTGCAACTCGAAGATGTCTTCATCACGTCCTGCATCATCCAGTTCTACGCCGGACTCCTGCGCAGCCAGCCGCGCCTCGGCAGCTTTCTTCTTGGAGACAAAGGCAGCACCAGAGGAGGCTTTGGCAATTCGGATGCGAGCGAGGCGGGCTTTCTGGAAACAGTTGAAGGAGGAAGAATGAGAATTACATAATGATAGTTGTCATGAGATTTTTGGAATTACATACCACATCCATATTTTAGATCTGCTCTGGGCATTGTCATGTCATTTGTGGACTTTTTTGCCCGTATAAAATATTCTATGACGTCATTACCTCCAACTTTAAGTCATCACGATTTAAGTTCGAAACACACAGAAGCCGGAGGCGGAGCGGAGGCGAAGGCGTGCGAGCTATATTCTATTGAATCATATGAAAGCCTCCGCCTCTGTGTGTTTCGAACTCAAAGGCCGTTTATACTCGATGATAAAAATGTATTAAGCTCGCCCTAAATATCAGATTTTCCCTCTATTATAAAAACTACAGTCTGCAAACAAGTATTTTTATTATCCTACTAATATTATAAACGCGAAAATTTGTATGTATGGATGGATTTGTTACTCTTTCATGCAAAAAACTACCGAACTAATATGAATGAAATTTGGCACAGAGATCAATTATAGTCTGGAATAACACATAGACTATTTTTTATTCCGGGATTCCTACGGAAACGGGAATTACCGCGGTAAATAGGTAAGACTCTTACCCGCTGCGCCTTTCGTTTATCTGCCCGTTGATTCTGATGATAGATCCTGGAGAAGTTGGAGACGATGACTGGCACAGGCAGCGCGATCACCAGCACTCCCGACAGAGAACAGACGCCACCCACGATCTTTCCTGCTATGGTCCCGGGGACCATGTCTCCGTATCTGGAATCAGGAGTGGCCGTGTTAGATTTTTTATCAAACTTGCTTTACTCGCACCTTTTTATGTGAATCAGGTGATCCATTCGGATGTATCAGAACCAATGATATTTTCTTTCTAAAAATGCACTCAATAAACGGTGAAAATAGTATGAGTGACTAACGAATTCTTCTGAATTAATGAGCTGATGTGGCCGTGTTGGGTTTTGGTCTTTACTTGTGTTGCTAGAGTTTGTATATTGTTTGGTGGTTTGTTAGATTTTTATAAAGTGAATCAATGAAGAGTGGTTTTGTTGAAATACTTAGGTTAAAATAAGTGTCAGAGATTGTGAGATCAATAATACAACTGGTAGATTGGTATTGGATAAAAGGTCAAAACAGATTGGAATTACAAACGAACCATATTAAACATTCTATGACATCAGGGGATATAATGTTTCCGCCCATTGGCTTTTGATTGTTTTTAATAACGGTAATTAAAAACAGTTTTTATTATCAAAGAGCTCCAAAAATTTTAAAAGTAATTCATTTATTAACAAAATGTTATGAAATCGGGAATAAATCTTATTAAATATTTGCTTATGAACTGTCATTTTATTGACCAATACTGCTAATAAACTCACATAAAGTGCATGGTTGATGGTTGATATAGGTACAGTTACTAAAATAAGTATAAGTACTCAAATAACTAATAAGTATGATTACGATTACGATTACGATTTCTCCAGTATCCCACTTCTGATGTAAAGTAAAGTAAAAAGTATTTATTTTGTGTCACAAAATTACAAGTAATACAGTTGGTACAAATCAAAGATGTTTTATGTAGTAATGCTAGATCTTAGGAACAAATATATGAAGAGAACGTAACAACAAAAAAGGTCGTCGCTCAGCATTATGTACAGCAACGATGGCGCTACTGTGCGCTGGTTCTATGCGACACCTAAAGGGCGTAGCAGCAGCAGCTGTGACACGCGTAAAACAATAAAACAAAGACAAAGAAAGAAGTTATACAAAAATAATTGTAATTGCATGTATAACGGTGTGTAACACTTTTTTTAATTCTTATTATTTATTTAATTTTAATCAATTTATTTTTTCTCTTTCAATTAATTGTAAATTTATAAATGTTTTTTTTTTTTTTTTTGTGATTTTTCTTTATTCAGTATGTTTAATGAACTTTAATATTTTAGTTTTTTTTTCTCTTGCAATTAAATTTAGTGGTCTATACGGCACTGTTGTAAAAGATTTTCGATTTGCACCTGTAATTGTGGTGGCACTTAGATATTTTATTTTTAATATAAGGTTTACAATACATGTTTTGGTGTAAACTGCGTTGGTGTAATTTTCAAATAAATAAATAAATAAATAAATAAATAATGATGTGAATGTGCCATTCCATTTTGAAATCATAATACGAGTACTTATCTCAGTAGATTGAGGAGATCTGTAATGTGTTTGTAGTTATAAAAGCATGTTTTACTATTGTGTGTAGACAAATCGTTATAAAGTTTGTACTTATCAAGCTTTTAGTTTGTTTTAGTTTGGCGCCCTTTTCGACTCGTACCAAAACTTCTTCAAGAAAACCAGCAAAACTCTTTGTGGAGTTTTAAATATTGTGAGCCTATGCGTGTATTCATGATCATAGATCACGCTATATTGAATGATTAAATTGTCTATACAATCATTAAATATGAAAAAGCGACCAAATCACGTTTTATTTAATATTTTGTAGCTCTCTTCTCAATTCGTCTGTATTTTTATGTGTTTTCTGCTCACAAAACTTTTATATGGGAGATTAATTTTTTATGACTCTTTTTTTATCTGAAAGCTGGTACTTCTTATGATGTTCCATATAGTTTTTATCAATGCTTGACCAGTAGTTTTCGAGTTATCCATTTGCGTATTTATATATTGACTTCCATTACATTGACGATATGTCTTTTCTGTTATGAATTTGAAGTTATCTTATAGTTTTTATAACACGTAACACGTACACTGTACATCTGTCCGAATCTGCCACAAACAAAATAAGTTGTAACCAGAATCTGACCTAAACAGAACCTGACTAAAACCTAACAAAGGTCTCAAAGTGACCTTGTCCAACAATACAAATTGTTTCCATCACAACTTACAAATAAAACAGTAGATCCAAACAACATTCCTCTCACGCCTCCCTCGTTAATCTGATATAAGCACATGAATGAATCACTCCGGCGCAGGAAAAACACGTAAAAATTATGAAAGTTTACTATACATTTTTTTTTGCTTTTCAAGTTTATTTGCTTGAACACAATGTAACTATGCATCACTACATAGTATAAAATAAAGTCGCTTTTTCTGTCCCTATGTCATAGTGTCCCTTTGAACGCTTAAATCTTAAAAACTACGCGACGGATTTTGATGCGGTTTTTTTTAATAGATAGAGTGATTAAAGAGGAAGGTTTATACGCTTAATAAAACCGTGCGAAGCCGGGGCGGGTTGCTAGTATTTGTATATTTTGTAACAAAAATAAGCTAGTCACTTCTGAAGTCTATAACCAATCCTTACTTTCTTACTAATATCATAGATTCTAGAATACTAGTAGAATATTACTAACTAGTATTATAAACGCAAAAGTTCGTATGTTTGGATATACAGATATACGAATGTTTGTTATTCTTTCACGCCAAAACTACTGAAGGGATAGGACCCTGTACTAAATAATATATACCTACCCTATATTATATACATGCGCTACTTTTCATCATATAAATCAGTTCCTATGGGATAAAAATAGCCTTGAATCGTTTCCATATGAACGAAGAAGCCGTGGATAGATTCAAATTTATCATCATTATTAACCTATAAATATAAGTCCACTGCTGGAGTTTAGCCTCCCCTAATGAGCGTCATAGCGCCCTGTCTTCAGCTCACCACAGTCAGTCTTTCGCAAATCGTCATCCCACTGACCGGAGAGCATCCTACACTACGTTTGCTTTGCCACTGAAACCGTTAGTAGTATAGTTTCTACAAGTAATGTTACATAATTTATCTCTCGATAGAACGTAAAGCTATCTTCAGAATTACTGGGGCGATCTTAAATATAGTTTTAGTGTTCTTTGAACTCCGACGTTTGTTTGTTTGTACAAGTAGTTTGTAGGTTATCCTTAACATA
Source organism: Eupithecia centaureata (assembly GCA_944547425.1). NCBI lineage: Eukaryota > Metazoa > Arthropoda > Insecta > Lepidoptera > Geometridae > Eupithecia > Eupithecia centaureata. The sequence goes on along the minus strand of OX155702.1, from coordinate 9,699,907 downwards.
CTGAAGCAGTCTGTTCTTGTTTTAGGATCCTAGATATCAATATCACTACATAGTATAAAATAAAGTCACTTTCTCTGTCCCTATGTCCCTTTGCATAAAAAGTCTTAAATCTTTAAAACTACGCAACGGATTTTGATGCGGTTTTTTTAGTAGATGAGTGATTCTAGAGCAAGGTTTATTCGTATAACCAAGCCGGGGCGGGTCGCTTGTAAAAAATTACATAAAAATGAATCCCTATTTCCCTTGGTCCCGCCGTCACGCGTGAATGGCTGGATCGATTTGTAATTCATTTGTCAGAAAAATGTTATTATGAAAGAAAAAACTAAGAATATTGCGCGGAAAATAGGATTTAATTTTCATAATTAAAACAATTAATAAAGTCTGTCAGTCAATGTCAGTGTCAGTCAGTGAGAGTCATCTAGTACTTTATAAACCGGGCTACAAGCTTGGCTTTCACACAATAGTAACAAAATGGATGGCATTATTTTAACTGCGGCCAATGTTTAGTTTTGGAGAAATCCAAATTAACGCCATTAATATTATGGTTTTTTGAGATAATTTACTTACAAAAAAATTATAGAAATAAATTATAACTAATACTAACAATTGAGCTAACTCTCATTGCAGCAAACAATCTAGAAATAGCTCTACCGATCTAAATAAATACCAGTCGTCGCGTCCCCAAGACGCCGGCTGCATTACCACGCAGCAACGAGGCAAAATATAGTGGCAATGCTGATGCGCTGCGCCAGATACTCACCAGCTCTGGCGTCACGCGTCGCATCGACCAGACATCTAGACACTCGGAAAGCTCATTTGAGTTCAAGGTTTGAGAAATATCTTGTACTAGCAGCGCCTCGCTGTTTCACCCGCGGTTATGCATGTTCCCGTGAGAATTTTGGAATAAAATATAGCCTGTTTTGTTCCAGACTATAATCTATCTCTGTGCCAAATTTTTACCATATCCTTATAATAGTTTTTGTGTGAAAGAGTTTAAAACATCCGTCCATCCATCCATCCCTACTAACAAACTTTCACGTTTATAATATTAGTAGGATATAGGATTGGAGAAATATCGATATGAAAATTGTTAGTAATAATGTTACCTCTTCAATTATAACATTAATCCGGCTATTTTATTTCAAGATCTCTCTGAGCCCTAAAAGGGTCGAAATGTCTCTTTCATTATTTACGAAAATTTTGAGACTTTCCCTGGCCGAATATAAAGCAGGTATCTTACCAACAGGAATGAGGTAAAAGTTAGTTCTAGAGTATTTAATTTTGAATGGCTTTACAGGAAATTTCGTAGAATACATAAAACTCAAAAAAAAAAAAACTCACTCAGCAATTTAACATATAGTATTTGCTCGCAGTTTCACACGAGTTATATCTATGGAAACGTTTCAAGGTTCTTTTATTCCATAGGAACTGGTCTTTGGTATGAAAAGTAGCATATGTTGTAGCCTAGAACTACGTCTCTTAAATACTCGACTCGATACATTTAGTAGTTTTTACGAGTAATACCTACACATCCATTCATACAAACTTTTTTGGACACTTTTAATGAACACTTATAAAAGAATATTGTTATTCTTTTATAATTGTTCTTTTATAAGTGTTCTTTTATAATTTATTTATATGCTTAAAACCAATTGTTTTGATAATGACTATTCGGCTAAATGTAAAAGACATCATTTACTCCCCTTACAAGAGAGACGACAAATTGGAGACGTTGTGCTCCTTTGTAAAATTGCGCAGGGTCAAATTGACGCCCCAAATCTTTTAGAAAACATTAAAATTAAAGTCCCCTCTAGATCAATTAGGCATCCTATTAATCTAGACATTCCTTTCAGTTTCACGAACTATCGTCAAAACTCCTTTTTCAGGAGAGCAGTATCTACCTTTAACGGGTTGGTCGATATCCCCGACCTCGACTTATTTGATTTGAAAGCACAAAGAGCAAGCAGACTCCTGACAAAGCGCTGGTTTGATGCGTCAGCATCGTAACAAATTAAATTTATTTTTAGGTGTTGTATAATTTTTTTTATAGATAAATTGTAGATTAGATTGTAGAGTAGATTAGATTACTTATTGGTATTATTATTTTTTTGTCTCCATTATGGTTCTTTTTCTGTTTTTTTCTTTTCTGGTAATGCATCTGCAAGCAAGTTGTTTAGTTTTTATATGCGAGGACATTTTAATGGTTAAGAGTTATTTTTAAGTTTAATTATTACTGTTTGTACAACTGTTTGTTCTCCAAATAAACCAAAATAAAACAAAAAAAAAAATAAGTGTTCGTTCTCTTTTAATGAACACTTATAAAAGGATATTGTTATTCTTTTAAAAGTGTTCATTAAAAGAGGAGGTTTTATTTAGACTATTTTTACTAACTGAAGTGATTCATGGAAATTCAATTCAATTTTTCTATCAATTTCAATTATACGACTAAACCGGCTTTATTTACTTTTTTGTAACTGAAGTTAGAAAACAATATTGATTTAGTTTATGTAACTACCCCACCAAAGTGAAACGAAAAAAAAAAATATTAAAGATAATTTTGTTCTTGATTCGTCATAATTTTAAGTCATTATAAATCTATATAGTACACTTCGGCGACTGTTGTTTAAACAACTGTGTAAACATTACAATAATACATAGTCCTTTGTTCAATTTAGTTATAAACAGTTTGGCCCTGAAAGTTCCTCTTGCGTGGGTATTCTTAAAGATTTGTGGAGTAAAGTCAACGGTGGAACTAATTCTACTCGTAACACTTACTCTCCCAATTTTCTAACAGAATTTCATATTTATTTACTGCAATTTAGAAAGAGAACTTCAAGATAAGCAACTTAAAACTAGTAATTAGAAAAAGCCTAACTGAAAACTGTTGCAAACAGAAGTAGTTAGGTAGATCTAGAGGTAGCTCAAGTAATTCATGGCAATACCAGTCGGAAGCGTTCACAAGACGCTGGCTGTATTGCCCCGCTGTATGGCAATTCTGATTCTCTGTGCGAGACGAGTAAAATAAGTGGCGACACTAGTATACATATAATAAAGTGTTTATTCATTAATGAATACACGTAATTTATATTACATAGAGACAAACGAAGCGCAATAATTATATTGTTTTCAAAAAACTAGCTACCTTAAGACTGTTTGCAACCGTCTGCAGTTAGCTCAATGGTTTCAATTGTGAATACTAGTTGTAATTGTTCTATTCCTTGCTTGTAGTTTTCATTGTTAATAAAGTTGTATTTCTTATTTAAAAAAAAAAGTAGCGTTGAATTTCACGCACAATTAAAGATAACTCAAAAACTTCTGGTCAAATCTTCATTAATATTATATGGCACTACACGATAAATACCACCTTTTTAAATAAAAAAAGATCCATTATATTTGATTCATCTACAATAAGTAAAAAAAACATACATTCTTAAATTTATTTTGTATGCACATTTTGTGGCTACCTCTGTGTTTAACTGTCCACACACTGAAGCCGGAGGCGGAGCGGAGGCGAAGGCGTGCCGGTTTTTCCTATGGCACCGCGCCGCCACCGCCTGCGGTGTGTGTGTAGGCTTTCATAGGATTCAATAGAAAACAACTCGCACAACCTTCGCCTCCGCTCCGCCTCCGGCTTCAGTTTCAATGGAGACCTTTGAGAACTGTTTGTTTGCATTATTGTTGTGTTAGTTGAAGTTACCATAAATTAATAAAAATAAAGTAGAATTGAGATCCTTGTGCTTACTTTGTTTGGTAAGATTTAAATTTTAGAAATCACAACAAACTTCGTAGAGGGTCTACGCGATACTACGGCGTAGAGGTGCTACAAACTTCGTAGCAACACTTCCTTGCTCGATGATCTACGGCGTAGCAAATCTCGTAGCAAACATTTCATAATTCATAAACCTAATTAAAATACCTCTACTGAAGGAAACGATTAACAAATAAACTAAACTACTCCGTCTAAGCATAAACGAGCGTAAATTCATCAACGACTCAAGCAATTTTAGGCCTTACAGGAGCGCAGTAAAGTTTATTTCGTTTTATTGCGATGTTGAAGGGTCGACCTTGGGGAGTTATGTGGATACACGGGAGTATATTTTGTGTTAATTTTATTACGTTTGAAGAACCTCAATTAAGTTTATAGGTTTCTAAGTTTATGGCGCGTTAAATATTCTAGTATCTTAACACCACTGGTAAGAAATTATCTTTCTTTGTCGTTAACATCTTATTTGTAAGATATTTTCATTGAGAGGCTCCCTTGTAAAATGGCAGGTAAGTACAGGTGATTCATTTTTTAGAATCACACGTCAGTTATGTACAAAGAATAAATCGATTATGTTAGTGAGTCGTTTACTACACTTTTAAGTAAAGTAATTTTTACGTTGCCGGATTTTTTGAACTATAATTAAGTTTAGCATTAGAATCACTACATAGTATAAAACAAAGTCGCTTTCTCTGTCTCTAAGTCCCTTTTCATGCTTAAATCTTTAAAACTACGCAACGAATTTTGATCCTTTTTTTAATAGATAGAGTGATTCAACAGGAAGTTTTATACGAATAATAGAACCGTGCGAAGCCTGGGTGGGTCGCTAGTAAAATATAATTTATAATAATATGGCGGGCTTTAAAAAACATAAAAAATTATCAATCTTGTCGATGCGAAACGTGACCCTCTAGCTGGTGAGTATCTGTTGCAGCGAATCAGCATTTATGACTGACAGACAGTGTCTTGGGGATGGACAGACTGAAATGAATCTGATGAGCTGGGAACTCTAAATTGTTTGAAATAGTCTGCCGTCAATTTTTTTTATTGTAAACTTATTGTATTTTTTTTTTCTTTATTTATAAATAAAACTAGAACAACTGCAACATACTTATTGATATATTTTGAAATTAGAACACTGGACACACAGCATCATTTAGCCCCAAGCAAAGCAGAGCTCGTTTTATGGGTACTAGATGACTGACATACATAAAACAATACATAGATATATACTTTTACTGCACATAGAAAACATCCAGAACCCCACATAAAATATTTTCAGATCGTTCAACAATTTGTACCTAGACGGGAATTGAACCCATAACCTCCTGCGTCGCAGGCGGACCTTCACTCACCGCGCCACATCAGTCGTCAATTATCCCCTGGATTCTTCCCCGTACGTATACGAAGCGATGAAAGTTTAACTCGCCTAACACAAAAGGCACGTAAACAGGAAATACTGTAATTAGCGTGTACGCTACCGTCTGTTTACTTAACAAGCATCGTGTTTACTGAAGGGATTAGCGGATTTGTTCATGTCTTTACGGATTTTTCGAGCTTTTTGTTTTTCTTATTGTTAGTTCTTTGTACATTTACTTTATAAATATATTATTAGATACGCCAAACGGCTTCAGTCGTAATGATAAAAGTAACCTATTCCAAGCCTAGTAATAAGTCTATTCGAAATTTCGAACCGTTCGATGTGTTTATTCAAACATGTATTAGACACATAAGTTATACAGGTGCTAGTGATTTATTAGAGTTATTTACTGCTTCTTCTACTAGTGGAAGATTGAATTAATTAACACCTTTTTTATTAATTTAATATTTTTTGTATTTAATAGCGACCCGCCCCGGCTTCTCACGTTTTTATTAAACCTTTATCTTGAATCACTCTACCTATTAAAAAAACCGTGTCAAAATCCGTTGCGTAGTTTTAAAGATACATACATAGGGTTATATAGCGTACATAGGGTTATAGGGACATAGGGACAGAGAAACCGACTTTGTTTTATACTGTGTAGTGATAGGGATCGCTTAAAATTTGACTCGTCTAAGTGTTTATTTTGTAAGCCTAAAGAAATAAAGTTATTTTTTGATTTCTGTGGAGTGACAAGGATAGATAAGATAAGGAAAGAGTTCATCAGATGATGTTTGAAACTAGCGCCAGTGACGGAAAAGATGAGGAGTAATAGGCTAGCGTGGCATGTTATGCGGGGAAAGGAAGGTCATGTAACGAAACGAGTGATTGATTTGAATGTGGAGGGATATAAGGGTAGAAGACCAAAGAGAAGATGGATGGATTGTATGAAAGAAGATATGGTAAAGGAATGTGTAAATACGGATATAAATAAATCATAAATCAATAAAGTTCGACAATCCACATAGTGTCATCTAGCCCCATTAGCTTGTGTTATAAGTACTAGATGACTGATATACTTAACACAATACTGACACTACACAGATAGATAGTTTTTACTATACATAGAAAACACCCACGATCTCGAAAAAAATATTTGTAGATCGTGCAAATATTTATTTCCGAGGCGGGAATGGAACCTGCAACCTCCTGAGTCGCAGGCGGACCGTCACCCACTGCGCCACATCAGTCGTCAAAGATGAGCATAAACTTCGACGAAGATAGATGACGAGTAATTGAGAAGAATGGACGAACAATACACGTTGTGCCAACTCCGCTTAGCGTAGGATAAAGTCCAGAAAAAGAAGATCTCATTTCAATAAAGCAAACTAACAAAATTCAAAATCCAAAGTGCTTTATTTCCATAAGACCTTACAGGACACTTGGACACGTCATAAAATACATGTTATAAAATAATTAAAATTATGAAATGAAGTGCTCATTTTGATTATTGTTCACTTCGGTCTATTTAGGTAAAGTAAAGAAGCGAACAAGAAACATTTACCTTGTTAGGTTGTTAGTTTTAGAGTTGGAGCAAAACTCGTCCCAAGCTTTTTTATCATCTAAATAATCAGATATTTTATAGTAAGCCTTTTTACAAAGAATAGTTTTGATAATTTGTTTGAATTTATTTACCGATAATTTTTGCAACTCACTTGGAGTTTTGTTGTAGAAGCGTATACATTGCCCTTTGAAAAACAATTGATCAAAACAAGCTATGAATATATTCACCATATTATTTACTGGAAAAGGAGCTTTGTAATCGAATATTGTTGCAAGCTACTTGCAAAGTCCTGGCAAATTAATTAAACTCGTATGAAGCCTCCCCTAGTAGATTCCACCCTTCGCCTCCCGCCATTTCTACCGCCTCCCGTTTTCCCATTTCCTGCCCATTCCTGTTTGTCCCGTTTCTAATGACCTCATAACAGAATCTTGTAACGAAGTCTGGTGTAGAGGACGTCTGCCTGCGACGCAGGAGGTTGCGGGTTCGATTCCTGCTCAAATATTTGTTCCGGACTTAGGGTGTTTTCTATGTATTGTAAAAAATCTATTATATTTTATCAAGAAAATTAAAACTTTATTAACAACGAAAATTACAATCAAGGAATAAAAAAAATTATAGTCTAAAGGTAGCTCAATTGATCCATGTCAATACCAGTCTGTGCGTCCCCAAGACACTGGCTGCATTACCACGCTGTATGGCAATGCTGATGCGTTAAGCAGATCTCGGGTCACGCGTCGCATCGACCAGACGCTCAGATATTTTTTTAAAAACCCGTAGAGCCTCGGTACCCCACGGACCTAGGGTCTCGACTCCAAGCAAATGCGTAGGTTCTGTTTTATTTAGTATATCAGGTATCTAGTACCCATAATACAAGCTCTGCTTAGCTTGGGACTAGATAATGCTGTGTGGATTGTCCAGTATATTTTGAATGTTATTTTGATCATTAAAGGCTAAAATTGGAATATTGAACGTATATCTGAACGTTTTCACGCGTGAGAAAGATATAAAATCGATGAGTAAGTAGTGCCCTTAATGCTAAAAGTTATCTTACGAAATATAAAATGTTTAATTGTTTCTTTTCATTTTATGAACGGATGGTTTAAACGAAATGAACCTTGACACAATAAATTTAAAATTATGAAAGAGTTATAAAATATATCACTCCGTTTTATTATCCATAATTTTGTTGAGTTTTACGACATAATTACGCAATTTTTTAAATATCTAATGATGGCTAATGCCAGTGGCTTTGCTTGTGAATCGTGCGCTTTTATAATGAGCTTCCATCTGAAGCAACTAAGCTCCATATTCGTAGATTTAGATTATAAGTAAAAAAACTTACCAAGAAGGCATAACATAAATGATAACTTCTTGAACAGATAATACACAGCTTCACACCGACAATAGTATCACTACATACATAGTATAAAACAAAGTTGCTTCACACTGTCTGTCTGTCTGTCCCTATTAATGCTTAGATCATTGAAGAAGGACGCTACGCCTGCCGATATTGTTATAGGCTTCTGCCTCAAGTTGATCTTTAAAACTACCTACGGACTTTATTGCGATTTTTAGAAGATGTGATTCAAAAGGAAGTTTTAGATGCACCCGTGCGAAGTGGGTGCTGGTCGCTAGTGAAGTTCAATCTAAGCGTTTTAGTGGTTTCTTTTTTACTTTTTTGACTAGTAAATAAAAAAAAGTAATGAAGAAAAAATCATTTAGACTCACATCTCATTATTTCTAATTAGATATGTTATTTCATATTATTTATGGTTTAACATTTTACTTGTGTAAGTGTTTTATGAGCATTAAATATTAAATATTATTAGTACATACCTATACTGGTACTGATGATATACTAATTTATCAATTTTAGAGCATCTATATATCTAGCCCTCCGGCTAGGTGGGAAGCCGACCTGCGAAAGACTGCTAGCAGATGCTGGATGCGTCAAGCTGAAGACAGGGCGCTATGGCGCTCATTAGTGGAGGCCTATGTCCAGCAGTGGACTAATATGGGCTGATGGTGATGATGATGATGATATACCTTACTCACATTTGCCTCGATGCAAGAACCTTCTGCATCGTAGCCGGACGGCTCGCTATGCCACGGACTTCATCATGCCTACGTACGTGACAACCTTTACTCGATTTAAGGTTTACTTCCGTTACCTTTTTTATATTTTTATTCTATGCCGTTCTGGTGTAATTTTATTTGTATTCACATGTTTAAAATGTGACTAAAAGTGAACATATGGCTCTCTGATGTCTATGACTCAATTTGATTAAGTTAGTTTAAGCCGTTGATTTTCCAATAAATGAATAAAGTTATTCTGTTATAGAAACCAAGTAACGACAAAAAGATATTTTTCAAAAACAGATGAGACATTTCTTATTAAAAAGAGTAGATACAAGCCAGGTAGGATTCCGCTCCAAAACAAACAGATCAAAATGTTTGTGTTGGCGTCGCGGAGGTATAATGTTGTTTGTTGTTTGACTCGGCGCTAATATCGGTATCTTAAGAATAGTTGAACTAACTTTTAAAAAAGAAAGGTTAACTTTATTAGCAACTGGCGACCCGCCCCGGCTTCGCACGGTTTTATTATACGTATAAACCTTCCTCTTGAATCACTCTATCTATTAAAAAAAACGCATCTAAATCCGTTGCGTAGTTTTAAAGATTTAACCATACATAGGGACATAGGGACAGAGAAAGCGACTTTTTTATACTATGTAGTGAAGAAAGAAAATAAATTGAAGAGAATATCAAAGAATTTAATTAAAACTAGTATTTACAATTGAAACGATTGATACTGTTCTAAACAAAGGAAAGTCAACATTCAGTTATTTGCTTTACTGTATTTAATAACTTTCGCGCTAAATCTATTTACTTTATGAGGTTCTCACCAATATTCAAAGTAATTTGGATAGCAATAGTGAGGAGGAAGTTTAAAATTGTTTCCACATAGGTGATAGATTGTTTATTTATGCCCTATGCCGATTATTTTTCACATTTCAACTTTCAAGTCTCAGTGGTTTCGGCTCTGTGATGATGAATGAGTCAGGTTAAGATCTTTAATGTATAACTAGCGGCCCGCCTCGATTGCGGAAGAGTGTAATAGATACAAAATTTCCTATTGAATCACCTTATCTACTAAAAAAACCTTTCGAAATCTGTTGTGTAGTTTTAGAGATTCAAGTGTACATAGGAACAGACGGAAGCGACTTTGTTTTATACTATGTAGTGAACAATATATAAAGTTAAGTATTTTTCTAAAATTAAACATCAAAAGATCAGTATGTTATATCTATCATAATTATATCAATCGCTTCCGCTCCCGCTTCAGCTTTCCACCTTAAGCACACCCCATTATCCGAGTGCTATTTTACTGAAACACTAAAATACATTGTTCGCGTTGTTTTACGATATTCTCCGAAAGTTACACCGTGTTTACAATTCAAGCTATTACGAAGTTTTGAGATTCAGATCCTTTGATTATCATTTGCATGGTTCTATTTAAAAGCTAGATTTTAGCACTGAATAAAACAAACGTTCTGAGGTAAAATATAAAAAATAATATAATACCAAATTGAGTACCTACTTCCTATTGTTTATGGATATGAAGAAAACGACGTGACGATGGCAAGAGGCTCGACGGTATGACACTAGTCCCATGGGAGTTGAGGAGGCCCATTGTGTGGGACGCTACATGCGGCGACACACTTGCACCTTCCCATCTTTCAAGGACATCCACTAGGGCTGGTGCGGCGGCAGATCTGGCCGAGGATCTCAAGAGGCGCAAATCTGCAGGTCTCGACAGATCCCACGCATTTGCTCCCCTTGGATTCGAGACCCTAGGTCCGTGGGGTACCGAGGCTCTCCGGGTTTTTAAAAAAATATCTGAGCGTCTGGTCGATGCGACGCGTGACCCGAGAGCTGGTGAATATCTGGCTCAGCGCATCAGCATTGCCATACAGCGTGGTAATGCAGCCAGTGTCTTGGGGACGCTTCCGACTGGTATTGACATTGATCAATTGAGCTACCTTTAGACTGTTTGCAACCGTCTGCAGTTAGCTCAATGGTTTCAATTGTAAATACTAGTTGAAATTTTTCTATTCCTTGATTGTAATTTTTGTTGTTAATAAAGATAAAAAAAGAAAACGACCAAATTAATCCCACTAATTATACCTTTTCAAATTAAATCTATCATTAAAATTAAGTAAAGTAAAGTAAAGTAATTAAGTATTAAGTATACCCAGATGGGTATTACGTACATATTACATAATAACATAGTTTCGTTCGTCACCCCACCTCACTTTGTTTCCTATAGAATTCCATCAGGGTTGGCCAGTCTTATTAGTTTTACCTATTTGCCTTCTAACTTTGACCGTCTATTGTGTTCTAATGTATTGTTAAAGTGTACATTGGTATATAATAGACCAGCGGTTATTAAAATGGGTTCTATAGAACCAAGGGAAGGATAATTATTGTCACCTGGGTTTTGCGAAATAATTTTTATTTTTCAAATAAAACCACAGCTAAGTACAAATATTATTTTGAAATAGCGCAGAATATGTGATGAACTCTTTACTATTTTTGTTCGCAGAATATGAAATGAGGAGAAACTATTACAATATTTTTTTTCTTTTTTGATCAAATTACTTTATTAACAACGAAAATTGCAATGAAGGACTAGAAACAAAATTAAAGTTATTAAACTTTATTTGTGTTTATGTGTAATGTATCGTCTCGTCTAAGAAAAAAATTTCATTCGTTCGTTTCATACATTCAGTTTGATATAGCTAGATGATGCCGTATCTTCTCTAGAATTATTAGAAGCATTATTTATTATGACAACCAGCTCTAACACTGTCCTGGCAATGATAGCTGGGAGGGTGGACTGCCCGTTCACCAGGCACTGCTGTGAACGCCACCAGCACCAGCTCTCCTATTACTTTTTAAGGTCTTGTCTGTAAATTTTTCCTAACATGAGCTGTACCTACTGCTTGAAATAAATTATTTTTATTTATTTTTTAATGTGGCGTGGCGACGCTCTGTCTGCTACGCAGTTGCGGGTTCGATTCCCGCTTTGGAACAAAATATATACGGTATTTTCTATCTATTAATAAAAAAATATCTATCAATGTAATGTATTGTATTAAGTATCAGTCCTCAAGTACCCATAACACAAGCTCTGCTTAGCTTGGGGCTAGATGATGCTGTGTGTGTTGTACAGCATTATTTTATTTATTGATTACAAAACACACGGTTTATTACGCTAGTGCGGTCTAAATTCTTATGCAACTGCGATTGGCGCAGCCAATTTGATCATTCGCTGCCAAAATCTGCTTAGAATACAAATTCGGGGTCTAGAATCTAAATATTTTTTCGTTAACAAATACCTACTTCCAATAATAAAAGTGAGAAATGAAAATGTAAAAAAATAGTACTTACCTACCTTATTACCATAATTCGCATCGATGAAAACTGAATAAAATTTTGGTTTTGTCAGTTTTAGTCCATCTTTCGTCCGTTTACACACAGAATAGAATCGAAATGAATGAAATGGAATAGAAATATCATAGGAGGAAAAGGTTCTGTTTAAAGTAGTTACCTAACTGTTTTATGTTAGGTACTGATCGGTTTTATTACAAAAACTCTTCTAAGTTCTAAAACCGAGAATATTTAATAGAAATAAGAAGTTCTTATTTCCATTTTGATTGCAGCCTTTTTGGATCGACTCAACATCTCAAAGTTCGACGTCAGGTGGTTCGAAATTTAAACTGGAATGAACTTTTTGTTCTATTTTTGAAACTTGATGACGTAGCTTCGATGCTACAAATTCGATGTACCTACACATAACGGTCTAAAATTCAGTAGTTCAGCGTTTGTCCCATATGTAAAGTACATCATTCCTAATATTATAAATATGGAAGATTGCATGTATGTATAGATGTATGGCAGATTCTGGATGCACTAATTAGGGGAGGCCTATGTCCAGCAGTGGACTAATATGGGCTGATGATGATGACAGATGTATGGAGGGATGGATGTTTGTTCCTCTTTCATGCAAAAACAACTGAACGGACTAAAGTTTTAAATAGACGTGATTCTAGCCCTGGAATAATACATAATATGGTAATTTCTATCCCTTATATCAGTTTCCATGGATCAATTGAGCTACCTTTAGACTGTTTGCAACCGTCTGCAGTTATCTCAATGGTTTCAATTGTAAATACTAGTTGTAATTTTTCTATTCCTTGCTTGTAATTTTCTTTGTTTCCACGGTATATATATGGCCTTAAAACGTTTCAATAGAAATAACGCGTGCAAAGCCGTGGGAAGCTGCTAGTAGGGGATAGGTGTACAAAATGATCCCCCTAAGGGAAAAGCTTGATTATGTCCAAAGTATGAAGGTTATTGAAAATATTGAAGGAGATCAAGATGAATAATTTTAGTGCTAACGTTTTAGCATACCCTTATTTTGCGTTCTTTAATTTTTACAAGATATATTTCAGATTTTCAAAAACATTACTAAAGGATCATTTTGGACACCTAGGTGTATAAAATGATCCCTGGGGTAGGGTCAAAATGATCCCCTATTATTATAGTTAGAATAAAAGATAAGAGTACATAATCACGATTATGTTTATTTTCAACACAAATAATAATCAAAAATAGTTTACTTAAATTCTTATAGTAGGTACCTTATGAACACTGTGTCTAAATACCAAGGTAGAAATTACAGAACCTAAACAATCATTAAACATCTTTCTTTTTCTTGAGATCAGAAATATTTAATAACACATAGTAATAACTCATCAACTATCCTTTTTTCACAGCTTCTAAAGCTTTTTTCATGGAATTTTCACTCCAGTTTTGACGTGTAGTTTTCCTTTCGTATTTGCTCGTATGATAATCTGTAAAAATATAAGCATCGTGTGTATAAAAATCATTTATATTTATTTATATAATTGGGACGGAACGGTAAAAAGCAATTGTACACAGGTATATAAAACACAAACAAAAAAAACATTTATTTAAGTTCTATCATTCCAGGGATCATTTTGTACCTGCAAAAAGGGATCGTTTGACCCCAAGAGCACTTTTTTCATAACATGTCTAAAAATAACCTCAAAACATAACCTTATTGAGATCGTAGCATGCTTGAGAGTAAATTGAATATTGATAGGAACAGACAGTAAAACATTCATTCGGTAAAATGCAACCAAATTTCAACAATGAAACATTATTTTTATGCTTACCTTAGATTAAACACACCAATTTTCTTTTTTCCGAAATATTTCGACGCACAACACTCACACCGCCATGACACCTTGTGAGATCACTGAGCGGGGAACGGGAAAGACGTTTGCTTATAAATATGATAGATGACATTAGTAGTTTTCTGGGAACCATAGGGGATCATTTTACCTCGAGGGATCATTTTGTACACCTATCCCCTACATACTAACAGTTAGTATAATAAAAGCTAGTAAAAGACAAAAGAGAAACTACACAGTCAATGCTTGCAGTCGGTATTATTTATCCAATCTTCAACTCGCAAAGCTTCAAACGATTTTCTCTCAAGATCAAACTATTTTATTTAGTTTACGAGTTGTTTTCCTTTGTCTATTGTTTCTTGTTTATTCGAATAGCTTTGAATTCAAATAGTACGTTCTAGAATGTAAATTTAACTGTAGTAGATAACTAATGTTTTATTTTTGCATGATGATGAACTCCCCATACAAACGGAAAACCAAAATGATTTGTAAGTCGAGAATATTTCCACAAATTTTGGTGTTTTTTGTATTTGAATAGTATTTATCTATGATCCTAAGTAATTTTTTGTCAAAAAAATTAAATTAAATTGCAATAAAATTACTGTTCGACATAGCTTATATATTGTCTAGTTATAAATGAAAAACACTTTGTCGGAAGTTATAGCAGTTTTCAGTCATAATTTTTGGTATTACGGAACGCCGGAACGCCTCGAATTAGAGTTTTGTGCAGTCATCGTCGGCTCCTTAATACATCATGCATTCTATAAGATGGCCTCGGTGGTGTAGCGAGCGAGAGTCCGCCTGCGAAGCAAGAGGTTGCGGGTTTGATTCCCACCTCGGAACAAATTTGTGTACGATCTGCAGAAATATTGTGGTCTGAGTGTTCTCTATTTATATATAGTAAATAATATCTATCAATGTATATGATGTATTAAATATATCAGTTATCTAGTACCCATAACACAAGCTTTGAGTAGCTTACTTTGGGGCTAGATGGTGCTGTGTGGATTGTCCAGCATTATTATTTTTATATTGTGGTAACTTCATTGGCATTTTTATAAAAAGAGAACCTGAGCGAAGACTTTTACATGTAAAAGCAGAATACTTGTTCTTCTACTATTTAAATTGATGTTTTGATTGGAGAATGAAATGTCAATGTCAGAGAGACGTCTGACATGGCCGTTCTCATCTAATAAATAAATAAATAAAATAATAAATAATTCCGGACAGTCTACACAGCGTCATCTAGCCCCAAGCTAAGCAGAGCTTGTGTTATGGGTACTAGATGACTGATATACTTAAGGGCTCCCACACAAAACTGCGATTTGGTGCGATGCGATGCGATGTGATGCGATGTCACACGAACTTGATTTGCGAATTTCTGCGATGCGAATTTGTGCGGCGAACCGTTTTGTAGGGTAACCATACCTTCAAGTTTAGTCAGCCGTATTGGACGTGTTTTTAGGAAGCGTAAGATGGATCCCAAAAACATAATTGAACCGATTTAAGCAAAAATGATCCAACCCACACAAACCTCATTTCGAGATAATCGATATTTAAGTTTGTGGCGGTATTTCTCTAGCTTTGTAATACAAAATGTTGTTATTTTAATTTAATTTAATGCTATGTAAACTCAACTTTTTTGCTATAAATAATATAAAGAATAAATTGTAATAGTTTAGTAGATAATTGGGAAAACTTGCGCCTGGATCATTATTACAAAATTAATTTTGTATGGAAAGAGCTATGTAGGGTGCAAAAATTAAAATGCAAAAATGATTCAAAGTGTGATAAAAATTAGTAATCATTTTTGTGTTTTAAAAGACAAAACAAACAAAATTGGCCCTACTCCTCGTCCAAATCAGAATAAGGTTCATCACTTGAACCATCTGCATCGTCTATTATTGCAGCTTCCCTTCGGTTTCTTAAATTAATCAATGCAATCATCTGGTATCTAATATTAGATCTGCTGGCCCTATACTTATTTTATTTTATTTATTTATTTTTCGTTTAAGTACGAAACACACAGAAGCCGGAGGCGAAGGCGTGCGAGTTGTATTCTATGGAATCCTATGAAAGCCTACACACACACCGCAGGCCGTGGCGAACGCGGTGCCATAGGAAAAACCGGCACGCCTTCGCCTCCGCCACGCCTCCGGCTTCTGTGTGTTTTGAACTTTATGGTTTATTTCATTTACGTACTTAGATGGAATAGCAATTTCAAATATATTAACTTGTCAAAGCTTAACTTGTTTTATATCATCATCATCATAATCAACCTATATTAGTCCACTGCTGGACATAGGCCTCCCTTAATGAGCGCCATAGCTCCCTGTCTTCAGCTTGACGCATCCAGCATCTGCCAGCAGTCTTTCGCAGATCGTCATCCCACCTGGCAGGAGGGCGTCCTATACTACGTTTGCCAAGTCTCGGTCTCCACTCAAGAACACGTTTACCCCAACGGTTGTCGGTTCTTCGCGAGATATAGCCACCACTTTAGCTTGCTAATTATTTAATCTATGTCGATAACTTTGGTTCTCTTTCGGATGTATTCTTTACGAATCCTATCCTTCAGAGAAACTCCGAGCATAGCTCTTTCTATAGCTTTCTGAGCTCTTTGAACTGATGGACCAGCTTAATATTATAGTTTGAATCATTGTAGCAAAATAGAACGGTTATATGTTAGGGTAACCAAAGCAACACAAAAATGATTCAAGTGGCATGAAACACTTATACATTTTAAAAAATGGTCTTCGACATGACAGTTGTGGGTTGGATCATATGGATTTTCCACATTTGTGAACATAGAGGTGTGAGTCTTTGATATGTTAAAATATACCTTATACTGATTACATAGGTTAAAAAAACTCGAAATTGACTAGGTTGTGGGTTGGATCATCTTTGCATAAATCGGTCCAATTGCACTGCTGTTATTGTTAAATAGATATAAAAGAAAAAGAAGAGTTTGGATTCATCCATTTAATACGATTACGAACTCAGAAGGGAACTATTTTACTCGAAATTACTAGTTAGAAGTAGAGTTGAGAACTGAAGCAGTTTTTTTTTACAACACAAAGAAGGCGGCTCACGCGCCGCGTATCTTTCGATAAAGTGGTCTCAGAGCGGACTAAAAGGGGGGTCACCAAGTATGACGTAATATGACAGGAATGCGCGATGCAAATGAGATCGGACGTTATCGTGCGAGCTCGCAGATATTTGCGATGCGATGCGAGCTCGCAGTTTTGTGTTTGAGCCCTAATACAATATACTACATAGATAGATATTTTTTTATTATACATATTAAACACCCAGACCAACGTAATCACAGATCTATGTGATAAAATTAAAAAATATGCTAAGAAAAATAATATTTAATAAAAGGTTTTATAAAAAAAAATATGTATTGTCGTTTCTTTGTTTTACAGGTAGGAATGTTTTGATAAGTTACACTATCTTCATTGTTTAGTGTTTCACCTACAATAAAAACTTTGTTTTACATAGCTACAAATTGTTTCTATAAAAACACCAAACGAAAAACTTACCGATATAAAACGACAATTTATAAAGCACACTTAGAAGGAAAAAATATCTGCAACATTTTTAATTAATAATAAATAAATTAACAAAATAATTGCTTATTGTAAATTTATTTCCATAAAAAACTAGTTAATCGTAAAAATATTTTACTACATTATTCGTGCGTGCGCTAGACTATTTAGTACCGTGATAGAAATCACGGGAAAAAGCTAGTTATAAAAAATTGACATTCCACACAAACGACGTTTGAAACAAAAAGCAACCAAGGGGTACAGTTTGTTTGCCTTTTATTCCAAATATTTATTCAAACAATCCCACTACTCAATCTTTTGTCATTCCAATAACAGTCCATTTCAAATTCAGAGCGAAAAATGGTCATTATATACTTCAAAAAGTTCCGATATATTTTGGGCCGTAAAAGCCTGTCAAAGTAAGTAAATATCGGTATAAACAAAAACTTACGGTAAATGACACATCGCTCTATATTTGCAATGGACTAGATAAAAACGGAAAAAAGTAAAATACATGCTTTTCAGATCATGCTAAATGGTGTGAGATCCAAACAAAACACAAAATCAACTTGCTGATAAACTTTGTCCTGTCTTAGATATAAAACTCATACTACTAAGACTTTTTTTGTTTCAAAAGAAAAAAAGTTTTGTTTATTAATTTACTTATTTTCGAATTCTGTGCTAAATTCACATTTTTATCAAACGCGTGAACTGTCAAAGGCACGCAGCACATGTAGTGAAATAGGCTTATTTCACTACACGATATTCAGGTGGTGTAATAAGATTTAGGGTCGGATCGAAGGGACGGACCCGGCAAGCCTCCCTAATCGCCCTAACTACCGGGCCCTGAATAAAGTGTAGTGTAATACTGCTTTAAGTTAAACTCTTAACTGCCTCTGTATCTCTACCTCTGAGCACAGAAACCAATCTCTACGAATTTCCCGAACATGTGTCAAAAACAAACAGCAGCTGTCTAAAACTGAAACATAACATTTTATAAGCAGCCATTTTGCAGTTCCAAATTTGAACCTGTCAATTCAAATTAGAAACATTATTTATAGAATTTGTTACATCATACGATGCGTGCGTTCTATTTATGAATTTCGCGCGCAATGCATCGATCTGTTTTGATTATGTCTCTGTAAACACTTTCACGTTGGTACCTTTTTTCTGTTTGTGGATTATTTTTACCGTAGCATAGGTTGCGCAAAAATTGACCCAAAGAATCGAAGTGCCAACTAAGGGATGCCAAAGATAGAGCTTTTAAAAAGATAGGCAACATCCAATCAATACACAGTTCACAATTTAACAGGTCACTTTATATTCTGATAATGCAGAATACACAATACAGTGTTTGGTTTATAAATTTTTTTGGTGGTTTATGGAATATTTTACGCATAGACTTCGTTAAATATTACGCAATGAACTTACTTATTTTTGTTCATAAAATTGTTATTTTTGCGACTCAGTTGCTTATTTTCTGAAAGTTTACACCTACTTTAATCGACTATACATATTTTAATTTTACTGTTGTGACTGTCCATTTTCGTCACAACCGTACAATTTGAGATCTAAAGAAAATCATATTTCTTCATATCTCATAATCTCAGATTCTGAAATATTTATCGATGATACTCGTAGATATATAAGGTTGATATGATATAAACTTTCTCTTCGTTTCTTATCAAAATAAAACCAAACCTACGTACACAAAGATCCTATCTTATTAAAATATCACTACCTACTTTGTTATGACTTTTGCTTTGTGTTCAAAAACAACGTAAACGTCTTTGTTATGAATGTCTTTTGAATGGGCGGTCTGTTTGATTTATCTGTTGTTTTATGAAACATAAATTAAATACTACTACATTGTTATGCAATGGAGAAGAAATAGGTAGGTACTTAGGCAGTTGGGCATTTCTTACTTTGTTCGGACTGATTCTAAACATAGTGGCCAAACGCTCGACCATTTTCAATAAAAAAAAAAAAAAAAAAAAATTCAAAAAAAACTTAATCCTTAAAAGTAGAACCTACCTATTAAAATATTTTTGTGAAATTTGCGCAAAAATTTTGATATTTTACAGGACGATCCATTAACAAGGGATAAAAAGGAATGGTTGGATATTTCAATCTACTCAATCTATGATTCAATCTTCATCATTATTATTTTTCCCTCATTTTATCTCTAGGTTAATCTGTTCTTTTCCCTATTTAAAAAAAAAAACATTTTCTATTAACCCCTTAACTGCCAACTACGCCTGTATTCCGTACAATGCCGTGACCTCGTCGCGACGTCACGTCACGCGTCCCCGGATTCCGCGTACGTTTGTTTACATGATTCCGGTATGATTTATTGACTCTAGACTGCGCCTTGGGTAGTTAGTTGGGTGGACAGTTTTCAGAAAAACCGTGCGTGTTTCCAAATCATAATAAACTAAAACCTAAACTGGTTTATTGTAAACTAGCGACCCGCCTAAGCTTCGCATGGTTTTATTATACGTATAAACCTTCCTCTTGAATAACTCTATCTATTAAAAAAACCGCATCAAGATCCTTTGCGTAGTTTTAAAGATTTAAGCAGTCAAAGGGACATAGGGAAATAGGGACAGAAAAAGCGGCTTTGTTTTATACTGTGTAGTGATAGTGATATCCGGGTATTTAACGGGTCTATTTAACTATTTTTCCCGAACTTTCAACAGGGAGTTTAAAGTGCTTTATTATCTTAATACCTTACTGGACTTTTCAACATGTTCGAATAGTCTTTATCTATTAGCACAAAAAATTATAAATTGAAACTATTTATACAATTGAAAGAATCAAGCTAGCTTCAGATGGTTGCAAACAGTCTAGAGGTAGCTCCACTGATGCATATCAATTTCAGTCCAGGAGGCATCTCCAAGACGCAGGCTGCATTTCAAATTACTAAGTTATTTACCTACATGTAGAGGTATTAACTAAATATTTTTTCATAGAAGGTATGCTTAAACTCACTATTTTTAATTTATTCTTTCTTTAGGAATTCGAGAGAGTTTATGTTATTTACCATAGTTTATTGCCAATATATGCGTAAAATCGTATTTAAGTTATGTCAAAGGATATATTTTTTATACTATAGTTTAATAATAAACTAAAGTTCATTCTTCAGTTGGGGCTTGCGTAGTCTAAATAATCCTATAGAAATATAGAGTTCTATAGAAAACGGATAAAACTTACCAATAATCAAAGCTATTTTGTAAACTACGTAAATTCCATCCATGTAGGTATCTAATAATACAACGGCGTAGTCACGCCACCACTATTTGTTTACGTGCGTATAAAAGACATAGCTGTTTTACGAGGTAGTACAATTCTATTCATGTCTGAATGTATTTCTTTTGTTCAATGGAAATAGGTCTTTTGATTCAGATGGATTTTACTGCATCAAAAACTTTTTGTTTTAAAGCTCCGTTATATTAATTACTAGTGTCTAGCTATAACTTCGCTTGTTTGACAATAATTAATTCTTACTATGACATAATTATATTTGTATTTTAGAGTACCTAGCTTTATTTTAGTTTATTTTGACAATCAATGCCCTTAGACAGCAGCTTAAATGACTTTCTTGAAATCACTACATAGTATAAAATAAAGTCGCTTTCTCTGTCCTTATGTCCCTATATCCCTATGTCCCTCCTATGTCCCTCCGTCTCTTTGAATGTTTGAATCTTTAAAACTACTACTATCCCTATGTCCCTCCTATGTCCCTCCGTCTCTTTGAATGTTTGAATCTTAAAACGGATTTTGATGCGGTTTTATTTAATCGATGGAGTGATTCAAGAGGAAGGTTTATACGTATAATAAAACCGTGCGAAGCCGGGCGGGTCGCTAGTTATGTATAAATCTTAGTTTTATGTGTTTGTTGTTATAGCTTTAGAACGAAATCAAGTGTATAGTTAATACCTACGATTGAATAAAATGAATATGAATAACTATTTTATGGATTTTTTTGCGCAGAACACTTATTATTTTGCTTAAGGTCAACGAGTCAACGGCGCTTTATCTTTATAACTTACTCACATACTGTACGAAGGGATCAGCTAGACCGCGCGTAACAAAATATGGACAGACAGCACAAGGGTTAGTAGAGAAAACTGAGTATCTTTCAAAAGAAGTCAATTTAAACTTCTTGTGAGTGACGAGATAAAATTGATATTATCCTGAGTTTTGGATATTTATTAATTGTATAAAAAATTCTGCACAAACCACACGGCATCACCTAGCCCCAAGCTAAGCAGAGCTTGTACCTATTTTGGTTACTACTAGATAACTGATTATCACTAATATAATACATTATGTAGATAGATATTTGGTTGACATGACACCCAGAACTCTACAACAAATATTTTAAGAGCGTACAAACATTTGTCACGCGAATTAAACTCGCAACCTCCTGCGTCTTAAACAAAAGTAGTCTACGCAGCCGCGCTATAAAAACAGCTATCTATCTGCCAGTGCACGTCATTCTCCAAGCCAATGCAATGGCTGTTGTAACATCGTCAACCGGCTGTGCGATTATGCTAAAATCACCCATCCAAAATTGACATATGAAAGCCCTTTTAATGGCCTTCATAATTTGAAATTGTATGGAAAAGACGCGCGCGATGACCAATGTCAATTTGGATGGGTGGTTTTTGCGTAATCGCACAGCCAGTCCTGTAACTGTGAACTTTTCTTAGAACAATCCCCGGGGTTTAAACATCGGGCCTCATTGTCAGTGGTTGTATACGTAACTGACCAATGAGGCAGTCTATAAATACGTACTTGTAAAAGGTTGTTCTTTTGTATACCCAAAAGGTAGAAAAGCTTTTTTATATTGCAAACGAAAGTAGGTCAACATAACATACAGAATTCAATTTTCATTTCATTTCCGATCGCGGCTCCAATCTGTTATTTCTCTGAAAATTATTCAAAAAGTATTCAATAGGTTTTATATTTTTTATTTTTATATTTAACGAATAGGTTGGTTAAGTTATTGATATTTAATTTACTAGGAAAGATCTGACTGATTGATTAGTTCACTTAAGAGTTTGGGGGTGACCTATACCCGCCCAGCGGTGACTTAGTATAAATTAGAAAATAAAACCGACGAAGTCGGTGAATGGGTGAATTCTCAAAAATACGGTAAAGAAAAATCATGTCTGTTGTATGGGACTAGCGACTGTCCTGACTCAATGGCGCAGCGGGTGAAAGTTTGTCTGTTGCGGTTGCGGGTTCGAATTCCGCCTCGGGCCAAATGGTGGTACGATCAGCGCGTATTGGTTTTAGGGATTCTGGATGTAATCTGTACAGAATATTTGTGTATACGTTTTTTAATAACTAATAAAAATATATTTACGTACAGAAAACCCCAGGCCTAAAATTATATCAATAATTAATTAATTTTTCGTCTCAGAATTTTGGATACCTATAGTAAACCTCAAGCCTAAAGCCATATCAATAATTAATTAATTTTGCGTCTCAGAATTCTGGTAGGCAGAACTTCAATCAGTGGGATTCCGTATTTATCAATACTAGCGTAGCGCGCAGCTCGCGACCCAATTCTGTGAGTCACGCTGTCACGTCACTCGAACGACTTCCGGTTCCATTCCCGCGTATTATTTGAATTCGGAATGACGTTTTTATGTGCAATAAAAATACGTTACTAAATTGTAGCTCTTTTGTTTCTAATATGGATTTAGTTTGAACATGGAAATAATAAGTACTACTCACGTAAGTACATCTTAGTTCTTATTACTTCCATGGCTTGAAAACGTTGAGAATTTTGTCAATTTTGACAGTAAATCAAATCGTGCTTATCTTTTTAGGTTTTGGAGAATAGTATCGTAGAACCTGGGTGTATAAGAGACTCAAGCTAGATGAATAGAAATGGACGAAATACAGGAAAAAAATGGCTGGCTGATAACTGAGGAGGCATTTTTAGTTCAGGGTTGCCTGGGAGAAATCGCTCTCAGCAATAAGGCCGCCCATTGACCATTACCCTTTTCTTATGTAATGACTTTATTTATAAATTCTTTTTTACGTGTATACCGTAAAGTATTTTTGTAATGTTTTGAATTGTGTTAAGTATGTTTTTCCATTTCTATTCGCCCTCTTTTCTCTATTTTCTTTCGAACTTGGTACCTTTTAAACGGGGTGACCCGTTTAAAAGGTAACAAGTTCGAAATAGAATGATTGCTAAATGTTTTGTACCTTTTTTTAATTGTTGTGTAATTATGTAATGTAATTTTAATTGTTGTGTACCTATGTAATTTTATATGTTTGTGTCTGTGGAAACAAATAAACCTTTTATCTATCTATCTATCTAAATAGTATGTAGTTTACAATTCAAATAGTTGAGAACCTAGAGATCGTTCAGCTGGTGCATAATCAATACCATTTGGAAGCGATCCTGAAAAGCTAGCAACATTGAACTGCGATGTCTAGATAGTGTAGTTTGTCATAACTTACTAGTATCTAACCAAGAAAATAAAGCATTTTAAATTTCCCCGCGTTTCAAGCAATGTTGCTATGAAAACCTTTCAAGGCTCTTTTTCCCACGGAACAAGTTTTTATATCAACACAAGTTATACGAAAGAAAATACCTGAAGTACATTTTTTTTATTATGAGAGGAACAAAAAACCGTCGAGCCATTATAAATCTTTCCATAATGTAAATTTAGAGGCTCTCCACGGAATTTATTTATAACTTTGTTCTTTTTTCTAGCTTCTTAAATATTTAATTTTAATGAGAGAGCAGGAAAATTCAGTTAAGAAGTTTTACGAATATTTTATTAGTCTACAAGCAGACGATTTTTTTGAATGTTTGCAAAGATCGTTGCGTCTACATGATCAACCTATTAGTCCACTGCTGGATATATCTAATGACCTTGGCTTCAGCTTGCCACATCTACTGTCTGAATATAATTACAGATCGTCATCCCACCTGACCGGAGGGCGTCTTACACTACGTTTTATTACCACTTACGTACATAAACCGACATCAACGCCGGTTCACACATCAGTGAAGTCTCAATTCGGTATCAGCGAACTATTAATCCAGCAGACCTTTCCAACACGCATTCGCTACGATGCGATTCTATTTCTACAATTGTCATCGCTTACGATAGCGAAGTTCAATTGGTAAGCCATAACTTTTTGAGATCTTCTAAAATGCATTCACAGATTTTTGAAAAAAGTGCAGCCCGCAAGAAAATTACAATATTTTACTTATATTTTTCTTGGTGACTGTTTTTTTTCCGAAATCTGTGAATGCAGTTAAGAATATCTCAAAAGTTATGGATGGTCTCCAAGGATCTTTTTTCTGTAACTATATCTGTTGAGATACCTGCCGTTACTGTCCCGTCTTAAATCCCACCTGAATAAGTAAAATTGTTTTCTCATTTAAGTAAACTGTTGGTGTTCTTTTATAAATTCAAAAACCCTAAAACGTATAGAGATTCACTGAACTTTGACGTCACGATATGTGTGAATCGGCCTTAAGCAAGCACGTCAAATGTAAATAAAATCAAAACCGAGCTTTCTTTGAAGATAATTTATTATAAAATAGTTAACGGAAGAGGATGTTTATAATTTATCAAGCTGTATGTAAATACCAGTAGATAACTACGCACCTACTTGCATTCGCTTTCATTTTATCTACTTCCCATTTTACCTGATGATTTTGATATTATCTCACGTTTTCAAGTAAATCAATATCTTTATTTCTTTAGGCTAACAAAATAGGCACTTAGACATGTCAAACTTTAAACTATAGGTACAAAATAATATCACTACATAGTATAAAATAAAGTCGCTTTCTCTGTCCCTATGTCATTCTGTCCCTTTGAACGCTTAAGGGCCGATTTTTCAATCGTCAGATAAACGACCAGATAGCCTTTATTCGTCGAATAGCAATATTCATGGTTTTTCAATGGTCAGATAGTAGTTAACTGTCGAATAAGGTCCCTAACAGAAGAATAAAGTTATCTGCTACTTAAAGGGCCAGATAAGGTTTTATCTCCGCGATAAGTTTGACGTTTAGGTTAAGTTTGGCAGTTTCGTTCGTTTTATTTTTGCTTGCATAGATTTGTTTGGTAAAACGACATACCTACCGTGATTTGTTATAAATGGAGCGGTCAGTAAACGTACTTGGGTGATTCTCCCGGGTTTCAAAAATACATGTCCGGCTCGAAAAATCATACAAAAAGTATCCCTAGCCCTTTGATTTTTTGTATGATAGTAGATTAGACAAAGATAATAGGGGAGGCCTTTTTTAGTTTTTTAATATTCTTATTTTAAATAAGTAAAAATAAATAAAATCCTTGGAAATTATGACTTCCGTGGTGCGTCCGGACCTCATGTTCCTGTGTTAATAAATTTTTATATCATTTCCTAAAAACTCTGGTACTAATTTACATAGGTTCACAATAACCCAGATAGTTACTTGCTTATTTGACGCTATTACTACGCAAAACTAAGCTCTAATTGACAAATTACAACGAGTTAACTTCGCGTCCGTCGTTTAGCTCTGATTTCCGTGGTGCGCACTAAATTATTCATAAATACTGTACTTTAATATCTGCGTAAATAGTTGTTAGATTGAGAGAAACTATCAGTCACGCCCCATTAGTGGTGTGTACAACAAAGGTGTATGTCTCCACGTCACTCTGTTATTTCGGTACGTAATCACTTTCCGTGGCTTGGTATCTAGAAATTCTGATTACCATGTTGACTATAAATTTGTTCATACTAATCCTATTGTTATAATAATTGCAACAATTTATAGCTTTTGTGTTCCTAATTTCGACTGCATATTTCAATGTAAAATAAACCAGCAAATTCAGAAAATTTCTAGGATTTTGTAATTATTTTTGATTTCCGTGGTACTGATTTCCATGGATTTTGCGGGTTGATTAACATCTCAATAATAATATTTTTATGTTTTTATAATGTTTTTTAGGATAAAAGTTTATAATTAATATAAAATTAATAATTATAATATTTTTAATACAAAGATAAACATTATTAGTGTGACTTTTGTTGAAAATTTACTTTAATATCATTAAAAAAATAACTTCTGCCAGGTTTACTTAATACTATACGCCTATTTCTCTAAGTAAAAGAAAAGAGTGGGATAGGATAAGCCTATTTTGATTAGTAGTTGATCTATAATTCCATCTTTAGAATAGAACCTAGCAACATGACTGATTATAAAATTGTGTGAACTCGATGTAGATGTAAATTATTGCCTTAGTTCCATTTTCATTGATATTCTATAGAACATAAACCCACGTCTTACAGGATATAAATAATTTTTGAAAAACCTAGTACTTGTATAATATAACCTATGTGATTTAATAAACTGATTAAAAACTAAATGTTTACAGTAAAGATTTAAAGGTGTTTTTGTAAAAACTGATTGAAACTACAAACATCAAATAATTGGTCCTTAGTTTTAAGAAGCTTAATAATCTACTTACTACCGAAAACACATATTTTTATTGATAAACCAACCCATATTTGATTTTGGTGATATAAATTCTGATTTCCGTGGACACCATATTTTTAAAATTGAATAACTTCGTAACCATAAAGTCAATAAAGTTCCCTTCACTACCAAAAAATTCAAAATTAAATCTTCATTTAGAATATACCACCATTATGTGCAATTTCGACAAAAAAAAATGTGCCACAGAAGTCAGACAAAAAACGAGTTTTCGTAGAATCACCCACTTGCGAACTACTAAAATTTGTAGCACGTTCACGTTTCTTGGATTCCATTTTCTGATTCATTCACAAAAGAACACAAATCGTATAATGATTTTGTTAGGAAGATAATTATCACGGTTTGAACTGACTGAGCTGTAAACAAGCAAGAGACAGACAACAGGTTATGTTTTGTATTGCAATCAACGTCAAATGTCAAATACATTTTTGTTGCTATTCTTCTCTAACACGTTCAATACAGTATCTATGCATCTCGCTTGCACACAGATGGTGTGAAGTTGGCTAGGATAAACCACTAATAGTTATTCTCTATATAATAAACGATTGAAAAATTGAAAATATTTATTCGCCCGATAAACAGACGGATAATTTTATAGGCTAGGTAGCTATTCGACGACTTAACTGAGGATTGAAAAATCGGCCCTAAATCTTTAAAACTACGCAACGGATTTTGATGCGGTTTTTTTTAATAGATAGAGTGATTCAAGAGGAGGGTTTATCCGTATAATAAAACCGTGCGAATCCGGGGCGGGTCGCTAGTAAGAAATAAAATGATAAGTACTTAATTGATTTCCCCCTTCGTTTACGCACTTTTTGTCCATCATATCAAAAAAAATACCATGATGATTTATATAAAGGACTTTTATTCAGAATCTTAACTCTAAATAAAATAATATTATAACAGATCAGCTTGTAAGTTTAGCAAGAATGTAGCGCCATTTTTATTTCCGGCTTGCTAACGGCCAATCCGACCGCGTTCTAAATTTAAAACGCAATTGACAGTCGATACATTTGCGATTTATATTTCGAACGCCTTGAGAACTTTTTAAACTGATTCATTTGTTCAATAAAAGCATTTCAAAAATAAACGCGAATTGCGAAACTTCAAGGAAACTTACGAAAAACTATAATAAAGTACACAAAACATTCAATAAATTGTCTTTATATTTCTTTGACCTATGCCGAAATGTCCAATGCATCAGGCTTGGCCAGATCTCGCTCAGTTCCACATTGGCAATAGTACTTAACTGAACTTAAATTATAAACGCAAAAGTTTGTATGGATGGTTGTTTCTTCCGCTTTCACGCAAGACTACAAAACCGATCGGGCTGAAATTTTGAATAGACAAGACATTGTTCTAGCCCTAGAATAACAAATAGTCATTTCACCCTATAAATCAGTTCAAACGAGAAACTTAAAACGTTTTCAATTTTAAACAACGTATCCAAAGCCGCTGGCTACTCGCTCATCGTCAGCACTTTTGTACTTTTAGCAATTTTCATACATAAATAATGATTTGATTTGAAACATTTCGGTTACAAAATATAAGAACTCAACCAACATAAAGTAATGCCCATGACAAAGGATCACGAGAAGCGAAAAACCGTCGATTTATTATCGCTGCAGTTAAAGTTTACGAGCGAGATTTAATGGCTGCCGTAGGTGCGCCAGATAAATATAAAATACATTGACGTGTTATTGATGGATGCTCGGACGAAGAACATACGAGTTTCTTTTATAAAACTTCAAAAGGGTGCTACCTATTTTCCCGGGATACCACAGTGTGCGAATTTTTGAAAATCTTGCATTGCAATTTTCTTTCATTGCAATTTTCTTTCTTTTCAAATTAAAGGAAAGTTTTCTTCGACTGCTGCTAAATAACTTGTTAAATATAGATAAGACAAGACTTTTCACAAAAAACTAAAAAAATCAACATTTTTATTCCTTCAGCTGGCATTACAAAATTACACACTGTATAGATGACTCGTTCACGATTTATTTCACGTGGACTTTAGTAATACCCCATTGACCCCATTTAACTACCTTATAATACGAATTTCCAAAGCGCCGTTCTTAGCGAACTTTCAGTTTCGTAGCTTTTGAAGTTACAGAGATCTCTGGATTAATAAACCAGTTTTCTCTTTTAAAAATAAATATATAATAAGTCGGCTATAGTAACTTGGACATTGGAGTTCGAAACACACAGAAGCCGGAGGCGGAGCGGAGGCGAAGGCGTGGCGGTTTTTCCTATGGCACCGCGCCGTCACCGCCTGCGGTGTGTGTGTAGGCTTTCAGAGGATTCCATACAACTCGCACGCCTTCGCCTCCGCTCCGCCTCTGGCTTCTGTGTGTTTTGGACTTTATTTATTACTAGTATCTAGCCCGCAGCTTCGCATGCGTTATTTCAATGTAAACATTTCACGGCTATTTCCCTACCATGAGAACTGATTTATGGGATGTAAAAATTCTAGAAGGCTAGAAATTAGTCAATTCTAAATTTCCCCTCACTAGTTTTTGCGTGAAAGAGTGACTAACAGGATACAAACTTCAGCCATTACTTGTCTTAAATACAATTTACCTTTAGACTGTTTGCAACCGTCTGCAGTTAGTTCAATGGTTTCAATTGTAAATACTAGTTGTAATTATTCTATTCCTTGCTTGTAGTATTCGTTGTTAATAAAGTTAAAAAGAAGTAAAGAATTTCAGAATTTGTTCCGTATATTTGTCCTTACTAGCAGGGTAAGTTAAATAGCTAATAAGCGGTCGTTCGATAAAACCTAACAAAGTCATATTCATCGTAAATCTTCCATCCATCTCGTTTCATTACGGGAGGCTGTCATCGTGTAATTAATCACCGTCATTAGGTAGGTGTAGATAACCGTATTATTTGCACAGTCGGGTAAACACTGTGGTTCCTCGTTAGCTCGTTCGTAAACAGATTGAGCTATCAACAATCACATATGGAAAAAGGAAATACAATGTGATTCTTCGAACCTTGATCAAAAGAAATGTGCGGATACACGACACATATTTATCGGTAAAAATCAAGATAAAAAAAATTATATGTTATTTATCTCAAAAACAAAGCAGTTTTAATAATTTTTAAAATGAAGACTACTTCATCTGGTTTTTTATTCGTTTCTTTTTGAGTAAATGGTGTATTTTATTCGAAGTAGTCTCATTTGAAAGCTAGATAGTTTACCTAGCTAATAAAATAAATTAAAAATACAAATACGATACATAAGCGTAGTAAAAACAGTATTTTTTTAGAAATAAGACAAAAAAAAACGATTTTTATTTTATTTTTTCTCTGTAACTTTAAAACTGGGTAATTAAGGTGTACTTTTTTGCATGTTGTATTAAACTTCATAATTTATTCTACAAATCCTTCAAAAACTGGGGGTCTATCTCTTTCCGTTGTCATGTTATTCACCATTTAAATTAGGTACTTTCTGCCATTTAGATTAAATCAGTTGAGATTCCTGTTGAAATCTGTACTTGACTTGTGTTTAAAAAAAATAACATTAAATTTTTTTTATCTCGTTTTTTATCGATAAATATGTGTCGTGTATCCGCACATTTCGTTTGATCAAGGTTCGAAAAATCACATTGTATATACCTACATTTTACGTATAACCCTATTTCATCGACTTTGGCAACTTCGTAGTTCTTGTCCAACAACCAATAAATAAATCAATATCTTTATTTCTTTAGGCTTACAAAATAAGCACTTAGACAAGTCAAACCTAATTTCTAAGCTAAAAAAGTATTATTATACCTACATTTACCTACTCTACTAGAGAAAAAAATCTGAGTGTGTATCACTCACTGGTCCATCTAGGTATTTTACCTATACTAAAAGCAATTTATTTACTAAGAAAACTGCTAAGATTTTAAATAAAATCGCAATTTTTTTTGATTTCAGCGCTTTCCGTACTAAGGAAGGGTTCAAGTCCCGCCGAAATCGAAAACTTTTGCGATGTTATTTAAGCCAAGAATACACTAGGGACCATTTTGTCCAGCAACATAACGCGCTGCATTTAATGTACGTGACGCTGCAACGTTGCATATTGTCCAGCAACATGCCCCGCAACATTGTACGTGACGCGGGGTATGTTTCTTGCTCCCGCCTCGAGAGCGAGCGCACGTTCAATGTTCCGCGACATTCACTTGGCATGTTCTACGTAGTTGTTGAGCAACATGTTCCGCAACATGTTGCTCCATTTGCCTAGTGTATCCTTGGCTTTAATTTCTTAGATATTCCCCAAGTGCGAGGGCTTACACACTATAATTTTAAAATGTAAGTAAAAAATATTGCATTAAAGAAAATGGAACTAAGTAAAACCATTATATCAATTGAAACAATTGAGCTAACTGCAGACAGAAAGCAGTCTAGGTAGCGCGCTGCGACAGATGCTCATATTTATACCCAGATGTACTTATTAGTAATGTTTGATATGACCACGCGTGGGAAGCGGATTGCTGCGCAGTATACAGGGTTATAGGTGTTTAATGATTAACCTCGAAAACGCGACATGGGCAAATCAAGAAAACAACTTTTGTTCTACGATTTTTTCTAATTCAATGATTTTTTCCATACAAAAAAAAATATCATATTCAAATTTCCAGTTCTTATCTTCTTAGCTCTGTCTAGGCGTCACAGATTGAGACATGTCGGTTCGGTACATGACCTATAGATCTTATGCATAAATCTAGCAAACAAAGAAAGAGGTTGCGTTGAGGCGGGCGGGAGTAGATAGAAATGCCCGCCAAACCTAAAATAAATAAATCTGGAGATGTATCACGTTTTGACAAAAGTCATAGAACAAAAGTTGTTAGTCTTGATTCACCCAAGTCGCGTTTTCGAGGATTTATAAATCATTAGATACCTAATGATTTATATAACCTTGTATCTATATAAAAAAGTTGAACAGGCGGTTCAGGATTTCTCAATAAACTCTTAAAATGGATTAAAACGGGTTATTGTAGTCTAAGATTCGTAGTTTGACGTTTGTTTTACAAAATAAATAACTATTGACTTTAGCACAAATAAGTTGAAGAGATTGTGCCGAAGGCGTTGCAACAAATTAATACGACTGTAAAACCACAATGTCAAGTTACTGGGGATTTTTATTCCACAATGAATAGCTTTTTACAGCGATATTATTACAGCAGAGCAATTATCGCTTATTCCGAGTTTCCTCGAACATTCCCGAAGGGCGCTCGGGTTTTATTACTAAAGGACTAAAGGCGTCAACACACGAAGGGACCAACTTTAGAAGAGGCACGTAAAAAGTTACTACTTTTTAACCCAAGAAATATGAGGCGTGTCAAAAAATACCCTTACCTTAGAATTCAATAGATAATAGTTGCTAAAACGAGACTTTATTAACAACGAAAATTACAATCAAGGAATAGAAAAAATTACAACAAGTATATACAATTGATACCATTGAGCTATAATGCTGGACCAATGCTGGACAATAAATAATATCTATATATTTAATGTTTGGGGGTTAAAGCTGGTATTCCCCCAAATGGTTACAGTAGAAGATTTTCCCTGTACCAGCTGTGCAATTACGCTAAAACCACCCATCCAAAATTGACATATGAAAGCCCATTTAATGGCCTTCGTAATTTGAAATCGTATGGAAAGGACGCGCGCGATGGCCATTGAAATGGCTCAAGAATGTCAATTTGGATGGGCGGTTTTAGCGTAATCGCGCAGCGGGTCGGCCCATCGGGCCCACTTACCCGGGGTCTTTCGACCGACAGTTGTGTCGGTCGAAAGACCTCTTTGTGAATCTCTACTCAGGTATTGTGTTACTTCATGGGGTGGAGCAGCTACTACCCACATGCTCCCGTTAGAGAGAGCGCAAAGAGCAGTCCTAAAAGTCGCGCACTCTCTACCCTACAGGTATCCTACAACCCAATTGTTTAATGATTGTAAAGTTCTCTCAGTTCGAAAGCTTTTTATACTAAACATTATATTAAAACAACACAAAGTAGCACCTGACTACCAAACGCTAAACAAAAGGAGAGTAAGGAAAATATATTTAACAGTTCAATGTAAGACTGCTTTTGCACATAAGCATTCATACTTCCTTGCCCCTTATTTATATAACAAAATAAATGAGCAATTATCCATAAATAAGTCCCCTGTATTACAATGTAAAATTTTAATAAATGAATACTTAGGAAAACTTGATTATAGTGAAACGGAAGCCCTTTTAAAAGTTCAGTCATAATAACTAGAATAATAATATATTATATAATAACTATAAATTCTTTCTAGGATAAAACACACTTTAAAAACTCTCATACTACCTACACTTTCATTCACACCCACACTCTACACTACACACTCTACATTCGAGCCGTCTCTCTGTTGCCCTTTCTCTCATGAGACTGGTGACCTCAGGAGACTAAACATACATAAACATACATTTAATACATACATGCTTTGGAAACAAAATTATACACACAAACATAGTATGTTTTTTTTTCTGCTGATATAAAGGTAATAATTTTAAGTTTTTGTTCTAATAATAGTTATCATTTAGTGAAAGTTAATTAAGAAACTAATAACTTGTGAACAAGTCGAAGCTGGGATCCCTCGCATCTTAATACAAGATTCTCTTAGTTAGAGCGAGGATTCAAACTTACGTTTGTAACAGGATCATTGGTTTGTATTATTACTTAGATTACGTTAGAATGTAAGTTTACTATGTACTTTTTCGAAAATAAATACTTTTATTATTATTATTATTATATAGTTGATGTCGGAAAGTTCTTTATTAATAATAATGGTCACGGGATCTACTTTTTACACTCAGAATTTTTGTTATTTAATTTGTAGTTCAGCTCACATCATGTTAGAGGTCGCTACAAATGTCTAGTATTAAGTATATCAGTCATCTAGTACCCATAACAAAAGCTCTGCTTAGCTTGGGGCTAGATGATGCTGTGTGGATTAACCAGCATTATTGAATTTATTTCACACGTCCATAGATATCAATTACAAGAGTAAAGCTGTTAAAACATTTGACCATTCAAAACAAACTCTCCGACCAACTTTCCCTCGGTATTCGAAACGCTTGAAACTTGAAACATAACGTGAATTTTAACTTTCAGTGCATAGAGCTGAAAGTTGCTGAAGTTTCTCGAGAATTCAGAATATTCTCTAATGACGAACATGATACAAATTGGTTCGTTTTTGAAGGGGGTTTTGTCATGCTGCAATGTTGGTACAACGTAGGCCTACGTTATACCAACTTGTAGGTTATTTTTTGTTTTGAATGGAATAACCTAATCAAAAGTAAATTAACCGTTTGTTTGACTGCGAGTCACGTGATCACGGGCCGTTTTTTAAGTTAGTTATATAAAAAAAAACCCTTGGTCCTTGGGGTCTTAGGGCACACTCAATTTAAAAAGATCATAGCAAACTTGCCCTAAAGTCCACAGGTGATCGGAATGCTGGCTTCTATTTCTGTCAACGAATCAGCATTACTATTCAATGTGACAATGCTGCCAGCTTTCTGGGCACTCTGCCTTCCGGTGACGGCTTAGATTTTTAGTAGTTTGTTATAATTTTTAAATATCAAACTGTAATAAGTCGTTTTGTTCTTGTTTCAATTCAATAAGGCATAGTTATGAAAGGCTGTTTTGGCGGTGAAACGCGGTGAGGCGCTCGATACTTCGGGAATTTATTGATTTTCAGTTTCTTTAGATATAAAAAAGCCATATAAATGCAGAGTATTCAGGGTAGTATCATAATATCAGGCATTCAAACTCCCTGGCAAACGTAATTTATTAAATAATCATGGATTTAAATTATCAATAGTCGGCGGAAATGTAAAACAGTAAATATTCAAGCCGATTCCGGCTCGAATTTCAGTGTAGAGTAAGATACGTCAGCGAAAATTGTATAGTCAACCGTACCAGTCAGTGTCGATAATATTAAGTAGTTTAGAAGTTTAGTAAGAACCGAAATTCTTACTGTAATTTTATCACTGACTCAGAATAGATTTTTTAAAATCCATATCTTAATATTGTAATGCAAATAAAGACTGTCTTACTAGCTGCGCGGCTTCTGGCAGCATAATGCTGAGACACACAGGGTGTTAAAACACGATAAAATTAAGTGCAGCAATCAGAAAATGTTGAAAAAACACGTAAAGTAAGGTATAGGCTTTTTTTAATTTTAGGGGAGCTCGGTCTCACCTCTTCGTTTTCGGTGGTCATCCATTTCCAATATAAAACTGAAGAATTTTAAAATTTGGCCTATAAAAGAGCACTATTTCCCAGAAAAAACCTAATCGAGAGATTTGAAGATTCTAAGATTGCACTCTAGTGGGAAAACAGACGCTGGAAGTTCTTTCCAATCATTACCATTAGGTACTTATAACGAAATTGGTAGTATAGACACTCAGGTATACAATCTTAACCATTAACCGTATAAAAATAAGATCGTATTTTTTTAAATAAAATTATACACTTAGATTTTATTAGGTATTAAACAAAGTTTCAAACTCACCAACGCCTCCTGCACTACAAACTCATTAATAAAGGAACAGTATTATAGAGAGAATAGTTTATTCGTTGTTTATACTCAAATACAAGTCTTGATAACGCTTGCTTTGTGAATACAGTATTATACCAAAAAAATTTAGTCTTGATACAAAGGTAAAACTGGTTTAGAAAAACTTTTTACAAAACACACAGCAAAACAAGGGTTGATTCGTCGATATGTCTAGATAAATTGTTCATGAGATATTTCGAGAACACAATCTGTCAAATAACGCAACATTGTTTGACATTGACATTGCAGTCATAAATATAAATTTTTAATACAAATATACATTTACAAAACATCATCAAATTCGCCAAAGTAATCAGCAAATATAGAGTACTTACTGTACATGAATATTATTGCCGAGCAAAGAATCTCCTCATTATACTGAAGAATGGACAAAAACTGTGTGTGCTGAATTGTATTATTGTGTAAAATGACTTAATATATTACATTGTATTATTGTGTTTTTACACAATAATACAAATTTAAAGATCTTAGCTTGCTCCAATGTCTTTCCATTAATTATTAGACAACTCGCCACCCCGGCTCGAATGACACGGTCGACTTTAAAATCTTAGAATTCGTGATTTACAGAAATGTGTTATTTTTATCGGATGCTTTTATCTTACTGCGTGTTTTGAGATGGGTCATTTTGACATTTTTATAATTGACAACACTAGCTGGGTTAAGAAATACTGATATACTGGACTATTTTGATAGGAATCTTTAAGAAATACGTATTTTGCAAAGATTCTAGCATGACTACGTTCTGTATTTTGTAATACATGCCGAGGTAAATAAAATAAATAATGCTGGAAAAACCACACAGCTTCATCGAGCCCTTAAGTAAGCTACACAAAGCTTGTGTTATGGGTACTAGATAACTGTGACATTGTTTAGGTATACATAATAAAAATCTAATAATAACCTTATACACCTATACCTTATGTATATTGATTTCGATCATCTGAATTACCTCTAGACTGTTTGCAACCGTTTGTAGTAAGCTCAATTGTTTCAATTATATATATTACTAGCGACCCGTCCCGGCTTTGCACGGTTTTAGAACAAAAGTTGTTAGTCTTGATTCACCCAAGAAGCCTTTATGAGGTTAATCATTAGATACCTATAACCCTGTATAAACCATCCTCT
This sequence comes from Eupithecia centaureata, assembly GCA_944547425.1. Classification (NCBI taxonomy): domain Eukaryota; kingdom Metazoa; phylum Arthropoda; class Insecta; order Lepidoptera; family Geometridae; genus Eupithecia; species Eupithecia centaureata. The sequence goes on along the minus strand of OX155702.1, from coordinate 9,663,137 downwards.
TGAATAACTCTTATCTATTAAAAAAAACCGCATCAAAATCCGTAACGTAGTTTTAAAGATTTAATCAGTCAAAGGGAAATAGGGACAGAACTTTGTTTTATACTATGTAGTGATGCTATTTATCAAGTTTTAATTTGTTTCCAATCCTTGAATTTAATGTAGTTTTCGTTGTTAATAAAGATTATATACCTCATTCCATAAGTATATCGTTAAAAATCAGCTCCGAAAGCCAAAAACTTCCAAAACAAACTCCTCAAACAAAAACGTAAAAAAAGTTTGTTTACAAACTGCTCCATTTCGTGTAAAATTCCGTATTTTTCTGCAAACTTTGGATGGGAGCCAATAATTTATCTATTGTATTTAATTTATAGTGCTAGCTAGTTTTTTTATGCTCAATGAGAAAACCAGATGACCTGGAGTAACTGTGTACATCTAGTATTTAGTATTAAGTAGTAAGTTTGCAATTGATCCAAACAGGAAATTTTCGAGGACCTCAGAAATACAGAATTTATAACACTTGTACATGTCATTTACTTAAAAATAATATTATAGTATAGAAAAATCTTTATAATATTTATACCACACAAATAAAGAAAATAATACACACAATGTAAATCTACATATTATTTGATTTTATAAATGATGATTTATGAGTTTTCTTAAATTTGTTGGAATTTGAAGTAATTTATAAAAGACTAGCAGCGCCTCGCGTTTTCACCCGCGTAAATCCTGTTCCCGTGTGAATTCCAGGATAAGATATAGCCTACGTGTTATTCCAGACTATAATCTATCTCAGTGCCAAATTTCATCTATATCCGTTCAGTAGTTTTTGGGTGAAAGAGTTACAAACATCCATATTATTAGGATTAAGATTATGTAAGCTATTCGTCATAGGAAAAAACAACTTAATATAAACAAACCTATTAAAGTAATTCACAATCGATCGCTATCGTAAATTGTTCCTAACAACTATCACCTTGTATGTCTACCTTCTCTTTAGTTTTATATCATAGTATAACTTAATTACCTCTACAGCAATTTTGCAAGGCAATTAGAAGGTAGCAATAATAAGTTGCAATGGCGCTCATTGGGGGAGGCCTATGTCCAGCAGTGGACTAATATATGTTGATGATGATGATGATGATGAATAATAAGTTGAGGAAAACCAGAGAACTCCACATTTCTCTGTCCTATGTGAGTCCAGTAGATAGATATTAGTACTCATACCAATTTGAAGCTTTATGGTATTTTCATGTCACTTTTTTACGTCATATACCTAGACCGAAAGAAAGTGATTATAGCCTTATTGACTCAAAAAGGTATATTAGATACTTAAAAAAGCCAAACCCAATACAATCAGTTCGAAAAAAACTCTTACATACATACATTTGAATTTTTAACCAAGGAGGCCGGTACTATGATAGATCTCTAGGTCAGTATTTCAATACATCTTTAAATGTTCTAAATTCAAAATCCCCCTAAGAATAATAATTGAATATGGAACTCCCTTGGGAATATATAAAAATATATAGGGAACATATAAAAAGTGTAAATATTTTAAACCTATCTTCAGAAGGCGGAATAAAAAACTTAATGCTAGTATTCCATACGCTCGTGAGTTATTCTAGAATTCTGAGTTGACCTCGAAAACTGCGTCGAACGTGGCATAGTTTGACATAATATAACATTCCAATGACAACCTTTTCTTGCTATCTATTAAGTCCTAAATTAATAAAGGGTTTTCTCTGTTTTCGAAAACACCTCAATGGCAATAAATCGAATATGCTGACGTCATTGCAGAGATGGAAAATACCGATGTCAAACCTTTTTTCATTTCCAGAGTAGTATTTATATTCTCTTTGGATCGAAGGAAACTGCCTACGGAACTAAGTAATGCTAGAATCTTTGGAAACTGCTGACTTTCTTTTGTCAAGATGTCATTACCCTGCTCTAGATTCAGATTAAATTCCATTTTTGTACATGTTATTTTGTACACTGGGAAACGTCCGAGGTACGCTAAGTATAACAATAACTTAGGGTGAAATGATTTTTTTGCTGATTAAAATAATAATTAACTAAATACAAGATATACCTAGTATCAATATTCTTAAAACAATTTACAGGGACAGGGCATCATAAATCAAGAAAGGAGAAAAAACTAAAGAACCTTTTATTTAAATACATAAACCAACTCTAATATACAAACTACAACAAACTCAAAAACACAAACCACGAGACAAAACTAAAGACTCTTATTCAAACACAGAACAAATTCAAAAACACAAACAACCAGAAAAAACTAAAGAACATTTATTCAAACACGGAACAAATTCAAAACTACAAACCAACGCTAAAGGTCTCAAATAAAATAAAATAACCGCTATAAAAATAGTCGAGTCGGCTAAACAGAACCGAAATAGCTTCGCCAATTAAGTTACCCAGAAACTAGGTCAGGCTCGGCGTTTATCGTTACACCTAGCTACCTACTACCTACTACCTGACTACCTCTAGGGTAGCTCTGAGCTCACTCAGCTTACCTACCCTACCTACTCACCGAAATGGGGTAGTGTAGAGCATGCGTCTTCAAAATCATAACATCTTTATTAACATCGAAAATTACACTCAAGGAATATAAAAAATTAAAACTAGTATATACAATTGAAACCATTGAGCTAACAGTGCAAATAGTCTACAGTCTTTATTAACAACGAAAATTACAATTAAGCTGGTGAGTATCTGGCTCAGCGCATCAGCATTGCCATACAGCGTGGTAATGCAGCCAGTGTATTAGGGACTCTTCCGACTGGTATTGACATGGATCAATTGAGCTACCTTTAGACTTTTTGCAACCGTCTGCAGTAAGCTCAATGGTTTCTATTTTTTATAGTCTAAAGTTAGCTCAATTGATTCATGTTAATACCAGTCGGAAGCGTCGGCTGCATGCTGCAGATCACTGACTATTCACTATATAGTATAAAAGAAACTTGTTTCCCGATGTCTGTCTGTGCTTAGATGCTTAGTACTTTAAAACTATGCAACGGATTTTGATGCGGTTTTTCATAGATAGAGTGATTCAAGAAAAAGGTACGAATATATATTATGTAGGTACAATACATTCGTGCGAGGCCGGGACGGGGCGCTATTTACTTTAACTACCTACTTTACTTACTTACTACTTTATTTACTTTTATATAATTATAATAAAGATTATTCTAACACAAGACCCACATTAAAATTTCAAATAACACTCTTATGTACACTTTTAGCTTCACTGATTAAATTTAATTCAAGTAAATCAATATCTTTATTTCTTTAGGCTTACAAAATAAACACTTAGACCAGTCAAATCTAAGAAATATAGTGATTATGTAATTGATAATACTAATTTGTTAATTCTAATACTTGATTTAAATTATTAATAATATAATTATTTGATTTAAATCTATAACTGTATTAGTAACAAATAAATCGTCAAAGAATAAGAAATTATTATTCATTCGTTTGAATTTTCTTTCTTAAAAATTTGTTTTTCTTTATAATAACAGACTGTTGGTATGAATGGTTTTTCCTTAGGGTTTTTCGTTTTTCCTAATACTTTATTACACAGTGAAGTAGGGCTTTCCTAGATAAGGTTTCTAAGTCAACCTAGATTAGGACTAACACAGTTCACAACCTCCTTGCAAAGTCGTGTTACAACTCATTAATAACCAAGTTATGCCACATTTTAGCCCCTAGATTAATAGCGGATAAGGCATTTACACCCTACTAGTTCCACCCCGCGGCTTTGCCCGCATGGAAAATTATTCGTCAAATTTCAAAAATTTATTGATTTCCCCCTTAGGTTTAGTTTCGTATAAATAGTAAATATAGGTTAAATATTTATAATAATTATTTACTTTGCAGTTTATTCTAACCGAGTTTTGGATGAATCAAACCAAGGATCAAAAATTTTCCATACATAATCTATTTAAGTATATCCTACCCCTCATACCCCCTCGTACCCCTCATAGTTTATTATTTCCAAATTTTAATATCCCATGTGTCTAGTCCTAGGTCCTTAACTATTTACGTACCAAATTTCATTTAAATAACATAAGTAGTTACTACTTATAACAAACATTCACACCGACTTTCCCATTTATTATAATAGTAAGATAAATAAGATCGGTTAATTAGCGACACCCATTTGCAGGGTTCCGTATTGCACGTCATGTCATTAGGGTACAGCAAGAGAGAGAAACGGCTGCGAAATTGCCTTTATTATTTTGACCCAGTTATGCCAAGTTGTATTGTGGTATTTTTTGGGATTTTTTTATATTTCACATGTTCCTTGAGATTTATTAGCAGCTAGCATAAGAAAGTTGCTGGTACTATTCCTGCCACGAGACAAATGATTTGTATGATTTGCATGAATTGCATCTATTTATAGCCATCGTATCCTAATTAATTCTATGATAGATAATACAAATACATTGTTTATGGTCAAAAAGGATAGAAAGCAATTTGAGTCTTTGTAACGCTTCCTAGAAGTACAAAAAATAATAATAAATTCGGATCAGTTAAGAAACTGCTAGGTTGTAACCAAATATCGGCAGACAAACAATTGAGCAATTGAGAATATGTACCTCTAATGTAAATTATGGACCGATGTAGTCTGAAATAAATAAATTTATTATTATTATTATAAAGAATGGTGAAGAGTGGCAAAACTATTCTGTTCATGTCGAGGAGGCAAGAATTCCCTGATCTGAAACGTTCACAAAGTCGCTAAAATCACGCGTCACAAGAAGCGCTTTAAAATGGCTATAGGGTGGAGGCTTCAACCATCGAGTTGGTTGTGGACTCTAATCTACCACTCTACTACGTCTACGGCCTGTAACAACCATTTAAAAATAAAACGACCGTAATAAGTACTTTTAATTAGCCGCCATCGCAGCTCGCTCACAGAGTGAGGCTCGACACTTTTGTACAAAAGCGCTTGGACGCTGTGCTGAGTTAGAAGCGTTTTAGTGGCTGGATCTAGTTGGGTAAATCGAGTTACTAAGCGAATAAAATAAATTATGGACGCAAACGATAGCCCCAAATAGGTGAAGTTATGCCGTCGAAAATCCCTAGACTGCAGGTAGATGTTGAATGCTACGAACTGAAGAAAGCGCGCTATAGAGCTCATTAAGTGTTGTCAATCCATCATTAAAATCAGTTCAGCCGTTCTTAATTTGTAAGTGATGTAAAGAATCTGACTTCGTTTTGCAGTTGCCAAATTATAACTTTTTTGGGGAGGGTTTGTTTTTTTCCTGAAATCAAAATGCAAATGTTACATTTTCATTAAGACTTGGAAAAGTCACTTTTAATTTAAAAGTTTTCATATACCCCCTGAAACAAGTGATTAATAAAGTACTTGCGAAAAGGGCTACTTTTCATCAATTTTTTATTCCAGGCCTAGAACTACATCTATTCGTAATTTCAGCCTGATCTGATCAGTAATTTTGACGTGAAGAGGTAACAAAAATTCATACATCCAAATCCATTTAAATTATTAAATTCATTTAAATTCATTGTGTTATTGCCATACCTTCTCAACTCATTTTTTTAAATTCATGTTTGGGAATGGTTTAGTTCACTGTATTCATCCCCCAGTTACAATGAGGCACAATAAAAAGTGCCGACGGTACTCCGCTCGCCTTAAGAGCCATTATCTAGCGATCGCTGACGATCGGGTCTGTTACAAGTACCTATAATATAGCCCTCAGACCGCCCTTAGACTTGTTCGAACCTTAGATCATAGGGTCTGATACTCGTCCATAGAACAAAGACTAGATGAAAGCCCTAGATATTATCTTCTACAGAACCAGTGTTGCCAGATGGAATCTGAAAAAAATAGTAGAAAGTTCAGTAAAAAATCAGTAGATTGGAATAAAAATCCGTAGGTAGATATTAATGACTTAAAATTTTAATAGGTACTTTATGTATTGTGTTTCGCGAGTAGTTATGGCTGGTGACATTTTTTTTTTTAGCGGCAGTGTTTCCACTGTCATTCATTTCACAATTGCAGCTAAAAAAAAGGTCGCGCTTCAGGTCCGCCGGTCCTAAAAGTTACTATTTAGTCACGGAGATATAGGCGCTCGGGAAAATCAGGTAGATTTCACGAAATTTTAGAAATAAATCAGTAGATCGGTAGACGGTTGAAAAAGGAGGTAGATCTACTGCTAAATCGGTAGATCTGGCATCGCTGTACAGAACTCACGGCTCTGAACTTATATACCACCTATTCCTAAAAGTACTAACATGAGCGCTGATTCTGGTAAGAAATTAAGAGTTGGCTGTCATTCTTTTTTTTTTTGAAAAATAGACCTTCGTTTGACCACAATCTCACCTGGATGGTGACGACGTGGCCGATTATATACTATTCATACTTATAATACTATATTATGAACCAGAAAACTAGTATGTATGAATTTATGGATGTTTGTATGTGGATTTTTTTTTATTAGTAAAACAAGGACTTTGTTGCTTAGCGACCACACCGTCCCATAAAAATCAATACAAATAAAATCAATAATAAATGTAAACACCTATCAATCATTACACACTAAATAAAGAGCAAAAACAATTAACATAAGAAAACAAAATGTTCCTTCTGACAAAAAAAATAAATAAACAACAACAACTTAAGAGCTAAGACCGAATTCTGCAATTTTATATAGCATTTCGGCTTCACCTGACAAAGGGTCAGCCAAAATGCTATTTATGAGGCCGATGTTGATAGTTCTGCCAAAGCAGGATCGTTACAATTAGGAGACGGTACTTTTCTCATTAAAAATGCAAATTTCTTTGAAGGAATTTCTTCTGTGTCCGGAACGCAATCTACGTGCAGTTTTCAAAACATTTCTGTTAGTTACTCTTTCACGCAAAAACTACTGAACTAATCGGGCTAAAATTCTGAATATACGTAGTTAATTAGTGTAGTGTAGTGTAGTGTAAGAATAAAACATAGGCATCAACATGAGATGGAAATAACCTTCAAATGTTTCCATCGAAACAACGCAAGTGAAGCTGCAGGCAGATACTTGTTCAATAATATAACCTATCTATAGTATCTGTTTTCGGAAGTTTTTAGTTAAGTTTTAAAATTATTAGTAAAATATACAAACCAAACGCTGGTTTAATAGTGCAATATTGGCTAAAATGTTTGCTTTTATTAGAAATAAATATTCTATTAAAAATGACAAAAAATACAAACTTGTAGTATCTAATAGAGTTCTAACAAACCTCTGTCCATGCCAACGCGTTATGTAGATAAAGGCTTCCATTCCTAACAAGATTTATGTAATTTTATTACGCCGATGCCGGCAGGTCTTGTTATTGTGTCAAGATGGCAGATTTGTGCTGAATAAGGTCAGTTCAAAGAGGTTCTTTGAGATGGGAGAGATGGCCAAATCCGATACTGTAAGAGTTAAAGTAAAGTCTTATAAGGTTGGGTTTAATTTATAAGAAAACATACCGCATAACTGTTGTAGATTCTCTGCAAATATCACTATCACTAGAAAACAAAGTCACTTTCTTTGTCCCCATATCCCTATGTCCCTTTGAACGCTTAAATCTTTAAAACTACGCAACGGATTTTGATGCAGTTTTTTTTAATAGATAGAGTGATTCAAGAAGAAGGTTTATACGTATTATAAAACCGTGCGAAGCCGGGGCGGGTCGCTAGTATTATATAAAATCACACTAATATTGTAAACTAGCTGTGCGTCGCGATTTCACCCGCGTAATTCCCGTTCCGGTGGGAGTTCGAGGATAAAATATAGCTTATATGTTATTCCAGACTACATCTATCTCTGTGCCAAATTTCATCCATATCCGTTCAGTAGTTTTAGCGTGAAAGAGTAACAAACATCCATCCATCCATACTTACAAACTTTCTCGTTGATATTAGTAGGATGGGAAAGTTTGGATTGTTGGATTCATGGATGTCTGTTAGCTCTTCAGGTCAAAACTACTGAACGGAACAGGCTGTAATTTTGAATAGATGTAGCTCTAGGCCTGGAATAAAACATAGCCTACTTTTCATCCGTTTTAAGGTGGGTGAAGCTGAGTAACTTATACAATCTTTATAACATGTAAGATTATAATAAAATTAAATATACTATAAATATCATGAAGAAAAAAGCATGGACATATAGGTAGATAACTTACTAACCTCGGTTAAGAAACTCATCTACGTCTAAGATCAGGATTATGAAAGCTTGCCCATTTAAAGAGCTTTTCTTGAGTGACGTTTATCCTATAGAAAACCTTACTCAAGTATAAATCTGACTAAGCTTTCTTAATACGGGCCTTAAAATCCTATGAAAATTATAAGACGAAAATATGGTGGCTACTATTTTTAGAAATCTTATAGTGGGACAAATTAAGAATGAAATCTGCGTCAGATTTTCCGTATCCGGACTACTTTGGGCCGAAGCCAGTGGGATGAATGAGGAATAACTCTCAAAACCGCGTCTTCTGTATTTATTTACATTATCTGGCAACATGTGCTCATGTTTGTTACTCATACCCCCACTCCTCTCACAGACTATAAATAGCCTAGCATTTCTCTAATAGGTGATTGTCACATGTGCTTGCCAAGCGGCACTCGTCTGCAACTGTTTACTTTTCAACTCAACTCAACTCTTCAAATACTGTGTCTATGATATCTTTTTGTATCTACAAATAAATAATATTAATGCTGACCAATTCACACAGCATTATCCAGCGTCAAGCCAGGTAGAACTAGTGTTTTGGGTACTAAATTACTAAAATTCTTATCACATTATCACACCGATATTTATAAAATCAAAAGTCTGAATGGATGTATATTTGTAACCTTTTTTCTCGTCGAAACTATTGAACGGATAGGGCTGAAATTTTAAACAGGCATAATGATAGTTTTAGGCCTGAAAATTAACATAGAAGAAAGAATAAGATATTAAATAACAAGGAAAATAAACGACTAGGTGTTTGCTTGACTTCGTGACGCAGTTGATAGCACATCCCTTACTGCAAGAATGTTGCGGGCTCAAGTCCCGCCAAAGTCTAAACTTTCTGCGATATTATTCATCATCATCATCAGCCTATATTAGTCCACTGCTGGACATAGGCCTCCCCTAATGAGCGCCATAGCGCTCTGTCTTCAACTTGCCGCATCCAGCATCTGCCAGCAGTCCTTCGCAGATCGTCATCCCACCTGACTGGAGGGCGCCCTACACTACGTTTGCCGAGTCGCGGTCTCCACTCAAAAACACGTTTACCCCAACGGTTGTCGGTTCTTCGCGCGATATGGCCGGCTCACTGCCACTTCAACTTGCTAAGACTTTTTTGTCCGGAATTATTATTATTATTTATTAACCAGGAAACTAAATGACTAGGTGTTTACCTGACTTCGGACTTCGTGGTGTAGTTCGTAGCGCATCCCGTACTGCAAGAAGGTTGCGGGCTCAAGTCCCGCCAAAGTCAAAACTTTCTGCGATATTATTATTATTTAATTTATTTAATTTTCTGACTTGATTAAAATAGAACATTATTTATCGATAGGGTGTGTAGTCTGTCACATGTGCTGTACACGGATTGCCAAACCCCGCGGGCTGGCGTCTGTTTACGTTTTTTACGAGTGAGTCGTGAATCAATTGTCTGCCATGAACCCAATACGGTGACCATGGTTTGTGAACATAGAAATATTTGGAACCGAACGATGAGGAACCCGAAGGAATGTCGTCATCATCAGCTTATATTAGTCCACGGCTGGACATAACCCTCCCCTAATGAGCGCCATAACGCCCTGTCTTCAGCTTGTCGTAGTCTTGTCAAAGGAATGTACATACTAATGAATTTAATTATCAATGATTTATTGTATTTCCTTATTTAATAATGTTGTAGGAGTTGATTTATAATTTAGCATCATGTCTATAGTAAGAATTCTGGCGAATCATTAGACTTTACGGATCAATCGTGGCAAGAATTATTCAGAGCGAATAAAATAAATAAATAGACATACATATAAATATAATAAAAAAAAATCGTGCGTGAGATCGGAGTCAAGCGCTGTACCACAAAACTGCAATACAAAGTCTGGCTTTTTAGGAATATCACTTTTAGCTTTTTAGCTATAGCAATTAAGCATGGTTTCCGAAGATTTTGTACACAGTAAAATTAAATCCCTTCTTATTATTCCTGAGGCTACGTCTGAAGCCACGTGTGAAAGCTACGGATACGTGATTTCTACGTAAAAGAGTACCTTTGTAGCTGGTACGTACGTTTAAAGGTACAAAGGCTGGTCTAAACAACACTAAAGAAACGCGGCGATTCGCACGCAAACGCCTGCGATTTTACGAGTGTGGTTATGAATCATTATTGTAGTAGGCTCGTAGGGTGACCACGAATTATGACCAGATTTAGGACCGAGCCGTACTCGCACGTCTTTTCGAAAGAAGGAAGTGACTCATTTTAGGATTCGTTGTATCAAAAATAAAAAAAAAACTTTGACCAAATATTTGAGAGGCTAGTTGAGATTGTACAGTACCAAAACATAAAGAAATCTTTACTACCCAATGTCTTGACAAATTTAAACAGCAAAAATGCGAAAAATCACCCTGATCATACAATAACTATTGACTTATCTTTTAGTCTTCGTCAAACATATTTAATTTATCACTACATAGTATAAAATAAAGTAGCTTTCTCTGTCCCTATGTCATTATGTCCCTTTGAACGCTTAAATCTTTAAAACTACGCAACGGATTTTGATGCGGTTTTTTTTAATAGATAGAGTGACTCAAGAGGAAGGTTTCTACGTATAATAAAACCGTGCGAAGCCGGGGCGGGTCGCTAGTTTTTAAATAAAAATTAACCTACGCTTACGAAACGTGAACTCAATTATTGAAAAGTCCTTAGTTTAAAGTGTGGATCGGCTCACACGCTTTGTCACGATCTTGATTGATCGCTTGCTTACAAACATAAGTATTTAGCCTTAGATTGATAAATGAGGTGTTGAAGTGTTGACAAGGGGTCAGCTCATAGAATAGATAATACCTACAGTGCAGATTTTACATAGTAACCAACAAAGGCAGTCAAAAGATCTTGGGTAACCAATTTTATTTTGACATATTATCAATGCCCCATTTGTAGCAGTATTTATGACATTTCTTGTAAGTACATAGTAAGTAAAATCGTATCCGTACATTTTTTTTACAAATAGGTTTGGAATTGAATTTTTCAAAGTGCGAGCTTTTTATTTCGGACTCTTGTGTAGACAAAAACAATATCATTGCAAAATTTAACAGTTTGGCCCCTAACATTACAGTTATAGATAAATGTTCACTTCGACTCCTAGGTTCACCAATTCTTGATGAGTCTTTTCGGCCATTTGTAGATGAGAAAATTCAAAATTTCAACAAAACTTCAGACAGACTTCTCAAAATTAACAGCCATATGGCTTTTACTATTATTCGGTTTTGCCTGTTTGTACCTAAATTTACGTATTCTTTAAGATGTAGTCACCTGTGGAAACACAGCGAGCTATTGGATAGCTTAGACAACATAATAAAGAATACTTTATCATCGGTTTTGAATATTGATTTGGATGACAAGGCGTGGTCGCAGGCCTCCCTACCTGTCAAATTGGGAGGCTTAGGTATTCGCAAAATTTCCAGTGTAGCCCTACCAGCGTTCCTATCTTCCGTCTACAGCACTAGTTCTTTAGTTGAAAAAATTTTAAACACGTCTGATTTGGTCCGATCACAAATTTCTTTCAAAATTTCATATTTAGACGAAGCTAGAACGGCTTGGCATAGTGCTTGCCCCGATGCTGCTCCTCCAAAATCTCTTTCGTCCCAACGGCAATGGGATGGGCCTTTGTGTGAGTTGACACGGAATTGTTTGTTACAAACGTGCTCCAGCTCGGCAGATCGTGCCCGTCTCCTAGCCGTTTCTAAATGGGAGTCAGGACATTGGCTGCAAGCACTTCCTTCTTATAACACTGGCACTTTATTGGATCCCGCTACTTTCCGTATCGCAACATGTATTCGGTTGGGTGCAAGGTGTTGTGCGCCTCATCAATGCCAGTGCGGTACTGCAGTCGAACAGCTTGGTCATCACGGATTATCGTGTACTAGGGCCGCTGGTCGGATATCTCGTCATGCCAGCCTTAATGATATCATCCGGCGGGCCTTTGTCAGCGCTAACGTACCAGCTATTCTCGAACCGAATGGTCTGTTCCGTGACGATGGCAAGAGGCCCGACGGTATGACACTAGTCCCATGGGAGTTGGGGAGGCCCATTGTGTGGGACGCTACATGCGTCGACACACTTGCACCTTCCCATCTTTCAAGGACATCCACTAGGGCTGGTGCGGCGGCAGATCTGGCCGAGGATCTCAAGAGGCGCAAATATTCAGGTCTCGACAGAACCTACGCATTTGCTCCCCTTGGATTCGAGACCCTAGGTCCGTGGGGTACCGAGGCTCTCCGGGTTTTTAAAAAATTATCTGAGCGTCTGGTCGATGCGACGCGTGACCCGAGAGCTGGTGAATATCTGGCTCAGCGCATCAGCATTGCCATACAGCGTGGTAATGCAGCCAGTGTCTTGGGGACGCTTCCGACTGGTATTGACATGGATCAATTGAGCTACCTTTAGACTGTTTGCAACCGTCTGCAGTTAGCTCAATGGTTTCAATTGTAAATACTAGTTGTAATTTTTCTATTCCTTTGCTTGTAATTTTCGTTGTTAATAAAGATGTTAAATACCATTTTTTTATCTGAATCTCATTTATTATTTTTTAATACTTTTAGTCTACTTTAGGCAACTGGGGCTAACACATAATTATTTGATCAAGAACTCTCATAAATGTTATTTTACCTATGTTGTTTTAATGTTATTTTACCTGCATTATGTCAGACAAATTGTGATAGTATTTGTAATTTTTTTTGCTGTTAACTATTATTATTACTCTTTATTTATTTTCATTCGTATAAAAATATTTTTTTGTTTTTAGAAAATACAAAATATTATAAACTACACTAAAAAATATATAAAAACGGATCACCTAACGGAAACTAAAAAGCTTGCAGAATTGAAATCGAGAGTTGCGAAATCCGTCTGCATAGTTTTGCGAATAGATTTGGTGCCAAAACATAATCAGGAGGCATAGAGCAATATTTCACATCATTTACAAACATCGTTAACGATACTCGCGTCCTGAAGAAATTAATTCTGATGAAATAAGTGATTTATGAAGCTGTTATGTCGAAATGGGTTGTAAATCGACTTCTGAAGAGCATCTTCTAAGTACTTACCAATGTACAATTTAAAATAGGCATGAATGTGTCACTTTCAAGTTTCCACGTTAAGACTGGCTGTCCTAGCCGAAAATTCGGCTATAAAAAATAAATGTTGCTTGACGCACAGCACTTTACACAGCATCATTTAGCTCAAAAATTAGCTATCTACAACAGAACTGTTTCGCTTTACTGTTCTGCTTTATAAATTTTGCGAAAAGATTCATATTAATTTTTAACATAGATAGGTTTAAAAATGAATCATTTCAGTTGGTTTCATTACATTTAAACTGCAGGAGAATAAATAATTAGAAAAAGTAAAGCAAAGAAACCATAAATAGGTACAGCACCTAGGTAGATTCTAAATTCATTCTTTTTCTTCTAGTCCTAAACTACAGAATAAAGTCAAATCTTATACATACTTATTTAAACATTATAAAAAATTTAGACTATTAAAAAAATATTAGAGAAAAATTGAGGTGGTAGACAAAAATCTAGATAAGTATAACATGCTCAAGACAAATTTCATTCATGCGTTACAAAAAGTAAAAAAAAACTGCAGCATCTTATAAACCCATGGCCACCGTACTGGCTATCATCCAAGTCATTTAAAATTAATATCTATTTAGTCGTTTACATAGAAATTAAATACAGACTCTGCTTTTCAAAATGTTATTACAGTCATCAATATCACGGCTTTAATGGCGTAGCTAAATTATGTCAGAAATCAAACATGATAAGGTAGAATTCAGTAGTTTATACAATCCAACAACCAAACGTTGCCTGGACGAAATCAGTCCTAGCGATAAGGCTGCTCAAGCTGATAAAACTGGCAACCTTGTCTCTAAGAACAACTTTATTTTAATTGATTTTATTTTTACGATTTTTTAACCTGTTTTCTTTACCACGATATGAATAAAGAGTTTTTGTTTTGTAGACAAACATATTGTACCTATTGTATTATTTAAAAGGTAGGACAATACTATCTATGGTGGTAGGGCGATTCCACAGAACTGGAAGTAAAAAATAAGTCCTCCAAATAAACGACTATTAATGGCACTAACCCTAGGGATATCCTCTATCCACCCCTAACATAAACTACCCTGGGATGTACCCTATGACGTCACAAGCATCCGTTTACCCTCAGGGGACTAAAGAGTCTGCGGTACCACAGGAAATGCGATATTGCTTGATGCTAGCTTCGCTATAGACTTTCGTAGAGCTGTATTTATTACTAGCAGAATCACGCAACTTCTTTCGCGTTGAATTGTTTTTTTTTACATACCTAATCCAATCTTATATCAAGGGAAGTTTTGCAAAATCCTGATATGTTTACTTTTAAATGCAAATTTAGTATTCCGACAGAGTTTCAACAAAATCTCACATCACAACGCGTTAAAAAATCTCATACTTACCTTATTTGACATCAACTTTTATAAGTAGAAAAATTCTTTATACATTTACTTTAATGCTGCAATACCATTATTCTGACCCCATCTTACCCAAAAATCCTTAAAACGTATACTTTTCTTGCGTTTTTACAAAAATCAATTCAAGGGGTGAGAAGGGTTAAACACAGTTATACAAAACTTTTTAACACGTAGTTTGATTTTATTGAAAAATTGACAGAATATTACAAACGCAAAAAAAGAAAAACGCAAGAAAAGTATACGTTTGGGTTTTGCTACAAAAGGAAAATACTTTCCTTTCAACTTTCTAGCTTCAGCGTGGTTTCAGGTCTGTGATGAGAATATGAAAGAATCAGGCTAAGCTTATTTATACCTCTAGATATAGACAGAATATTAGATAGAAATAGATAACGATGCGATGCGCAATCAAATATGAGACCAGTATTATAAACAGTTTACAAATAACACAATCGTTTCAATAGTTAACACTAGTTGTAATATTTTTCTATTTTTTAAAAAGAAAAAACTTTCTATACCTATTTAAAAGAAATACGTGTGTTGCTATACTAGCTGCGTTCTGCAGGTTTTTGATGAAAATTGATAAAAATTAGTCTTTCCAGGGATCGAAATAGATCTTTTCATAATTTCATCTCAATCCATTGAGTGGTTCTGTCTTTAAGAGGTAACAAACACACATCCATTAAAAGTTTCGTATTTATAATATTTTAACTAATTAGTGTGACTGCTAATCGAGACGGAGACAAGTCCAAAAGATCATAATTTAATGTATGTGAGCGAGCAAATCCACGGGTTGAAGCTAGTGCTTTACAAGAATGTAAATAACTGCCATCACGGCAAATGAATCATTTGTTAGCAATTTCGACAACATCGATACAATCTGAGTCATACAACAATTTTCTTCAGTTACAAGCCAAAAACTAATCCATGTGTGACTACAAAAGTAAGTATATAAAGAAACTAGCGATCCATATCGGCTTTGCTCGGTTTTATTATACTTATAAACCTTCGTCTTGAATCACTCTATCTATAAAAAAAACCGCATCAAAATCTGTTGCGTACTTTTAAAGATTTAAGCATACATAGGGACAGAGAAAGTGACTTTGTTTTATACTATGTAGTGATAATGTTTGATAATCTACACAGCATCATCAAGCCCTAAATTAATCAGAACTTGTGATTTGGGTTCTAGATAACTGAGTTTTTAATGAATTTCACTATATTGATAGAAATTTTCACTATGAATTTATAGCACCCAGAACAAATATCTGCACATAGTTCAATCATTTATCCCGAGAAGAAAATCGAACCAGCAACCTCCAGCATCACAAGCGAACCCTCAGCCGCTACACCAAAGCGGTTGTCAAATTATCCTTATCTACTAATATTATAAACGCGAATGTTGATATGAATGTATACTAGATGTATGTTTGTTTCTCTCTAACAAAAAAACGACTGAACGGATCAGGCTGAAATTTACGTAGGAAATAGATATAGTTCTAGCCCTAGAATAACACATCATAGGCTATTTTTCATCCCATCACTACATAGTATAAAACCACTTTGTTTCCTAGCCCCTTTGACTGCTTAAATCTTTAAAACTACGCAACGGATTTTGATGCGGTTTTTGTAATAGATAGAGTGATTCAAGAGAAAGGTTTATACGTCTAATAACCCGTGCGAAGCCGGGGCGGGTCGCTAGTAAATCATATGATATAATGGATGGGAATGCCCCATCCCGTGGGATAGAAATAGCCTTAAACGTTTCCATAGATAAAACAGCGTGCGAAGGCGCGGGCATTGAATATAATACATTACATTATCTCATATTCTTCTTCTTATGTAAAAACATCGTCAAACAGATCACCACCGATTGTTCGAGCTATTGCCGTACTCTAGTTTACGTACAGCACATGGGTTCCGTCAAAGAATCAAGGGCAATAATGATAAAACCGTCGGATCAGAATAAACAAGCCTATTCTTGACGTAGATGCGCTATATTGAGGCCATTCTGTCTGTTTGATCGGTTTCTTTCTTATGATTGGCAATGGATGGATCAATTTTCGTTTTATGTAAAAAAATCTGTTATTTATCCAGGTTATATTTTAAATTTATTTTCAGATACTGCGATTTCCTTCTCGATTCTTTCAGACTCAGAAGTTTTAAATAAAGAATGCTGAACAATCCACATGCACACAGCATTATCTGGTTCTGGCCCCAAACTAAGTACAGCTTGTGTACATAGATACATTTTTAAACAAAGATAGATATATTTTTATAATAATATAAAACACCCAAAACCTACATCGGTCGTCAAGTAAAAAAACGAAGAAACTTTTAAGTTTAGCAATCGACCTTATCAAGTTACCTATGTATATTCAAATAAAATAATAATATAAGATTATTATATAAAAGAGGTCCTATCAACACTAAGCAATAGCTTAGAGACGTTTCTTTACTTCTTTTTGTATTAGGAATCCTTAATTTGTAAAGTACAGTGTTTATGCTAGCCTTACAGGTAAGGTCAAGCCACTAAATATCAAAATCCTCAAATCCATCTTTAAATGACTTAGTTATCATGCTCTAACGTGTTTCTAACCAGGGCTCGCCTCGACCTATCCCCATTATGCTCCGTTTACATTGGTCCAGTAACTTATAGCCTATTGATTTTACTGGGTTATATCTATGGCACTAATTAGTGGAAGCCTTTGTCCAGCAGTGGACTAGTATAGGTTGATGATGATGATTTATATGTGTCTGGAAGTAAGTATTTCATTTTAGATTCAAGCTGCAACGCATCAAACTCATTTGAGGTCGAATCTCTGTCAGAAAGCTAAAAGCGAACAACTGTTTTTCATTCATTGTTTTCAGACAAAACAAAGTAGATAGCATTTCATTTTGAGAACAGATTGATAAATCGATATTAAAAGGAATTTGAATGATCGTCGTAATCCCATTTTACAACATGTTCATTTCAAATTTAATCGTTGTTGTAAAAACGTGATATTCCGTGTTAATGTTTGCTAATTATATAAAATCACATTAGCACTGTTTTAAAGCTGTGTGTACACTGTACCTATAATTCAAATTTTTAACCATAAATAATTATAAACATGAAAATAAATGAATGATTTTCGTTCTATTTAAATTTTTACTTTATTTGTGGAAGAATAACAGTTAGCAATAGAAGTAATAATAAGTTTATCAGTTATCTAGCAGACAGAACACAAATTTATTTTATAGCATCCAGTTGTTTTTTAAATCTTGTCATTCCTTATTAACAACTAAAATTACAATTAAGGAACAGAAACCAATTAAATCTATGAAAAACTATACAATTGAGCTAACTGCAGACGACTACCTAGTTGCTTAGTCAAGTTCTTTGAACTGTCTATCCTGATCCACTATCCCGTGTAAACGATTCCTACATGTGTAAGCTATCTCAGCACATAACTAAGTCAGCATCATAAGTGGAGAGCCTCGTTGGGCGCTCAGCTTTATCTGTTACTTAGTAAACATATCTAAGTCTTAGTACGATGGAGTAATTACGTGCTTGGGCATTACAACTGTGTGAGCTAGTACGTACTAAGTACATATTAGAAATATTAGCTGTGTTTTCGACTTCGTTCGTGTGAAATAGTGACTTTGAGCAGTCACTTAAACCTTACATATTTCCATACGTCTTTAGGACTAAAATTTTTACAAACTTTGAGTGTCAGAATTACACAATGTTGTTTTATATATATTCATTACTC
Source organism: Eupithecia centaureata (assembly GCA_944547425.1). NCBI lineage: Eukaryota > Metazoa > Arthropoda > Insecta > Lepidoptera > Geometridae > Eupithecia > Eupithecia centaureata. The sequence goes on along the minus strand of OX155702.1, from coordinate 9,644,645 downwards.
AAATTCGCATTTTTTTATTTTGGATTATAATTATAAAATAATGTATTATTACTTGTTATAGTATTACCTTACCTGTTTAAGTAAAACAAAATATTGGACGTGTTATTCCTGAAACTTACAAAATAATTTTTGATTATTGGGTTTAAACGCTTTAGTTTAAAATTACGTGAAATAATGAGCACTTTTTTGGAAAACAAAAAATTGTTTATTTCTTCTAGCTCTCTCTTGCCTTTGGTGGTAACATAATATGTTACCACTTGTTAAGTTAACAATAAGTTATAAAACAACTTCATCTACTCAACATTTAATATTATTCTTATTATAAACTAGCCCCTCAGTTTCACCCGTAAAAAGTGATGAAAAGTAGCCTTTGTCTGAATCTAATTATTTTATAATTGAGTTTTTGACATTTCTGAATTAGAATTTTCACTGAAATGAATTATTGATTTAGAATGGATATTACATTTCACATTTATAAAACTCTTTTGATCTTTGAGATCTGTATTCTGTTGTGAAATTAAATTCTGTTTTTGGCTAGTTTAATAATTTAGCAAGTTAAAATTAAACAACAATATCTGGGTGATTCTACGAAAACTCGTTTTTTGTCTGACTTCTGTGGCACATTTTTTTTTGTTGAAATTGCACATAATGATGGTATATTCTAAATGAAGATTTAATTTTGAATTTTTTGGTAGTGAAGGGAACTTTATTGGCTTTATGGTTACGAAGTTATTCAATTTTAAAAATATGGTGTCCACGGAAATCAGAATTTATATCACCAAAATCAAATATGGGTTGGTTTATCAATAAAAATATGTGTTTTCGGTAGTAAGTAGATTATTAAGCTAAGGACCAATTATTTGACGTTTGTAGTTTTAATCAGTTTTTACAAAAACATCTTTAAATCATTACTGTAAATACAAGTAACTTTTTACAAAAATCACACTAAAAATGTTTATCTTTGTATTAAAAATAGTATAATTATTCATTTTATATTTATTATAAACTTTTATCCTAAAAAACATTATGAAAACATAAAAATATTATTATTGAGATGTTAATCAACCCGCAAAATCCACGGAAATCATACCACGGAAATCAAAAATAATTACAAAATCCTAGAAATTTTCTTAATTTGCTGGTTTATTTTACATTGAAATATGCAGTCGAAATTAGGAACACAAAAGGCATAAATTATTGCAATTATTATAACAATAGGATTAGTATGAACAAATTTACAGTCAACATGGTAATCAGAATTTCTAGATACCAAGCCACGGAAAGTGATTACGAACCGAAATAACAGAGTGACGTGGAGACATACACCTTTGTTGTACACACCACTGATGGGGCGTGACTGATAGTTTCTCTCAATCTAACAACTATTTACGCAGATATTAAAGTACAGTATTTATGAATAATTTAGTGCGCACCACGGAAATCAGAGCTAAACGACGGACGCGAAGTTATCTCGTTGTAACTTGTCAACTAAAGCTTAGTTTTGCGTAGTAATAGCGTCAAATAAGCAAGTAACTATCTAGGTTAATGTGAACCTATGTAAATTAGTACCAGAGTTTTTAGGAAATGATATAAAAATTTATTAACACAGGAACATGAGGTCCGGACGCACCACGGAAGTCATAATTTCCAAGGATTTTATTTATTTTTACTTATTTAAAATAAGAATATTAAAAAACTAAAAAAGGCTTCCCCTATTATCTTTGTCTAATCTACTATCATAAAAAAAATCAAAGGGCTAGGGATACTTTTTGTATGATTTTTCGAGCCGGACATGTATTTTTGAAACCCGGGAGAATCACCCATCTACTCTCTCATTTACCTTCTCAGTTTCAAAATAGTAAAAACCACAAACATAAAAATAGTAAAAAAACACAAAGCCGCTGAATTTGAACAGGTTTATTCGGAATTCCCTCTTTTATACCCATTCACAATCGCAAAATGGAGATCACCAAAAACAAAAGAACCCTACAAGCCATAAACCATTTCCCCGACCATTTGCGGGACCCTGAAATCAGGCCGCCAACGCTGACGGGTATTTATTGCTGTTGCGTGAAGTGTGGGTCACCCACAATGTTGTTTGGACTCAAAAATGGTTTAACGCTTGGCCTCAAAATGGAGATTGATAAAATCGGTTTCCATAAACGACTGATTTGACCATAGACATAGATTTTTTTCACTATCCTAAGTTTAGTTTTAGGATTTGACGACCGATGTGGCGCGGTGGGCGAAGGTCCGCCTGCGACGCAGGTTGCTGGCTCGATTCCCACCTCGGAATAAATTTGTGTACGATCTGCAGAAATTAGTTCCGTTGGTCTGGGTGTTTTCTATGTATAATAAAAAATATCAATCTATGTATTGTATTAAGTATATATCAGTCATCTAGTACCCATAACACAAGCTCTGCTTAGTTTGGGGCTAGATGATACTGTGTGCTGTCCGGAATTATTTATTTATTTTATTTATAGAAATAACGCATGCGAAGCCACGGGCAAATGCTAGTACCTGTATAAATTGTAAAGTGAGTCAAAAACAGTAATATAGTGTCTGTCCAGCGCAGGTGACACGTCAAAGTTTCAATGTAAGAAGCAGCCATGTAGGTCAATGTCCCTAACGACGTCACCGTACCAAGGTTCGATTCCCGGACTCGATATTTTCAGTGCTATTTCGTAATCGAACGATAATTTGACGTCTGACTCAAGTTGGGTGTGACAAGATTTATGGGTTCATCATCATCAGGGAAAGCGGTAGAAGTTCTTTTGTAATCGAAACTATTTAAAGTCACCAAAGAGTTTTTATTCTTACACAGTTTATATCTGCCCGCGGTTTCACAGGCGATATTTCTATGGAAACGTCTCGCTATTTCTATCCCATGGGAACTGATTTATGGGATGGAAGTATCCTATGTGTTATTCCAGGGCTAGAACTACATCTATTCGAAATTTCAGCCCAATCCGTTTAGTAGCTTTTGCGTGAAAGAGGAACAAACATTCATACATACATTCACGTCTATAATGTTAGTGAGGATAAAGATAAGGATTAAGGCTCTTAAACCCCCGTTAGGGACAGGTATTTGACTTGTCTAAGTGCTTATTTTGTAAGCCTAAAGAAATAAAGATATTGATTTACTCGTACGTATATAAGCCATTATAGGCCTAATACGATCGCCATTCTAGGAACCTATTTGTTTCTTGATTTTTCCTTGTAAATCAAGTTAATCAATATCTTTATTTCTTTAGGCTTACAAAATAAGCACTGAGACAAATCAAATTTTAAACTATAGGTACATAATTATCAAAATAAGATAAAAATAAAGTGTTCATAATTCACCACTTACCCTTGCGATGCCAGGAACTGTAAGGTTTTCTTCAGTCTCTTCTGGGCTTAGACCTTTGATGAATGCTACGTTTATAAATGACTTTAAAAAAAGGAGAAAGTCTCAATTCGACTCTTTTTACATCAGTGCTTCGCACATACTACGGTAGGTAAGACCCTTTAAGAGACCGGTAAGATTTTACCTTGTATTTTTATTTGTTTCTAAGGAAACAAGAACAGGTAGGTATCTAAATATATTTTATAAAGGTAAAGGGAATATAGGAATCCCTTAGGGCGGTCTAATGATCTCAATGTTTACCACTACCTTTCGGTATCTTGCCACGGTACGTGTAAATTATAACAAGAAGGTTTTTTGACTCGAAAAAAGATATTTAAAAAAAGAAAATTAAAATTTGCCAAATTTTTGCAAGCTAGGTTTTAACGGGAATATGGTAAAATAACCATAATATAGTTGAATTAACTAAAATAGAATTATTATGATGTGGCATATCTTCAAATGAAAATAGTCTGACTGTATGTCATATATTGCATACAATATTAATATATACAGAAAGTAAAATAACAAGAATTTATTGATCAATTGAGCTACCTTTAGATTGTTTGCAACCGTCTGCAGTTAGCTCAATGGTTTCAATTGTATATACTAGTTGTAATTTTTTCTATTCCTTAATTGTAATTTTTAGAATTTATAATAAAAAACCCGTCATATTTTTTATTCAACCAGTTCTCACTAGCAAGATTCACCATGGCGAAAAAGAAACAAAATCTCATTGAAAGAGTTAAAAGTTCAATGCTATACAAAAACCTTCGAAATCTGTTGCTAATGAATCAATCAGATATTTATTAGAGCTATAATTTTCAGAAATTCTTAACTCACTGAGTTCGGCGTTTGGAGAGCCATTATGGAGCTGCCTATTGTGAAAGTGGTGCCAAGCACAAAGCCTAGCAAAGGCATCCACTTTATAGAGCAAAAGATTTTAACTTTCCTAGCCGTTTTGCTTTTGCTTAAGACTTGCAAAGCTTTTGAAATACTCGTTTCTTTTGTCAACCGACTATAATAAGCGTTGAAGTTGAAAATGGTGAAATCCGGTGAGACTTAGTATAGATTTTAGTATAGTCCCCATATGTACAATATTTTTCATTGTTTGGTTATTTTTCATTTTTTCAAATGTAAATAAATTACTCAAAATTAGTTTTTACTATTCAAACAGTTAAAATCAATACAGAATATTGCAAACAATATAGAGGAATTTCTATCGATCCATAACAATATCAGTCAGAAACGTCTCTAAGACGCTGGCTGCATTACCACGATGCTGTATGGCGATGCTGTTACGCTGAGCCATACTCACCAGCTCTCAGGTCACGCGTCGCATCGAGAGTTATATTCCCGTTTTTTCTGAAGTAGCACCACTTCTTCGGCCAGAACCTCCGACCAAATTACCCGATGGGTAAATCATCGTCCGCGCAAACAATGAAAGTAAACAACTTGTACGATGAACCAAGAATGCGTGTGATCTTGAAAAGATCTTTTAGGCCTTGGCTTCGAGCTAAATAAAACATGTTGGTTTATATAGGCGAGTCAATAAGGTCATAGAGCGGGTCGGATAAAGCTCCCATCCTGAGCGTCTTATCACTTTTTTGCGACTTTTTTGGTGTCGCCAATATGCTGTTTTTTTGTAGTATTTTGTCCGGTTTCGCCACCATTGTGTGGTGTACAAATTTGTTAATTTTTATACATCACACAACACTAATACTATAAATACGAAAGTTCAAATATATGAATGTTTGTTACTTCTTCACGCCAAAAGTACTATTCTCATCACACTGAAATTTTTAATAGACTAATTCTAGACCAGTACCTAATAAAATACCTACAGGGAACCTATTATAAATTTTCACCTGGGTAAACCACGAAGTGCAGTTGTTGATATAAGGCATAGATTTCTCATTCTCTTTATGAATCTTTAAGTGGGTATTTTGGTTTACTAATATGCCTGACTTTTAACCATATTAGAAATAAACAAATCAATGTGATTCCAATTTGATAGAGAACTTTTTGTGCCACTAACCTCAGTTAACGGAAAAAATATCATTATTTTTTATCAGATACAGCAAATATAATCATTCATAGAAATGATCACTGATAGAGATTAAATCATACAACTTTTATGATTTAGCTGCAAAAGAATATTGCGCTCGAATGTGTGTAAAAGCACCCATAATTGTGTGAATAAAAGCAATAAAAATCGATTTAACCTTGTGGGCATAATTATAAATAAATGGGTAATTAATTATTGTTGTATAAAAAACTAATTGTGTAAGCCCAGCCAGGGTTAGGCATTGAAGTCATGCTACAATAGGAAAGTTATCGAAAAAGAACCTTTATGAAAAGGTACGTCAACGTAGGGTCTAGGCACTACGGTAGTATTGTACGTTCATTTGTCTGACCACGTTTGAAGACAATTTCTATTTATACACAACTATTTCAAAACTAAAATCTTTACCTTACTAATAAGTTGCTCAAAATCATCGACACCAATGCATAGGTCTCTAAAGACTTTACTGTTGTTGTGTACTGCTGTGTTACTGTGTACTGCTACACAATGAGGCAGGGACCCATTTTTACCCTTCACACCTCGACTTTGAACATTTATTACTATTTCTTTATACTACTTATTTAACACATCACTACATAGTATAAAACAAAGTCGCTTTCTCTAGCTCTATGTCCTTATGAATGCTTAAATCTTTAAAACTACGCAACGGATTTTGATGCGGTTTTTTTTAATAAATGAAATGATTCAAGAGAATTTATATGTATAATAAAACCGTGCGAAGCCGGGGTGGGTTGCTATTTCTAAATAAAATAAAAGAAATAGTAATGTGTTGAATTTTTATAGTGTATGGTTACCTAGTCTATAAGTTTTGAATAGGCAAAAATAAAAAAAATATTTCTTCCTTTCATTCTTTTTACTGCATTTGCAGCACTTAGACATGTGCTTGCAACTAAAATATTTTCTATTTTACTGATGTAGTTAAGATACTTGGAACCTGCCCGGAGGTCAACCAAATGAACCCCACTGTACCTCTACGTATCGACGGCAAACTTCGAAAGGGCACAACACCTCACATTGCCATTAATGTTTGACAGTTCGTAAGCCTGATTGATGTACAATGTGTGTCAACTTGATGAGTACTTACCTGAAGTATTGGTAAAGATTCACCTACAAGAGCGAGTGTATCGCCGCGAAGTAATACAAAAAATTGTGAATGTGATTTTCCTTTTGGAATTGAGACGCTAAGTTCAAGAGATAACGAGGCTCTCCGGTTTTTTTTTCAAAGTTAAAAGAGAAGCTGGTGATTATTTATAACTAGCGACCCGCCCCGGCTTCGTACGGTTTTATTATACGTATAAACCTTCCTCTTGAATCACTCAAAATCCGTTGCGTAGTTTTAAAGATTTAAGCATACATAGGGACATAGGGACAGAGAAAGCGACTTTGTTTTATACTATGTAGTGATGATATATTTTCCATTGGATTTTGATGTTTTAGCAGGATAAAAAGAAGCCTATGGTCTCTCCATGCTTTTAACTAGCTCTATGTCAAACCAGGTGATTGCTTGCTTAGTTAGGGCATGAAAGAAGGATAAACAAACACATTTTTGCGTTTACAATATTAGAATATAAGAATAATTCTATACTGAATAAAAATGTTGTCTATCTGACTTTTCCAAATGATTTTTTTTTATCTGAATGAAATAAATTAATCCGATCAGAATCCAATAGGCGGAAACGGGTACAGCGATCGCAAATTATATACACTCGAGAGCAATGAATCCGGGTCACTCAAAGAATACAAAAAATCTCGGAAAGTAAGAATGCTAGGTTAATGCAATAAATTGTATTTAATAGACAATTTAATACTCCTTAAATGAAAGTATTAAAACTTCTTAGTTATTGTAAAGTTATATCATAAAAAAATCAAATTTGAAAAGGGAACACTGTCGAAGATGGAACTACGAAATTACAGGATTTGTTTTTGCTTTTGTTTGTAATCTGTCTTTTATGTTGGTACATAAACCAGGTTGATAGTGCTCAATATTCATTATTCAAGCTGAAATCATGTCGCTTACACTTGAAGAATGCACCAGAATACTTACATTGGTGGAAACCGGCCGGAGTCAGCGCGATACAGCCAGGACTGTCGGTGTGTCGCTGTCAACAGTACAAAGAGTTCTCCGACGTTACGAAGAAACTGGTTCTAACTTACGCAGACCAGGAACGGGCAGAACTAGGTGTACCACAGCACGAGAAGACCAATACTTGGTGAACACCATGCTTCGAAATCGCTTTCTCACAGGAACTGAACTCACAAATCAGTTTCGACGCCTCGGAGGAAGTAACCCAAGTGCATGGACAGTAAGACGTCGGCTTGCTGAATCTAACTTAAAACCCCTTAGACCTGCAAACCGCCCTAAACTGGAGCGTGGCCATCGTATTTCAAGACTAAGATATGCCCAGAACCACGTAAATTGGAGTATTGAAGATTAGTCGAAAGTTATGTTCTCCGACGAATCAAAATTTATGCTCTACAAGCACGATGGAAGACACAGAGTGTATAGAAGACCAGGGGAAAGATCCAAGCAAGCATGCATCGAAGAAAATGTAGCCTACGGTGGTGGGTCTGTACTTGTGTGGGTCGGAATTTCCTCTGAAAGTCGCACAGAGCTGGTGATCATAGAAAACGGCTCTTTAACTAGCGTAAGATATGTGGAAGAAATCCTCAACGAACACGTTGGTCCATTTATGGTCAATTTGGGTGAGGATGCTATATTTATGCATGACAATGCCCGACCTCTTACAGGTAGGATTGTGAATGACTACCTTCAAGAGATGAACATTACTTGTATGGACTGGCCAGCGCGCAGCCCGGATATCAACCCGATCGAGCATGCTTGGGACGAGCTAGGGAGATGCGTAAAACAACGAAACCCTCCCCCAATCACGCTTCCTGAGCTCAAAATTGCTCTCACAGAGGAATGGGAGAATATTCCCCAAAATCGTATAAGGAACTTGGTGTACAGCATGCCAAACCGCGTAAACGCAGTAATAGAAGCACGAGGAGGTAATACGAAGTATTGAAATTCAAGAAAATCGTCATAAAGTTCAAAAATTTCATGTTTCCTATTTTTGTTTTAAGGAGAGATCAGCAGTTTTTTTTCTTTATGTAATTTTGTGTAAATAAAATGTATGGTGGCTCATATTTTTTAAACTTTCATTTAAGGAGTATTAAATTGTCTATTAAATACAATTTATTGCATTAACCTAGCATTCTTACTTTCCGAGATTTTTTGGATTCTTTGAGTGACCCGGATTCATTGCTCTCGAGTGTATTTGCCTTCCAAAGTACAGCTTAAGATAAATGCCATCAATTTTCCAGTAGTCGAAGCTGTTTGTAAACAAAATATACGTACCAATATTTTTAAAATGCGTATGATAAGACACGAAATCCATCAGCTTTAAAAATTATGTTCTGGGGATAATAGTAACCATTTTCTTCGGAAAATATTAACTTTGTCAATCTGATCACGCTTAGATTCTCATCGAGACAAATAAAAACAGGTAAATACTTTCTAAGGGGGTTTTAAAAAAACATAAATAATTAATTCTGGATAATTTACATAGCACCAACTAGCTATAGTAAGCAGAACTTGAGATATAATACTAAAACTAATACATTCCATTCAAAATCAAAATGAGACTTCTGTAAAGTCTAAGGGTAATAAAGCTTTGGATTTAGACACGTTAGAAATTTCAAAATACGTTAGATAAACTGTATTGCATCTACATCGTCAACTCAAACCAAACTTATAACAAAATAAATAAGAAAATATTGAGTGTAAAATTATGTAGAACATTGTTAGGAAAGGTAATAACAATTTTATCAACTTCGGACATATAACATTATTATATTTGAACAAAACTACAAGTATCATAAAAGCGAATACCTAGGTCTCATTTTAAACATATTCGGAATCTATTATAATCGAAATTAATACCTACACGCGGTCTTACTTATTTTCTGATAATGATCGTTATGGTTTTAAATTTCCCAGATTTTCCCACTGGGATGCTTGTGATACAACATAATCACGCGGTTTTCCGCCATTATCTGCCATTTTGTGGCGGTGAAGTGTTGATGTATGTAATTAGCGGTTTCATTATGCTAACAATTTAATTTCACGTACGCACTAGATATGTGTGTTTGAGTTGAGAGCGAACCGCCCTGGTTTGGCTGTGATATGGCTAAACTATAGCAAAACGGTGACAGGATAGTCAACCACGCGTTTTTAGTAAGTATATTATATTTAAGTATGTTTTGTAATTAGATTACAAGTCTATAGTTTAGCTACTGTGGGCTGTTCGGAATAGAAGATAGTTTGTGCGATATACTGAGTCTATTCATTACACAGAAACACGGCTACAAGAAATGACATTTACGGTAATCTATAAACCTTAATTATTAGGCTATGTCGTCGGCTTATTGCAAGAAATCATTAACCGACAAAACCAAAAGTTTGGCAAAAGCAGTTTTTATCTTTTTATGACTTTAAGAGCCTATATCTTCAAACTACGACAGTTATCAAAATAATTTAAACTCAAATATAAAGAGATATGTATTTTTTTTCAAATTAATTGAAATCCGGGTAAATTCAACCACTGCAATTTTTTTAAAAGCTAAAAATGCAAAGATAATGACTTCTTGTGATAAAAAGTTTTAACTAAACTGGAGTTATTTGTTCTGAAAGAAGTCATTTAATGCGAATAGTATTCTTTTAACATTAATTATGTTTCTAAAACAGTAATTTAAGTGTAAATAATGAATTCTATAAAAAATAAAAAACTCAGAGTAGACGTTACTCGTTTTGATAGAAGTCATTTAAAACCGTTTAATGAATTTAAGCAAAACTTATGTGAACGTAAAAGCGTTTTTAAAATGTTGTTAAGTCACATAAATGAGTTATGTATGAAAATAAAAAAAGCAATTTAGTTTTTTTTTCTTTTGTTAAAATCTATTAATGTAAGTTAATGAATTTCATGAAACCAGATGTGCCAAAAATGAAGTTATCGACTTTATTACCATGCCATAACTTCTAAGCTTTTCAAGCTACAAATTAGTGAGTTTTACCAAAATGTAGAGCTCATCGAGACGAACTCATTGGTGTATTTAACGCAGTTAGTGACTTCTTGCGACTAATGACTTCTTGCAATAAGCCGACGATGTGTTCTAAGGGAGGTTGCTGGAGTGACTGAGGTGTGACACACAGAGCTCGGCTTAGCCGCTGTAAATGCTGACTTAGCGAAACGCATTTGCGCCGCGTACTATAAGCTAAACTGTGTCACCACATATGTATATATTTCACTCATATTATAAACGCGAAAGTTTGTATGTACTTATGTGAGAATGTTTGTCCCTCTTTGACGCAAAACCTACTGAATAAATCGGGCTGAAATTTTGAGTAGACGTAGTTCTACCGCGGGAACTATATAATTATGGGATGACAAGTAGCCTATAATAACTAATAAGGCTACTTGTCATCCCATAGAACAGTTCCTATGGGATAAAAATAGCCTTGAAACGTTTCCATAGAAATAACACGTGCGAAGCCGAAGACAGATACTAGTAAGTAATAACTGGTTAGTATATGGTGGCATCAGCAATGAAGAAAATAATTAATACACTAAACACACAAAAGAAATTCGCGACTAAACTGCGAAGTGAAAGTCCAGTAAGAAAATGGCATTGCTATAGATACAGCGGAGAAATTTTAATGTACCAAACGTCTTAGCGACCCTTTCGAATGGTATTTGGGTCAGTTGAGCTACCTCTAGATTTGCAACGGTCTGTAGTAAGCCCAATTATTTCAATTGTAAATACTAGTTTTAATAACTGGTTAGTAGGTATCTGGTGGCATCAGCATTGAAGAAAATAAAGTATATATACATTAAACACATAAAATGAATTCGCGACTAAACTGCGAAGTGGAAGTCCAGTAAGAAAATAGCATTGCTATGGATGAATACAGCGGAGAAATGTACCCAACGTCTTAGCGACCCTTTCGACTGGGATTTGGATCAGTTGAGCTACCTCTAGATTTGCAACGGTCTGTAGTAAGCACATTGTCTAAATTATAAATACCAGTTTTAATAACTGGTTAGTAGGTATCTGGTGGCATCAGCAATGAAGAAAAATATAATACACTAAACACACAAAATAAATTCGCGTCTAAACTGCGAAGTGGAAGTCCAGTAAGAAAATAGCATTGCTATGGATACAGCGGAGAAATGTACCCAACGTCTTAGCGACCCTTTCGACTGGGATTTAGGTCAGTTGAGCTACCTCTAGATTATTCGCAACGGTTTATAATAAGCTCAATTGTTTCAATTGTAAATGCTAGTTTTAATTTGTATCTATTATTTGATTGTGATTTACATTGTAAAGAAATAACAATTTTCACGGAATCCAAAAATTATAAAAGGCCACCATTGAGATCCACAATGACCCCTTTTGGGCTCAAATTACATGTCTTGTGTCACTTTATACACGTAGTTTCTATGAAACTCTTTTGGGTGTTCATATTTTGCGTATCCTTACATTATTTATAGATGTTTCCACAGTATAAGGAAACTTCCTCCCAATTTTATGTGGGTATGAAATTTCCTTTCGAAGACATGTTTTTTAAGAACCCTGATATGTGGGTCAGACTTTTTACAGATTTCTTTGTACAAAATAGTAGCAATACTTCTATTATTTTCGGAGAAAAGCAGATTCTTTACAGGGATTTAAAGAAGTTTTTCAAAAATATGTAGAATTTGGCAGACGTTGTCGTCTTACATTTGTTTTAAAACATAAAACGATTGTTTACTGAATCCACATTTGTCAATCGAGCGAACTGTTAAACTCGCGAAACTTGAAATGGCCTTAAAAAGTTTTCTGAATGTTTTTGATTTCTGCACAATTTTCTGAACTTTTCTCTCCGTAAGAAACTTCTGCAAAGTATTAAAAAGCCTTAAAAATATGAATGAAATTAGTAAAGTCTTCAGTTATCAACGAGTTATCGACCAAGGGAAAATAATATATTTTACTCCCGAGGAATCCCTCGGGAGTAAATAATTAAGGGATATCTGGTTCTTGGTGATAACCATTTATCCTGAATAACAAAAACTAAAATACAGTGTAAGTATTTAAAAAGGACAAAGGTAACAAAAGAGTACTTAAGAAAATCGAAAGATTTTTCAAACAACTTCACTTTTCATTTTCTTCCATTGGAAACAAACGTCATAATGTGTAATTGTAAAGCAATCGTCATATGTTTTTTATTTCGAATGTATGTACCTACTTGATAAAGTTATTGTAGAAATGCGCCCTGCGGAATCAATAGTCAGATGGGAGGATAGTGCAACCATCTCCTTCCCTCCCGTTGCTATCTGATAGAAAATGCACCTATCTCCCTCCCACAAGTTAAAGCCTAATTGGAAACATAGTAATGTAATGTGAATTTTGATGCTCGTTAATTATGTAAGTTTGGTTATTGTAGCTTTGGTTGATTAGCTTAGGTATTTGTAATTAATTTGAAAACTGGGGCCGAATTCCACTAATTTTAAAACAAAGGTCTCAATAGCATACTATCAAGATGGCTAAAATGACGTTTGTGCATTTGGAATTCTACTATTATTTTTTGCGCTCGAAGAGACTTTCATAATTCGAATGTCAAATTGGTAGTTATAAAGGTATTCGTCACAGCTATGAATGAACCTCAAAAAGTTTGTGCTAGTGGAATACCAAAAAAATTTTAACACTGTCATTTTGACATGATACTATTGTACCTAATGGTGAAGCGATTTATTTAGTGGAATTCGGGCCCTTTTCTCACCGGGGAAATATCTAACTTATAATATGAACTACATTGTAAGTAGGTACCTTATTTTATAACTGTTTCGGTAGGTACCTATCAAATCAAACTAACACCTAGAAATTAAGTTATTATTGTCATCATTTGATTGTCAAACCTGTCGATAGTTACTCGGCTGATTCGCTTATAACGCTTCTTTACAAACCTCTGTGGTTTACTTTTTGTTCTTATTATATGATTTCATAAATAATAATATTATATTTAAGTTCGTAAATAAATGAAAAAAACTAGTAACCGACTACAAAAAGGGTACAGACTCGGTTTTTTAGAACTTACTTATTATATTTTCCTATTGAGGAAGGATTAGAGAAATGAAAGGAAAAAGAAATTTGGTGGAAAATAACAACACTTCACCAGTATCGTTGCGATTATTGGAGCAAATAATAGGTGATTTTTGGTATTAAATTGCATTTATTCGTCTTTCGTCTGTTTACGAACTTAAATTTGAACCTTTTTATTGCACACGTGCGCTGGTATCATTGCGATGGCCGAAGCAAATTATAGCAGAGAGTTTGGTTTTTGAAAACTTCTTTCTTGAAAACTTCTTTCTTGAAAACTTCTTTCTTCTTTCATCCATTTTTGAACTCCAATTTGAAACTTTTTTGGTTGCGTATTTGTTGTGTTGACTTTTGTTTCATTTTAGCTTTTATTTTTCTTTAATTTAATCCGTTTTTGTTAAGTTTTTCATAAATCTCTTTGTTGACCTTAGAATAGATCATAATGATATGAACATCCTTAACTTACCTAAATTTAATGACCGCTAAATTTTTTAATAATCACCTAAGTAAGTACCTAGGTACATAAAATTACCTAATTTTCAGTTTCACATGCATTTTATTTGACACCGGAGTAAAAAGTACCATAGAATATTATTTCTGACATAGGATCTGATCTACTTACTCAAATAAAAGTCAGAAATTAAGTCATAATAAGTCAAAATTATTAGCATATACAATTCACAAAGTGTATATAGATATACCTATGTACAAATCATAATCAAGATGCATAATTATTATCATAACCTATCGGTTGTTAAAACTTGGCAATGTTACAGTTATCCCACGTTTGAGTCCAATGAACACTTTCCTTTTCAAATAGCATCCACAGCTGTTATAGTACATCGTAATTCCAAACGCTACTTCAGTACACGTCAAAGACGCAATACGACAGATGCGGCAAAATACTCGTAATTCAATAAAACCAGTGCTAGCATTCCAAATGCGTGCAATATTTCACATTCCCTTAACATTCGTCACCAAATACGGCTACACATTCGAATGAAACGGTTACGAGTCTACAGTAACCACTTTACAAATGAAAACACAGAATTAAAAGCACGTATCATCAATGTTTCAACCTTTTAAACCATTTACGGCGGCCATGACAGTTATTTTCCCGCGCTTAATGGCGGCGACAGGTGTCAGAACCAGCGAAACTCACATGATTTTTAAAATCAGAACGTGCAACTACAAAGGTTTATACTAAGGTCATTGTCTACTGAAGCGTACCTGCATAGAGGCTTCAAAATGTAGCATGCAGTCTCAATGCACGTCCCCACCTCGAGAGAAGCGGCGACTGCTGCTGCATGAAGGCTGCACCCCTCATTTTGCTGCACTATGCAGCGAAGCTTCAGTGGACAGTGACTCTTACACTACGACTCACCCCAGAGTGGTCATCGTCACGATGGTGTACCAAAAGGCGGCAGGAATGGAAGTGAAGTTAGTGTCTTGTTCGTTCTTCTCAGCGTAGAACATCACTGTAGCGAAGATGATAATAGCCATCGCCAATGAGAAGACCAGAAACCCAAGCTCGCTGGCACAGGACTTCAGCGTGTACCCCAGGATTCTAAGCCCTTGGGAGTGCCTAGAGAACTTGAAGATTCGGAACACTCTGAACACTCTCAGGGTGACGAAGGCTCCTGATACATCATCGTTATCAGTGATGCCCAGGCCGATGTAGTATGGCAGAATGGCCACCACATCGATGATACTCATCACCGAACGCACGAACTTGCAGCGGTCCGGGGCCGCGAACAGTCTCAGCAGGTACTCGGCCGTGAAGATCATCACACAGGCGGTGTCCAGGCAGAAGAACACGATCTTGTACCGCTCGCCACACGGCAGCGTCCCCGCCTTGCCGGGACGGTGGCCGCAGGGAACAGTCTCCACTACATTGGCCATCACAGACACAGCAATGAAAAATCCAGTAACATAGTAAAACACTAACGCGGCGGTCGAAGTGTGAGGGTTCTCGAACGCCCTCCACATCTTTTGCCGCAAGTCTGTAAGCTGCGGCAGACTCTGGTCTCCCGCTTCACTGAGTTTATCGTCCATGAGCCTTTCGGCATTCTCGCGCTTCCTATCCCTATAGTCCTCATAACAACAATCCCCGATCACATCCGGCAAGATCCCGAAGAACGCTAGCTCCTCATCATAGCCCGTGAGGCACTCGTGCTTGGGATAGTGCAGCTTCCCCGTCCTGTAGTAATTGAGGATGTGCCTGAAGATATCGGGATCCCGATCGAAGAAGTATTCCCGACTGTCCTCGTCGTAAAAGAACTCGCGTTCGGTGGACCCGAGGAGGGAGTCGGGGTATTTTTCTAGGGTGTTGCGCCATGTCTCGAAGCGTCGCCCGGAGACGTTGATGAGGAGCTTCTCGTCCTCGGCTCGGCGACGGTCCTTGGGCACGGGCGGCGGCGGCAGCGGGTGCGTGGCGATGGGCACCCACCCGATGGCGGCAGCCCTGGCGAAGGGGAGCCACGCGGCCACGGACGCCATGACGCGAGTGTGCACGCCACCGGCGGCGCGGCAACTAACCTCCCCGCGACTATTTCGGGCAGACCGCCCAGATGACGCCAGTGATGCCACTGGTTTTATGCTTTTACCCGAGATATTTTGTTATCATTGTTGTTGTTTATTTAATGGTGTATGCTTTTAAATTTACATGTTTTTTTTCTCTTGTGTACATCGTTCTAAGCTTGCACATCTTAGTATGACACTGATATCAAGGAAGGGATCCTTGATATAAGCATCTAAGAGATACCCTCTGCTAAACTTTTTATTAAAATATTATCTCTAGCTTTAAAGATCAGTTTTGCTAAGTTTGTGTATAGTTTTTCAAGTTTTGTGTTTTGTGAAAATTCTACAAACCTAAGAAAATTGATTTCCTCGTTAATAATTTTCGTATAGTATCTTTTTTATGAGCCAGAAAACTTCAAAATATTTTTAACTTACATTATTAAACTCTCAATTTGGTAAAACAACCAAATACTTTAAGGAACAGAAATCAGAAAACAAAAGTAAAAATAAAAGAAAATTGTAACTGAAATTTTCCCGATTTTCGCAACATTTTCCAGACACACAGTAACCCTATCCCGGGAGAACTCTCACTGCGCATGTCGACTCTGTGACGTCACTACCTAATAAATTGATTTTCATATGCCCATCCTACTCCACCCAACAGCTTTTCCATCGTCCTGTCACGCTCCCACCTGGGGCTCCAGTGACCTTTTGTGTATTTTTCACTGCTTTAAAAGATTTTCAAAGCCTTTTGTCTTGTAGAAAGGCCTGAATACAGCTTGGGGCAGCTGTTACTTTTAAGGGCCTTTTGCCAGAGGCGTTTACTAAATAAATTGGAGGCGCTATGTACCGCGGTAGGCCTCGCTGGAGGCCGTCAGTAGGCATCGATGCAACTCTAAATATAGAGTGTCCTTTCTGGATTTTCTTTGTCCTTGACAGTGATGCTCTCTCTCAAATTTGATTTTAGAATGGTTTTGTTTTACTTTGAATTTAGAATACTTTTTATAAACTAATATAACTATAATTAACTTTTTTTTATATATATTTTTACTTTTTATAATTTACTAATGATTCTTTGATTTCTATTGAAGCATGGCTATTTGTCATTTCAGTTCGCTAATTTGCATTTAAACTTACGGTGAACATATGTTATTTTATTTCGTCCTTTTCCCTTATTAATTTATTGATGTATTTTTATTACATCGATATTATATAAGCTGGTAAAAGTTGCACCACACCTTTGCCCCAATTTCAAAAGAAAGCATTAGCTTTGGCACCTGACTATGTTATGCTAACTTTAAAAGAAAGCTAAAAACACGTGAAAATGCTGCCTTCTAAGCTTTATTTTTTAAGCTAGAACAAAGTTAAGCCGAGCTACACTAGACTAAGTCCACGCCCCAGCCAAGCCTACTTTAGCCATGATGGTAGAATAGGATAACATTACGATAGGTAATGGTTACCTACATTCGCTTCTCCCTCCATAGATAGCACCACTTGTTTTTAGCTTCGTCAACGCCCTCTTTGGTGGAAACTAAACATCATTACAAACACATGGCATTTTGCCTTAAGCGGTATAAAAGTTGGGTACACATTTGTTTGCTTTTAAGCTATCTATTTATTTCGTTCCACGTTTGACCGATAGATGGCGATAGTGATAAATAAATTTAATCCATATCACATAAAAATGGATTACAAACTTATTTCCTTGGCCTTTCTATGGAACCTATGCAAAGAAATTCTTTTATTTTTACATACTGTACTAATACTATTTATTTTTGCAGTCTGTAACAGTTTAAAGATCTAAATATTGAAAAACTGTAAACCTACCGAAAAATATAGTATGATACTTACTAACACAAACTTTGTTTATTTGGGTGAGACTAGCTAAGAGTTGAATAGATAGATTGAAGAGTGAATAGTAGAATCATAACCTTAGACTCTTTTCTATTGTTATCTTACTTCTGAAAATAAGTAGTCCTAAAAATTACCTCTTGATTGAATACCTAATCTTTAAACATACACACCGATTGTTTTAAAAAAGTATGTACCTACATCTCCATATCAAACAGCTTCTCTATCGTAAGGACATAGAACTACTGTAGTGTCTTTATAGTACCTAAAAGGAACCTAATTTTCAAACTTCAATTTCTAGATAAAGCTAGAAAGTTGAGGTCTGGTGGTCTTTCTAGCTAGAGCTAGAAAGCTTAGGCTGGTTAACTATCATGCGTCAATATTATCGTCAGGTCTTTTTTATTTAGTAGATATTGACCCGTAGCTTAAGCTCTCCTATCTTGGGTTTTTATGATGCTCTATTAATTATCCAGCGATATTTGTCAGTAAAAGCCATAATAAAAATTCAGTTATTCTCTGTAAAATTTACATTTAATCTTACATTAATCACATTCTATTTACACCAGAAAGCGCATATTACTTTACATACACAAAAATACATCTTCAATGGTAGCGAGTTTTTGAAAATAATTTGTGAACCAAAATATGTAATTCAGTCGTAATGTTTTAATAGAATTTACCTATTGTGCGCGCTTTTTCAAAAACTGCTTCCTAATTATTGTTCAAGTCTTTATTCAAATTAAATGAGTAAATAAATATTTAAATGAAATTGCACACATTCTTTGGTGATATAAAACGTAAAACTACTTCTGACTAGGTATACATATGAAAAAAAAACTCAGTATACTGTTATTATAATAATTGAAAAATGTCTTTCGTAAAATATTCTGTCAAGTTATTATGAAAGTATACATGAATAATATATGTTTTACTTTAAACTTAAACAGGTTTTATCAATGTTATATAGTCCTACTTTTCGTTTAGGTATAGAAATAGACCAAGCATATAGATATATTTTAACGTTCAATTACCAGCAAAATGGTCAAATCTAACTAAAAACAATTACAAGCCTAATTGCTTTGACATATTTATGTAGGTATTGTTTTATTTAGCTAATTAAATTAAAATATATATTTATATATGAATGGCAGGCACATAGGCACCATAAAATAGTGGAAATATATAGAATACATTAAGATATTCACACTTGCTTAATCAAGAAAGATTAGTCTTACTTGACTAAACTTTATTAAGCTACTTTGCACAAATCAGACTAGAAGTTTCTTAAGCAATACCTACTTAAATTACTTAAATTTAAGTAATATCACTCTTGAATTTCATGATATTCAGACTAAAGGTTCAAATAACGGAATGTAGAGATCTCTTGACTAGAGAAGTGTTTGGTATATTTTTACAAAATGCTTATACTAAAGTAATAATACTCTTGTGAAAGTTAGAACAACTTAAATATTATCAATGTTTTATATTATTTTCATACTAAACTAGCGACCCGCCCCGGCTTCGCACGGTTTTATTATAAGTACCGAACGGGATAAAAAGTATCCTATGTCCTTCTCCTGGCTCTAAACTACCTCCCTGCCAATTTTCAGCTAAATCGGTTCAGCCGTCCTTTAGTTATAAGTGAAGTAACTAACACGACTTTCTTTTATATATATAATGTATTGGAATGTAAAGAAACATAGATCATCGTTAAACATGCTATTTTTCGATTTTATCGATTGTTTTGCTAATCCCAAACCATTCCTTTAATAACATTATTTCAATGAAATTCTGGATATAAATTAAGAAACACATTTAAATATAAAATCTACGTCTTTGAAAAATTAGTCTAAGCCATGTTTTAAGTACTTTAATTATTTACTTTTCATTCTGAGACTAGAAACGTGAGCAATCAAGCATCGTAACATCATTTTCATTTCTAAAAATCATTCACTAATTCCACTTTTAAATTCTAATACATTAACATACACCATCAGTTTAAGTACCTACCTATTGTCGCATTTTTACACCAAGTAACATCTCTAGCGACTACCCCAGAAACAGTTTTTATTCTTAACTTTTTTATTTACAGTTTAATCATAATATGCAAAATCTTAAGCGACTGCAAAACTATGTTTTTATTCCAATTTAACTAAAATCATACTAAATATTAAACAAATACCCGACCAACGACGACAATCAAAGTTCATTTATTGGAATATATAAAAAGTTGTTAATTGTAGTATACGTAACGAAATAATAAATAAAAAAGAGCCTATTTATTAAGTCAGGTATTTGTTTAAAAACGTTAAAATGACTAAAATTCACTTGACTAGCAACGTCTGCACAGAGATCATTACAGTTACTAATAAATAATATGTTATGTTGATTTATGTTACCATATCAGACACAATATAAAAATACTTTCTGTATTCCTTATTCACTCAGCTATTATATGCCCCAAACAAGGTTTTTCTTGTAACGTATCTAAACTCTATTCACCCAATCTGAAGTACCGATAAGTCCCTGATATGATAACATAAAATAACAGAAGTACTAACATTGTCCTTAAATAATATAATGTTCGCACTAATATTACAAATGTACATCGGTGGCGGGTGACGGGTTTGAACCTCTAACATCTTTAAACCTACTTAGTTTAAACAGGCAATAATAAAAGATGACCAGATTTGATAGAAGGAACTGAGATAGCAAAAAATCGAAAGAAGACAAACATGAAAGAAAAAGTAAAACAATTTGATTGTTTTGAAAAAAACTAAAGACCGATTTCAAATTTGCTAGGTGAACCGATTTTGACTATTTCTATATGAAAACGGTTCTCATGAAGTCCCATATAAAATATATCGACATCGGATTTCGATGACTTCTATTACGATGTTCTCATTGTTCCTTTAAAGACAGCTAATTTGAAGTCGGTTTATACATCTTTATTAACAACGAAAATTACAAGCAAAGGAATAGAAAAATTACAACTAGTATTTACAATTGAAACCATTGAGCTAACTGCAGACGGTTGCAAACAGTCTAAAGGTAGCTAAATTGATCCATGTCAATACCAGTCGGAAGCGTCCCCAAGACACTGGCTGCATTACCACGCTGTATGGCAATCATCTTTTAACATGACATAACTAAATTCCTCTCAATAAAACTCAAAAACAGAAAAGATGAAAAACAACCTATTCTCCCCTCACATACAAATTAAGCGTAGGTTCTTTCTCGCCCGCCACCGCCACAGTTCACATCACCATTAGCTGTTGATTATAAACACGGCGTCACAACAGAAGATCGTCATTATCATCGTGTTCTTCATCAGACTCCGCGGAGTCTAGACTAGGCACGTGGTCTAGATCCTGTATATCCAGCTGCTGTTCCAACTCGGTTGGTGCATCGTCATCTTTCCACTTGTCCATGGACCGTCGGCGAGCGTTCATGAAGAAGTTGCCGACAGTTGTTGGTTCTAAGCCGAGCTGGCGAGCGATGGTGATCTGCATCTCTTTTGATGGTCGTTTCGTTTCCTGGAAAATGGAGAGCTTTGATGAGTTTCAAATGTGACTTGTCTAAGTCTCGTTTTATTTTCTTAGCCTAAAAAGTTATTGATTATGTACTGATTACTGTGTATTACTGGAGACTTTTTAGTAGGCTCCGAATACTCAAACGCAACTTCGATTTAAGCACGTATCAAATGACGAATTTTTAACAGGTTTTATAGAACTTCCTGTTTTGACTAGTATTTTGTGATTGGTTTCATAGCTCTGAAGATTATTATTAGCATACAAACATAATTTTTATCGTTTGTCTATTCTACTAATATTTAGTCATTAGTAAATAACAAAGTTATAAGAAGTGGCAATGACTCGTAACCCTAGGGCAGATAAATATCTGGCGCAGCGCAATGCCATACAGCAGGGCAATACTGCCAGGTGCGGCGTCTCGGGAACGCGACGACTGGTATTGATGAGTTTTGCTACCTCTATGTTGAAAATCATAATCAAATCAATTTGTAACAGTCTCAATCGTAAATACTAAGTGTTTATATTATGTTCCTATTCTTCGACTAAAGGTTTCTTTGTCACTATCTTTTTTTTTACATTAAGTTGTCGATTAATTTTTTTTTCATGCTAGGACACTTTTTGAATCTTTTCCGTTTGTAAAATCTTCACTTTTGGGAAACTTTCAATGTGATATTTCAATAATTAAAAAAAATTAAATGAAAAGTGAAAGTGATCAATAATTAAAAAAAAATTAAATGAATAACAACCGATATGGCGCGGTAGGCGAAGGTCCACTGCGACCTTTGGCTGCGACGCAAGGGTTCGATATTTTTTTATTATGCATAGAAAATTTCCAGAACCCTGAAACAAATATTTTCAGATCGT
This sequence comes from Eupithecia centaureata, assembly GCA_944547425.1. Taxonomy (NCBI): domain Eukaryota; kingdom Metazoa; phylum Arthropoda; class Insecta; order Lepidoptera; family Geometridae; genus Eupithecia; species Eupithecia centaureata. The sequence goes on along the minus strand of OX155702.1, from coordinate 9,622,267 downwards.
ATGAACATTTGTCCCAAAGCGGGAATCGAACTCGAAGGTCATGCGTCGCAGGTGGATCTTCACCCGTCGTCCACTGATGTCGTTAAAAAATGAAATAATGGTGCTCACCTTAAAAATAGCCTGTAGAGTACGCCGCTGGAGGTCTGTGAAAACCAAACGCGGTTTCTTCGGGCAGGGGAGGGACTCCGTGCACTCCTCCTTCCGCTTGTAGCCTGCAAACGTGTCAAGAGCTACTCTCTGTGTTTAACAATTCAAGTCATCGTGGTTACTGGACATGCTTAGCCTAAAGGTACTCTCAATAGAAGAGCTATTCTTCATCCAAACGACATAGGATTTCAATTTAAGAATCACAACTATAATATGTGGATTACAAGAAGAATAAAATGCTCTTGTATTGAGTTTAACCAAAAAGAAACAGTATTGAATCACAAACAATATTCTGGATTATAATCGAGAGTATTGAACTGTGTTTAACGGTTCACGTTATTGTGGTTACAAAACATGCTTAGCTTCTCAATGAAAGAGCAAACTTTAATCCAAACGACGTAGATCACAACAGCGAAATATATGATTATTAATTTATGAATCACAAGAATTATTCTGGATTATAATCGAGAATAATAAACATAAAAAAAAAAATTATTTATTTAATAGTAGATGTTGAATATTCAAAAAGTACAGCAGCAGTTTAAAAGTAAATAAAAAATTGTGTAACAAAAATCAAATCACTTTATTTCCTAGTTTAACTTGTATCATTAGAATATTCTGACGTGATCAAGAGTCTTTAAGGTCTAAAGAGAATAAGTCCTTGCATTTTTTTGTTTTTTAATAAAGTCAACACGACCAAATGGATCGGTCTGAAATTCTGCATTAGTAATTTTATACAATCTACACCTAATCAAAATACATTAAACATTTTATACTAAAAGTAAATTATAATAAAAAAAAAAGAATGCAAGTGTTGTAGTACAAACATATGAAGGATCAGGTGATTTTGGATTGAATAAAATACTTACTGCCTCTCTGAGGAATCTGGGCCGCTGTAACAAAACAAACAAAATCTTATTAAAACTCAATAACAAAACAACAAATCCATCACAAAGTTTTACAATGTCTAGCAATGCTTCCATCTAGGACAACAACCATGCTTCTAAACATTGATATAAAAATTAAAAAAACACGCTGTAAAATTTCATAAATCTTACAGCATGTAGGAGATAAATGGCTAAATGAAAACATCTATAAACATCGATAATGGTAGTCCTTCGACGCCCAACATAAGGCTCCTCTAAATGGTAAAAATATCGTTCAGCTAAAAATATTATGGCTAAATCAGACAAATTAGAACAAGACGGTAGATAATATAATTGATATCATTTCTTAAAATATAATATCTACCTGTTCCGTTACTGAAATATAATCGATTGACAATAAAGCTATTATGATGCGTTTGGTATACGTGCTAGTGGTTTATTTTTCGCTTCTTTTCTACTAAAGATTGAAGCGAAAAGATAATCAATTAACACCTTATTTCTTATATCAATTGTATAATTATTTATAGTTTGAAATTTGACTTTTCTAAGTGTTTATTTTGTAAGTCTTAAGAAATAAGTATTGAATATGATTACAGACAATTTTGTTGTTTTTGAATTCAGAGACAAGAAACACTTGTTCCATTTTATCTGATACATCTAAAACATCAAAAGTATTATGTAAAATGCATACCTGGCGACAATGTAAACAACAATAAAGGGTTCTGAAATCACGCAGGCACCTATGAAATCATATGAAATAAAACTATGGCAGCCCTTGCATTGGGGGAAAACAAAAAGGAAAGGACGGGGCAGCAATAGCAGTCTAACATTCACCTTGGCTTCTTGAAGCTAACAAAATACACATACCTACTACTATGAAAATAATCTTTAAAACATTTCTCTAAGACAATGACCTTTTGAAGACAGTATCGTTGCCACGAAAATTTGGACAAAAGCGAGAACTATAAAATATATAAAGCTTTGGTAAAGATACTGCCTATCAAAATAAAACGACATCTAATGAGCAATTATCTATACAATTTACACATTTACTTCTGTATAGACTTAAAATATATATATATAAAAATATAAATACGACATTCCTCTTGTCCTCAATAAAGAGGCTTGTCACAAAGCGTCCTGCTTAAAATAAAATCAGTACATATATATCTTGTTATATTTAATATAAATTGTAATAAACAATACATAATTTTATGTTACCTTTGGGACAAGTCTATTTACATAATTTTGTATACCTACAAGAAACCAAGTCCACTGCTATTCAGCCACGGATAAAGGAAGGTATCAAGGGATTTAGGGGATAACATAATAACACAATTTTCAAATAATACTATACAACAAACGATAATGAAGTTATCTATGAAACAAAATTGACGAATTGTCCTGACAATTTACTTTACTTAAGCAAATTTTATCCATTGCACCCGAGCAGTGCTCAAAATAACGAAATCAAGATTTATCTATTAATATTATTCCCATATAGAGAATATGAACACTTGGAACCATCAAAACATTTTCTAAAGATTTTTTAAGATTTTTTTTATATTTCAAAAGGTACAATAAAGTATTCATTCACTCATTCATTTTCAAAACACGAATATTCAGATTTAGAACCAGTTAAAACCCCAAGAAACAAACTAAACACATGAACAGGGATGGATAAGGATCAGGACCGAATATGGTAGGACTCACAAGCAAGATACATCTCCTGCAGGCTCATAGGGTGCATCCCAGGTTGGCAGAGGGCAATACATAGGCAGCTGGTATTCCCTGGGCTGGTAGGGGGCCATGTTGTTTACATTGTCGCCTTTCGAAGGAGGCTGGGGTGCATCTGCAAAGTTACATGTTGATGAATGCTGTTCATGAACTCTTTCCGTAGCGTCTTTATTAATGTTGCTTAATAATTGTCAATTATAGGTACATTCAGTTCAGAGATGATCGTTTTAGTCAACAGAAAAATTTGATTCGTAAAAATAATATATTTCAGATAGTCTCACATCCATATAATAATTAGTAACAATTGTCTTAAGAATTGTGTTAGTTTTTCAGGTGATTCAAATGTCAATGCTCTATTTGTATAGCGGCCCATCCAAAAAGCCCATATAAAACCCCACTCAAGTTGGTTCCATAATCGTTTTCCCACAGATATTACATATTTCTAACTACAATCCATGACCATGTCTTTTGTTTTTCAGATTTGTTGAACAGATAGATAGAAGTTTTAAATATATTTTTTTCTTTCATCTTTTCTTTTTTCTTTATATATAATTCAATTGGTCATTCTAAAACCAGCTCAAAGTCATTTGAACAGTTCCCGGCCCCTACATGTCACACCTATTGAGTCGTATATAACACAAGTTCTACAATCGTTTTTCCACAGATATTACATATTCGGTTTAAAGATCTTTATTTTACCCACTGACCTCTATCTATACAAGATAGAGGTCAGTGATTTTACCCAAAAACGAACAAACAAGTTCACTTAGTATGAGTAGGTGTACATTGGTATTATGTATTACAGTGTGTAGGCGTAGGTAAGATAAAACAACAATATATTTCTAACTACAATCCTCATCGTACTATCTTTTGTTTTGACGTTTGTTTTACTGATAGATGAAAGCTTTTTCTTCTTTTTTCTTTGTATACAGCTTAGGGAGTAACAAAAATGAAGGACCTAACTTTCAGGAGGGGGGGTAGATTCGAAAACTTAATTCAGGAAAAATATTTAAAAAAAATCCCCCCCTTTAGTTTTCGAAAAATTTCTATAAATACGGAATTTTCACTACATTAGGCAAAAGTCACTTATGCACGCACGGAATTAAAAAAATGGCTTTTGAACCTAGGTCGTTCTTAGATCAGTTCAAAGTCATTAAAACAGTTCCCCTCTCGGCCTCAACGTGTCACACCCAGCGCCTCTTTAAACGACTGGGTGGGTACTTAGACATAGTTCTAGTCTACCGAAAGTTTTAGTTCTGTTAAGGAAGAATAGGTTGAAGTCATTTTGTTTGAGGTTGAAAAAATTATTTAAAAAAAAAGAAATCTGGTGATTCTGTAGTTTTCAAAAGCGTTTATTTATCCATATCTCGTATTTTCACTTTCACTCAATCTTCGTATTTGCCTTTTGATTTATCTTTTAATAAATTTACACAATCCACTCAATCTATATATTTGCCTTTTGATTTATTTTTTAATAAATTTACTAAAGCAAAAAAAAAAAAACAAAACGAAAAATTACGACCATTATTTATACCTACTTAACTATATATTTTTTTAAATTTGAATCGTCACCGGAAGGCAGATTGTCGATTGTGTGATTGAATGCAGGAGCATTGCCACGTTAAATGACAATGCTAATTCGTTGACTGAAATAGGATCATTCGAGAGATTCTTCACATCTGTGAGGACACTATGAGAAGTTTGGTACAAGTAATATCTATATTTAAGATAAATTGAGCGATTCCTAGAACCCCAGGGACCAAAGGTTTCCACCCGAAACGGCTCAATAATATTTCATAAATAGAATCTCTTTCTACGAAATTAACGTTCGAGAACATTTCGAATAGCCCGTAACCCAAACCTAACCTACGAAGAGCCTTTATTAAGATTGTAAGATTGTAAACATTCCATTTATAAATGTAGACTATAGATAATACTACTTTCTTGCCTGATCTCTACATGCATGATTTAATCTAATTTATGTACCTACCTATGTTATAGGTAATTTAATACGACGAGAAAGTGATAACCTTAACATGAAGTGTGTACTTCTTTTTCAATAAATATTTTATTTTCTTTATCTTTATTAAAATTTGTAAAAGAGAAAACTAGGTGACTCATCAAGAAATTTCTTTAACTACAAGAGCTACGGAGCTGAAATTCTGCATGATGTTTTCTCTTGGGACGTAGACTCACCAGGTAAGAACGGATTTTCGGAAATTTGTATTCTTAGGTAGTTAAAATGGGGTCAACGGGATATTACTACTACTTCTCCACGCGAATGAAATCGCGAGCATTCAGCTAGTGTACTTATAAATCAACTACTATATTATATCTATTTGCGTAGTAGAGATAAAAATTCGGTTCCACTACAGGCTTACGCGATATCGAATAAAACACCTATTTTACCTTTTGCACTGACGGAAATCGAATCGTATACTATTCAATCGATTCTTGTTCGATTGTAATGAACGCATTCGATTGATTTCTTTTTTCGATTTAATCGATTGTTCTTTGTCGTATTGAACTACCCTTATTCCTTGAACTACTATTACTTTCGAATGCTTTGATTTGAACAAAGTCAGTATTTAAAAAGTTTATTTAGATTTCAGTCATTTCTAATTTACATAAACGCTTAAATTAATATCATCGAAAAAAATCAGTCACTCTTTCGTTTAACCTACAACCTGAAATATTATACTTTCCAAACCTCACGCGAAAAAACTGAAAATTACGAACCTACATCTTTAAAATAATCCTCCATACTAGTGATGGGGGAAAGTAAAAAGCCCAAGAAACCCCCGGCACAAACGGAGCGGGGACCGAGCCGCGGGGGGGGGGGGGGGGATCGATCGATAGCGGATAGGGTCGGGCGGGGGGGGGCGGTCGTGACGTCACGCGGCTGCGGTCTGCAGCGCCTTTGTAGTTTGTATGTGGTAATTAGAGATGATGAATTTAGAATTTAGGATAACAATAGCAGGAAATTCGAATTCACTTTAGTTTTGCATCAATTCACTTTTTTTAAGATTATCTCACTATTATTATATATGGGAAAGTCTGTTTCATGTTTGTTATAGGGATTCTCCGTAAAATATATTATTGATTTTATATTTGTAAATTATTGTTCCTTGGTTTGATTCACTCAAAACTCGGTACAAATAAACTATGAAGTTAATAATTAAACACGTATTTTTTTTTTATACAATAACCCCTAGGGGGAGTGCGATAAATTTCTGAAATTTGTTGACAAACCGCTTCGCCCGAACCACAGGTCGGTCGGTCGAAGCGGCGGGTCGCATCTAAGTCAATAAATAATCAGAGGTTTTTTAGCTTCAACCTGTAATGTTAAAATTTAATGTGTTTTCCAAGGCTCATTGACACTTCAGCTAGCTAATTCTTGGAGCTATGTCGATAACCTTAGTTACTATGACTCTCGTTTTTATGGTCTAAGTATTATGTTTATGCTTAGCGATAAATAATCATTATTATAAAAATACATTAATCCCTATAAAGCAATATCATAAGTCGTCATTAAATCATTAAAACAGAACAATATCGATCGTAAATCGATGAAACGCAGCCGGCGAGTCACACATTCTACTATCCGTAGGCTGTGTCCCCAGTAGGCAAACTGTGAGCAGCCGACTGAGTTTGCGGCGTATCAGTTCAGTACGCCCTTCCATATATTTTAAATTGAGTGTCCACAGTTTGCTAGTTTGCGCTCACTGTACGCAGTTTGCACGCAGTTTGCAGCGATACGTGCGCCGACTGTCTCAGCGGTCGACTCGCGGTTACGGTGCTTACGATACGCACGCAAACTGATCTGAGTTTGTAGCTGTTCGCCACAAATTTGCGGCTCACTCAGTCGGCCGCTCACAGTTTGCCTACTGGGGACACAACCTTACATGTTGTTTGTGATGTGTGTGATTTCCTATTCAAAGTGAATTATTAATGAAAACTGTGTTTGTAGATTCATTATTAAGTTATAGTCAAACTATTGACCCGCCCGGCTTCGCACGGTTTCATTATACGTATAAACCTAACTCTTGAATCACACTATCTATTAAAAAAAGACATGAAAATCCGTTGCGTAATTTTAAAGATTTATAAATTAGTTTTATTTCACAACTAGTGTAGGTAGTTATAAAATTATGACTGTATCAACCTAACCCAAACTTATATGTAGCTTGTTTTAGTTTCATGTATTTGGATTATGATTTAAAACTAAATCTATCACAATACATAAGAAAGTAATCTGAAGGATTTATACACAATTTAAGAATTTACAAAGTACATAGGGACATAGGAAAATAGGGCCAGAGAAAGCGACTTTGTTGCGACAAAGTCGATTCCCGCTGTCTGTCTATCTGTTCCAATGTATGCTTGTATCTTTAAAACTACCTGAGGGAGTTGGATGTGGTTTATTTTAATAGATAGAGTGTTTCTAGAGGAAAGTTTGTATGTTTAATACATGCATAACGTAGTAGAGATATACTGATAGTATTATAGGTTTCTAAAGTAATGTCGTAAATAAACTGTTTTTGCGCTTACATTGCAAACGTTGACTGAACCCTACGAGATAGATCAAAATAATGTACTACAGTACTGTACACCTTAAAAATGATAACAAAAAAGGCCGCCATAGTATAAGTCTATCTCCATTGCATAGTAATAAAGATGTAAGCATACAGAAGGACAGACAGAAAGACAGTTAGTGGGGAAGCGACTTTGTTTTATACTATGTATTGATAGTGATACACCCGTGCGTAGCCGGGGCAGGTTACTAGTATTCAAAAAACATGTAGGAACTTATTAACTGAGGATTTGAAGATTCGGAAATTATCCTCTATCGGGAAAATAGACATAGGAAGCTCATTCCACTCTCTGCTGGGCTTATTGTGATGGTAGAGCAGAATTTTTTGGTGCGATATTGTGGAATGTCGACGATATCACGTTTGGAAGGCGTAGTTGTACAAACTTCATGAAAAGCCATAGATAAGTTCTGTATTTTTTATATATTTTAATAAATATTCCTTGTTTTGTAATTTTTTAGCTGATTTCCTAATATTCGAAAAATATAATATGTAGAGAAAATGCCTTTTGTGTATTTAGATCAATATTCCTTGTTTTGTAATTTTCTAGCTGTTTTCCTATGCTTAATTCGAAAAAAGTAATAAAATATACAGTAAGTAAATGTCCTATTGATCACTTAAGAAAATGTCTCCAAGTGCTTTTCTGAAATAACTAGTGACGTACCTACCTGCATCGATCGCGCTGTAACCCGTTGTATCGATTCTTTACAATCGATACCTACAGCTGACAGATAACGCCCGTATGACTTTCCCGCTTGTGTTTATCTCTAACTCGACTAAACGTAAATAATTTTCTATGTATATCAACATTATATTTACCTTTTATTAAAATCGAGGACATATTGTTATATTATGCGATTTTATTTGGTACCTACTTACTGTGGACTAAACCTTCTACACTGTGGAGATCTTTTTGTGTTTAAAGGGTAGGTATGATATAAATAAAAAAAAATGCTGGACAAACCTCACAGCAACATCTAGCCCCAAGCTAAGCACAGCTTGTGTTATAGATACTAGATCACTGATATATACGTCGTACTTGGTCAAATAAATGTATCTTTATCTGTAACTCTTATGCATTGTTTCCATCATCGCGTGGCTAGTGTTGTGACGCTCTGTATCGATTCCGCGCCGTGACGTTCCGTATCGACCGCGCGCTGACCGAGTGTCGCGCCGCATCGATTCGAGACAATGGATGCACGCACGCGGGTTGGGCAGGTGCGCAGGTTGCGGTTTCATTTCCCGAACGAACGTATAGTAAAATATTTTTCTGGAGATTCTGGAGTAGATTTGATGTTAGGCTGGATGTATTTCGAATGTCTCTGTAATTAACTAATAAAAAAGCTTTTAAATTTTTATTTATAATCAGATGGCAGAGCTGCCTAATTCATACAACAAACTGTTCTTTTTTTGGATAGACAAAACTCTGTGAAACGTGCAGTTTTATTTATAAAAGAATTTGGTATTGTAGAGTATCCAATTAAATTCTTTAGATTGATCACAACTACAATTTTATTAACAAGAATTCGGAAGTTTTGCTTAAATTTCTAAGTAATGTGAGTTTTGTGATACAAATAAATAATCTGAAAATGGCTAGTGTTGTGACGCTCCGTATCGATTCCGTACGCTGACCGAGTGGCGCGCCGCATCGATTCGAGAGAATCGATGTACGCATTTCATAAAAAATCGATATGGGCGAGATTTTTGCATAAATCCATTAATTGTATGATATTGATGATGACTATTGTATTTTGTTTAGTTTGTTTTTTAAACCGATATTATAAACAGTATAAGTTTAGTTGTGAATCAGCCAAAAAAACAGAATTCTATAAGAGATAGATGATAAAAAGTTATGCACTCACAACGACAATACGATTTTACTTATTTTTTCAAAGCTTCCAATAATAACGTAACTTAAGTTTACGCAATGAGTACGGACATACAGAATGGTATCACAGCTATGAAAATCACTCATATTCAAAACTAGGGTGCGATTGGCACCCTTCTGCAACCAACCCCAATGGATTGCACCTAACAAGACGCTCCCCCAAACTAGTGACGTATCTACATCGACCGCTCCGTGACGCGGCGCTTCGATTGTCGACAATCGATGCACGCAGCTGACGTCGTGTTTATAAACTCTATCGGTTCTACCTGGGCTTTTTCCATCATTGTTTTACAAGGCATGAAAGTTCTTTTTGCAATTATCACAATCCTCCTTGCTGAGAAGGTATAGACAAACCTCCTTTCGCGTATGCCGGTCTCTTCTATTTTATGCTTCCCTTGTCATAATCATCGCCATTCCCTAATATAAAACAAAGTCTTTTTTTCTGTCCCTATTTCCCTTTGACTGCTTAAATCTTTAATACTACGCAACGGATTTTGATGCGGTTTTTTTAATAGATGGAGTGATTCAAGAGGAAGGATTATACGTATAATAAAACCGTACGAAGCCGGGGCGGGTTGCTAGTTTATTGATAACTAGCAACTGCCCGCGGCTTCGCGCGCGTTGTTTTTAAGGAAACGTCTTAATGCAATTTCTATCCCATGGGAACTGATTCATGTGATGAAAAGTAGCTTATGTGTTGTTCTAGGGCTAGAACTACGTCTATTCAAAATTTCAGTCCGATCCGTTCAGTTGTTTTTGCTTTGAAGAGGAACAAACATTCATACATCTAAACATCCATACAAACTTTCACGTTTATAATATTAGTAAGGATAAATTTTCAGGCTACATTATCCCTGCATTGAGTTGGCTAGGTCTTTTACTAGACTTTAGCCAGCATAATGCTGCTGATTTAGGAGCCTTTTATAACAACTTTTTTTATGTAGGTACCTTAAAAGTGAGTCTTGTTTTTTTACTGTTGTATTGTTTTCATAGATAAATGTAGTCCATTTTTTTCCCATTGCAGAGCAAAGATCTCCTTCCCTTTATCCAACTGTTACTGACCAGTGCCGGGGCACAATCATCGCTACAAAAATGTAAAGTTAAATAAAACATTATCGACTAACATAAATCGATATTTCCAGCTGGTTGTGTACATCACTATTATTTTTTTGAGTATTAGAGGAGGGTCCTTTTTCCCTTCTATTGTTTGTGATAACAACATTTTATGAGTTTCTTTTGTAAGCGTACGAAGCGACATTGCGTCAATACTGATACAAATGCAGGGTATTTCAATGAATATTTTGTATTTTCAGACTTGTTTGTAGGATAAGATGATTTCAAATGAAGTCGAAATACAAAAATATTAGGGTTTTGACTTGCAAATATAATTTGAAAATGAGTCTGCAGCTGTCTACCATCTAGTTCTGGTAGAGTTTCAAGCTTCAACGTTCGGCTTAACAAGATAATCAAAATATCTGATCAAAAGATTATCTCAAAATAATCTGAGATAAGCTTTTATTAGGTACTTTTGCTTACGATTTTATACACCCTCTTCTAAACCTACTTGTTTGTGAATATCAAGATTTAAGTCGCATCTATTTAAAAACTATACCCTTGGAACGAGTTCACACAGTTTGATTAGGAAAATAGTTTTCAAAAGCTCGATAGACTTCACCTTCTATCTCGCTTACAAATTTAAAAAAATATGAGACATAACAAAACTCAAATCTCTCAAAACATTCGAAAACTAACATAGAGTTCGTATGAAACAAAGGTTTTAGTAGCTTAAGAGCCTAGTAGCTACGGTAGAGGCCGTACAAAGCTAGTGCCGATTATAATATGGAAAGAAAAGAAAACTTTTTATGTCATTGTAAACTAATACACCGGTACTAAAGACTCTACAAGCACCTTGAGGCTTTTAGAACAAATGATTCGACTGGATGAATTTTTACAAAACATGCCAACGTTTCCCTTCGTTTAAAAAGTCTTTAAATAATTACCTACAGTATCCAGTTACCTACCTACTGTATCCAGTTATCTATAGATGTAACTAAACGGGATGAAACCACAGACAAAATAGCAGAATGTTGGAAACCAGGTCATGCAAATATGTGTGTAGGTACCCCGAGTTATTTCAGGCCGAATGAGAACCTATATAGAACCTAACTGGGCACTATTTAGACGAGAACGAATATCTTTGTGTTTTTAGACAAGGGATTTCTTGACAAATATTTCCTTTCCAACAGTCATATAGATAAGGACTATGGCTTCTTAATTAAGAGTTTTAACCCATATTCAACCCAAGATTGTGGTAAAACCTGACTGGACGCTATTTAGACCAGAAAGAATCTCTTTGACTCTTTTTGGACAGGAGATTTCTAGACAAATCTTTCTTTCCCAACTTGTAAAGAGAAGATGATTGACGATGGCTCCTTACTTTAGGATTTGACCCATTAATCAAAGATTGTAGTAAAACCTGTTGTAACAGAAAATAAAAACATGGCAGTAAAAGTCTTTGTTATTACAAAGATTTTTCCAGAAAATAAACATCCATCGATTACACTTAATTATAATAATGACATGCCTTTGTACTTTCATCGTAAGTTTTTCTATAGAGATTAAACCCCATTGTCAGTAAGATCAAATTGTAAATGTGTACTTGATACTAAGACAAGTCCAAGTAAGCTCCAAATAACCTTTCAGATAAAGTACAAAAGCACGTCTTATGATAGACCTTACAACATAGAGCTCTAAACAACTAGAAGCGACATGCGACGTACCTGCCAACCGAAGCGCAGACATTCTCTGGAACTCCGGCTCCTGCAGCCATTTCCACATCCGCCTGAACGTCTCCCGACCAGACTTCAGCTTCGACCAGGGTTTTGGATTCCTTAGGAGGTCGCTAAGTGTCCCTTGTGATCGGCAGAGCACCCTCTGCGCGAAGATCGCTTGAGGGATGGAGTATCTCTTCAGTTCCCCGCTTATTCTCTGCGCTAGCTCTTTTGTGTTTATTTCTTCCGTGTCATTCTGTAACGATTGCTGCTGGGCTGCTTGTTGTTCCTCTCTTGCCATCATCGCCGCGTTGAGGTCCAACCCCGGGCTGGGCGGCAGCGGCGGCGTCGGCGATCGTCTCTCAAACGATGATGGAGAGACGCTTCGTCTGCTGTACGCGGACTGAGGCGACAGCGGCTCATTGTAAGCAGCCGGTGACAACGCCGCGTAGGTCTGCTGCTGCTGGATGACGGTGAACGTGCCTCCAGCATGGTAGTGGAATTTGTCAGAAACCGTGCTGATCGGCGGCAGCGATTGCATAGGTGTGAGAGTCGCGTAGGTAGCAGGGTCGAGCCCCGGCGGCGTGAGGCGGCCATTCACGACGGAGAGTGGATGGAAGGCAGCGTCGCCGTCTGGCAAGAGGTCGGGGGAGAGGCGCGAGGGGGAGGCATGCCCCGGGGCCACGATGACTGTGAGCGGCACGTGGGCCCGCTCGCGGAGACGTACGTCGTCCATGGCGCGCGGCCGCCGGCAACCAGGTCGCGCGCGCGACTGCACAACGCCTGCGCGCCGCACCCTGCCGCCGCCCCGCGCCTCCTGCGAACACCCTCCACCTTTCACTACTAGAAAGACTTAACCCAACCCTCACCGATCTAAATGAAAGCGTAATCCTGCACTCTAAAGCTGAAATTACGGTGAAAGCGGACGTATGTTCAGGGTAGCAAACATGGGAACTATACAATGCACCCTTACCTACCTGTCTACTATAGCCAATATAACGCTGTGCTCTATCGTTTTACGCGTCATCCATTGCTTGCTCACTTCCCTGCTATTCCGAAGCAAGAGTTATGGACCAGCAATGGTTTTCATGAGAGTTGTTTTTGAAGCAGATTTTGGGGTGTTTGAGATCGGGGTAGAGGTTCGCCCTGGTTCTACCGCGACTGTCACTTGCCTACTGGTGACCAAGCGAGGCTTAATAAATAGCTACATTCAGGCTTTAGCATAAAGAGACAGTATTTGCTGTGGAAGCTAGCTGGCTTCCAGGTAGATGAAAAATGGTAGAGCTACGTAAAAAAAACTATCATTTACTTATTCCATTTTTTATTTGCTTGTAAATTGAAAACTAAGAAATTGAATATCTAATGAGTAATGTTTATAAGCGTCTTTCAAAAATAATGAAATTACTTTTATGGCCTTACCCAAGTATGTTTTACTAATCAAGCAAGATTATTATTCGTAATTTGAAGTTAAGATTAAATAAAAGAATTATATATTTTCAAATAATTTTATTTTATTACAACCGAGTAAAACTAACAGAGTATTTTTGTAGGTAATTGAAACAATTGAACCTATTTCAAACAATCCAGAGATAACTCAGCTAAATAAATCGAATTGCTTGGTTTCCGGTTCATTTCCAATTATTTATTATCAAAACAGATTCATGAAATGTACAGACATATGTAGATCTTGTAGTTTATAAAACTGCCCAAGCTTCAAGTGATGCCTTACATCATAACAAAGCAAGGGTTTTAAGGGTTAATCCCCTCGTCATGACAATGTACCTCAGTCGGTTTTCCCTTCATTACAAGAGCGTATGCAACTTATTACGAATTAAAATAAACAGGTCGAAAAAACGCGTGACCTAATAGCTGGTGAGTATCTGGCGCAGCGCATCAGCATTGCCATACAGCGTGGTAATGCAGGGTCTTGGATTTTAATAAAAAATCAAAACCATCATACATATTTTATTAATGAAAATCTACTTCAGCATCGTCGTCAATCCACCCAACACTAGTTAGGGATTTGATCCTAGCCAAAGACTTTATAATAATATCTTGGTCCAAGAAATGTTTTAATATTTCTATCGTTTATATCAACCCCCAAAATGTAGTTGCACACATGTTTAATCCGGTATAGCACACACACACACAAATTAATGACCCCTCGGCACCTGGTCGTGACAAAGGGCTGATAGTGATGTGCCTGTTTATCGATATCGATGAATCAGTTGTCAGAGTGCTCAGCCAGTTGTAAAGAGTTTTGGATAGGCATTTTAGACTCACGGGATCCCACAATTTGTATTAAAATAAACTTTTAGTTCAGTTCTTTATTTCAATGGTACTATACGGTGATGCAGTTCTAAAATAAATAAAAAAGTTCTTACAAAACGTATAACTGCGAATGTCACCAGTTTTAAGTTGATATTTAAATTCACGCGTTTAATTAACATAAAGTAAAAGTTGATAAAATAATGAATAAATAATGCTGGACAATCCACACGGCAACGTCTAGGTCTAAGCTAAGCAGAGCTTGTGTTATGGGTACTAGAAGACTGATGTAATTAATACTGCTAAATGGATAAATATTTTAATTTGACGTATAAAATGTTAAAAATATGAAAATATTAGACAAATTAAATATAATTTATATCGATATTAGCAACAAGCACATCCCTACTGCCAGCCCCTATTCCACATCCGCAGTGTTAACTGTTACGAAGCCGTGCGGGGACAGCACAGAACACCTGACAGGGTTTTTACAGTAGGTACAACTAGCCTTTTTAAGGTTATCTAAACGAGGGGCCATAAGGAAATCTGTCTGTCTTTCTACGATAGAAATACTTGCTTATTGCATTGAGAAGGCCTTGCTGGCTTTTGTGCGAAAAGGATTTGAATAGGATTAAGCTTTCATAAGAACGGGGCAGAGGCTTTCATTTTATAACTTTTTTTGATTAACAAGAAAGCTGCACAAGGAATAAAAACCGGCAGCTAGTATATTATTTTCACTATCTTGCTTTATGATTGTAATATTTTATTCTGACTCAGTGAATGTATAAATAAAAAACACAATATTCAAAAAGCAGAAAAGGTCACTTATGCTATAAACAAAAAAATGCGAGTGGTGGAAACTAGGCGGAAAATAATATTATAGATGTTAAAACGACATAGTAAGGCTTAAGCTAATGGAGTAGTAGGTTTGTTAAGTTCGAGGAGAAATGTGACCTATTTTCCCTTTAGTTATTCAGTCAAAGCAAATTGCAAAAATATCACCTAACAATAACATTTTCAAGTCAAAACGATAAAAGAAACAGGTATTCTACACAAAGGTCCAGCAAAATTCAAAAAGAACAATAAATTTCTAAATTTAAAAAACCCACTTTCTAAACACAACCCTCCGTTACGCATTGTCAACATAAAAAACCTATTTGCGTGTCTAAAATATTAATCACCCCTTACAAAATCACCCCACATTAGCATATGACAGCTGCGCGCGCACCCGCCATCTTGCGTGACGTCAGATATCGATCTTTTGTTGCGATCGATATCGACCGCACACCTGTGCCACGCGCCACACTATCTTCCGGGGGCATTGACCTTTTTTTTTCTTGGAAAGCAAGGGATGTCTTTCATTCAGACAGGCACGCTTTTTGCCCTTTTGCATATCTTGGGGTTGTGAGAACACTTGATAAGTGCTTGAGCGATATCCTTTTTTCACTGTTCTTACTTCTGTTTGTTATAAATTGTTCTGATTATGTGAGATAAAAACCAAATTTATTAAAAACGAAAATTACAATCAATCAAGGAATAGATAAAATTACAACTAGTATATACAATTGAAACCATAGAGCTAACTGCAGACGGTTGCTAACAGTCTAAAGGTTGCTCAATTGATCCATATCAATACCAGTTCGTAGTGTCCCCAAACATTGGCTGCATTACCACGCTGCTGTATGGCAATATCAACATATTTTGAGATAGTAGAATAACTCAGAACTCAATAACTTTAGCTTACAAAATAAATACCTACCACATAAACAAGTTCTTTTTTAATTGACTAGCTGAGCCCTGCGGCTTCGCTTACGTGAAATTTGAGAAAAACTAGTCTACTTTATTATAGGCCTAGAACGTCTATTCGAAATTTCGGCACGATCGGTTCAGTAGTTTTGGCGAGAATAGGTAACAAGATGTTCTATGGGTAGGTAAGTACTTAGATGACTGATATACTTAATAGAATATATTATACCTATCGGAGATGGAGACGCCGCATTGATTCGTTCGCGGTGCGGTCCGGTCTCCAGCACCATCTGTCAGCGAGTTGGAACTGTATAGTGGGAAACGTCAAGTAGACAACTGTCACTGTCACTTGGGCATGGTCAAGGCAGAGTGCTACATAAGTTAGGCTGGGCTGTCCGGCACGGTACTTTTTTGGCGACTTTCGAGCAGAGCACTGGTCCCGTCTGGCCTCTGCCTTGAACTTGCCGCGTTTCTTAATTTGCGAGACTATACAGAGCTAATTGATTGTGAATAACCAGTAAACACCTGGACATTACATTGCTTTACTTCATTTGGACTTCGAGGTATGTCTGACGCTCCGGACGGCAGGCCTCGGGACCCTTCCCCGTCATACCTATAATTTTTATTATACATAGAAAACACTAGTAATAACAATTCAGTGCTAGAAACCCATATTTTTTCGTATTTCTTTCGTTCGAACGTTTACTAACATGATAACAATGTTTGTATTTTAGAGCTATAAGTTTCAATATTTTTCTAATAATAACAACCCTACTATGTCGAGGAAATAGGGCTTCGTGCTACGAAGGGAAGTAGAAGGGGCATTGTTCACCCCACGTTACCACATCCTGACAGGAGTAACTTACTAGGAAAGCAGAATCTAACTTAGATGTACCACTAATTTGCTTCGAAGAAATTGCTTAGGATAAAAGGCCATTTCCATTGTTTCTCCATATCACAATGTTAAATTTAGTAAGTACCTCCTGTTTTTAAGTGATGCAATAAATGTATTATCTATCTACTAATATTTTCTTTAGATTTGGCTAAAGAGTCTCGAGAGTCCTGTCGTTTCAAAGTGTACTGTAAGGTCTTAAGCACTTTGATTTATATAGAGTCAAAAATATAGAGGTCTTTTAAGAGCCATTTTCTCCCCTTAGAGTAAGGCCCCTAGCCATTGGGTACCAAAGTTCGCTAAACTCGCTTTGCCCAGTAGTAGACTAAATAAGGTTAATATATCTTTTAAAGGGTTATACGCTTCGACAACAAAACTCTGCGTGAGTTGTAAAAAAAAATCGGTAAATTAATTCAACAAATTTGTAAAAGCTCATTGTAAAACGTTTAGTTTAGGTTAGGTTACATCCGATAGAAAATATATCTGTTATTTTGTATCGGATATTTGTCGTCCAGTGGATAAAAATGCTTGATACGAGTTTTGCTCCAACTCAAAAACTAACAATTTTATACGTTAGCCTGGGACGGAACTCTAAAAACTGATAGTTGTACCTTCGTAACATTTTAGACTGTTTTATTGAGGTCAAAGAAGTGACAGTAGGTACCTAAATAGGTATTTGTATTCCTGTAATTCTACCTCAGGTATGATCATCACTACACAGTATAAAACAAAGTCGCTTTCTCTGTCCCTATGTCCCTATGTATGCTTAAATCTTTAAAACTACGCAACGCATATTGATGAAGTTTTTTTAAATAGATATATGTAGACTGATTTAACAAAAAGGTTTATATGTATACAAAATAGCAAAAATAGCTAGTGATTTAATAAAATGGGCCTTCTAGACAACAGATGACCCATGTGGCACGGTGGGCGTTTTTACATCCTGCGACGTAGGAGGTTTGATACCCGTGTTGGGACAATTATTTGTACCATCTGCAAATATTATTTAGAGGTTTCTTGGCGTTTTATATGTTTAGATAGGTACCTAATAAAAAAATATCAAAGTATGTAATGTATAATGTATATGTATTAAGTACCTATATAAATCAGTC
Organism: Eupithecia centaureata; assembly: GCA_944547425.1. NCBI lineage: Eukaryota > Metazoa > Arthropoda > Insecta > Lepidoptera > Geometridae > Eupithecia > Eupithecia centaureata. The sequence continues at coordinate 9,604,227 of OX155702.1, read as the reverse complement.
ATCTAGTACCCATAACACAAGCCCTACTTAGCTAGATGATGCTGTGTGGATTGTTCAGCATTACTATTCTATGGCGGCATTTTAGGCACACCTATCAAACCTTAGTATTTCATTTTACTCCATCTTTCTTTTAATTTGTCCTTGCTCAAATTTCAAACGTCAAGTCTGAAGTCATCGGAAAAATCATCAAAATGGTTCGCTTGGTTCGTAATACTTTTTACAATGAAATACTTACCAAATCGATAGTGCAATCATTTCCCGATTCGCTTTTCGTCGATTCTTCATAATCTACGCTGATTTCCAGCGCTTTTCCGTCGACGAAAACCTTTATAATAACCTCCGACATTATTGACCTAAAAATATCGAAAACTGATAGCAAAGATCCTATTGGAAATCTTACCCCTGCTATGTTGCCATGGTTACGGTACGCCACGTCGCACGACCCCAGTTGACGCCGCACCATTACACTTCTCCCATCTCTTTCTTACACTGTTAAATATTCCATAAGAGTAAACGAGATAGATGCATAGTTCTTGTTGCGGTTGAAAGAAAAGCGGCGCTGGGTAAAATCGATATCGCACAAGGCTAGGCGTCGATTATCCGTTCCATAACTTTCAAAATCGGAACGACTTACCTTCCTTTTATGATAGCACGAATATGACCTTTATACTGAGTAAAGTAAAGGCTATTTTAGGAGTGATAGGATAAGTTTATGTGTATGTGTGCGTTGGCGGCAACATTTCGCGTGGTACACGACATCGACTATTGATTTCCGCGATCGCATGCTCGATGATTGTGCCTTTTTCGATTTATTGGACGGACTTTGTCTATGCTTTTGGTAGAGGCTTTTACTTCGATAAACGTTGTAGGCCGTATATAATTAAATGAAATTATTTATTAAAAAGAACAGCAGAAGTAGGTACAAACTTATTTACTGGTTAGTAATACGATTAATGTGATTCAAAATTCTTAAACCATCTTGATTTAGTACTCACCTACCTACTTATCACAAAGTATAGAAGTTCATTAAACTCCTCTACCAGACATTTAGGTTTTTTACTTATGTATTTATCACCCACAGATTTCAGAAGTCTAAATTATTACCTTAGTTTTTATCAAAATTCACAACTCAATAGCTTTTAATAGACGTTGGAAAGAAATGTCATGGATTTATTGGCCTGTTTGATTTTTTAAGTCTCTTCACAGATTTCTCCGTAAACAGTCGTCAGATTTTGATTATTATTTTGATTTTGTATAGAAAATGATCCGGATTTGGTATCAATAGAACAGTTTTTTATCTAGCCTATAATCTAGTAATAATTTAAAAAACCTATAATATAATATATGTGTAAGTAAGCTTTCGACGAAAACCTTAAAATAAACGATGCTCTACATTTTCTCAGCACAGCATCATTTGGTTCTAAACATGCTTTAATTACGAAATTAAAATACCTTTTTATGTCTTTGTTTCTTTCTTCAATTATTAAAATTATAAAAAGACTTCTGAACAATGAAAATGTAGTAAGTACCTTGTCAATTATGTAGAGTCAAAATACCTCGAATATAATGAATATTCAAATATTCAGAAATGAAATTATTTAATTTTTAGGCAAAAAATAAGCACTTAGACAATTCAAGTCATAAACCATCAATAATATCAAAATATTATTTAAATAGGTGTCCATTGATTTTCTCTTCAATTTTTTCAATCGAATCTATATTATGCCTGCCTAGTAATCGATTGATAGGTAAAATTTTATATAAAATATAGAATAGGGCTATCGTAGGTATTATACCTACCCACAGTTTTGACGTATTTTATTATTTATTTATTATAGAGCATACAAGGTACTATTAGCGACATCTATGTGCGTTTACAACAACTACTTAAAAACCCGTAAATCCATGACTATCTCAACACGGTCACCAGTGCTGCCATCTATTTGCTTTGCATGCTCCACAGATGGCATCCCATAATTTCGTTGTTGTATAAAACTAAATACCTAATCCTGTCTATTGTGTACCTACTTGTATAAGACGACCGATGTGGCGCGGTGGGCGAAGGTCCGCCTGCGACGCAGGAGGTTGAGGGTTCGAACAAACAGGTTATTCCCGCCTCGGAAATTTGTGTACGATCTGCAGAAATTTGTTCCGTTGGTCTGGGTGTTTTCTATGTATAATAAAAAATATCTATCTATGTATCTAATGTATCTATTAAATATATCAGTTATTTAGTACCGATAACACAAGCGTTGAGTAGCTTACTTTGGGGCTAGATAGTGGACTCTGTGGATTGTCCAGCACTATTTATTTTATTTATTTATTGATATGCCTGCGGATTCACACGCGTTGATTCTATGGAAACCTTTCAAGGTTATTTCTATCCCATGACAACTGCTTTATTGGATACCTTTGTTATTCCAGGGATAGAACTATATGTACTCAAAATTTCAGATAGAAATTATAAACATCTATTTTATTAATTGTATTAAGTATCATCATCATCATCATCAGTCATCTAGTGACCACCACAAGGTCTGCTCAGCTTTGGGGTAGATGACGCTGTCTAAAATCTTTGAGAACCGCTCCGCGCCGCCCGGGTGTATGAGTCACTTTATTATAATAAAAAATCGCATTAAAATTCGGTGCGTAGTTTTAAGGATCTAAGCATAGCTAAGGACAAGGATTGCCAGATCGAGATTGAAACTTACCAAGTCAGGGACCAGTCCAGAGATTAAAAAAAGGTACAGGTGCATTAAAGACTGATTTCTCACCCTTCGTGTCCTGATTGAACTTTCAGTGGTTTTATTGTAAACATTATATCCTACTAACATTATAAACACAAAAGTTTGTAAGTATGGATGGACGGATGAATGGATGTTTGTTCCTTTTTCACGCAAAAACTACTGAACGGATTTGGATGAAATTTGGCACAGAGATAGATTATAGTTTGGAATAACACATAGGCTATATTTTATCCAGGAATTCCCACGGGAACGGGAATTACGCGGGTGACGCGAGGTACTAGTGTAGTAGTATATTGGATATGTCCCATCGATATAAAGCATATGTACCATTTGCCCACTTTATAGTCTGCACGGAAAGATGGTAGAGCCTCATCTCTATAGAAAGGATTAAAATAAAAAACAACAATATGTGTTTGTTTGTTTGTATTGCATCAACTGTAACACTTTCAGTTATCTTCGTTATTGAGCAAAGTTTACCTACATTATTATAATTGCTTGCGACGACATTGAATTGCTTCTTCAGATAAATACAGTAAAATAAATAATAAGTTTAGAATAACAGAGTCTAAAGAAATAATAGATATATACAGCTACGAGAAGTTTGTAAGCTGTAACATTGTCGTGACGTACCTAAAATGTTGTTTGTTATTTTCAAAGTAAAAAGTGAAGAAAGGAAAACTTTTCAGATGTTTAAGAGAAACTTCTAGAAATTTTTCAAAAGCTTAAGTAAAACTTTTGAAAAGTTGTCCTTTGTTGTTTTGTCTGTGTTTTTTTCTAAAAGTTTTCACAATTCATTGTCATGTGCAAGCATAACAACGCACGCCTTTCAAATGCTCACTCTCCTTGACAATCAGCGACATCTCGTGTCGACATTGTTTAAGCTTTAAGCACCAATTTTCTTTATAACAAGTCGTTCGAAATAATTAAACGACTAAAATTCTATAAATATCTTACTATAATATAGGTTAAAAATACATGTTATAACATTTTTTACAAGTCCATCTTTAGTTATTGTATCAAATAACCTGCTCTGTTGTTGTTGAGTGAGTAGGTTATTTGACACGCGTCTACTTCAAAAGTAATTTTCAATTAAAAAATTGTAAAACCTATAAAACTATAATGAAAGCGCGGAAAGGACATGAGAAACATAAAGTAAAATAAATTCGTGTACTACTAGAAACATACTATAGAAAAAATTATAAATACACTCTCCGGAACATATTTACATACAAATATGGTCATGGACACAAGATAATACACTAAAGTAATTAATAAATTCGCTAAAAAAACTTGTTAAATTGCACTTCAGACGAACTAAGAAATCCGTAGCTAATAAGTAATTCCTCTAACGGTTAGATTATTTTATCTTATAATTATTACCTATTTACGTATGTGAGTTATTTATTTTAAGAAATCCACAAAACTTAATCAGACGGATTTTTGTTTTAATAATTTAACTAATTGGGAAATTAAGTAACATAATAAGTAGAGAAGATATGGATAGTATTGGATATTATCAAAAAGCCATGCAAGAAAAATTTTCTAAGTTTTGTTTGAAACAAAGCGTGCCTAATTCAAATCTCGCATAGAATTAGTTATACGCCAGTAAAATATATTACATAAGTGGGTATAAGTAGGTAAGTACTAAATTATAGAATATAGTAGAAGTATTTTAAGATCAGCGCAACTACGCCTCGAAGCTTTACTTAACCGTACAATAATTTAATATTAGGGATTACAATTCAAACTCTGGATTCGAAATCAAGGTCCAGACTGCCGAGTGTCCAGATAACAATTTTGATGAAATGATAAACTAACTAAAAATAGGGGTGGCTACTAAAAAGGGGTAAGATAGAAAAGTCAGCGATACAAATGTTAGGGAGAAAGTACACAAGCTTCTGCAAAAGTAAGATCTAACAATGGAGAACCATACAAAATCCTGGCACTCAAAATAACGTTAATAATTTATTTCTAGTTAGCACGTTGTATAGAACGCATCATAAATATCATACAATATTGTTGTATCTAAGGCACATAATGTTTAGGCATTCCATTATTACTCCATATCGTATCAATGGTGCTAAAATAACTAATAAAAATGAATTTGTGACCCATACATAATGCCCTAGTGAGTATCAATTTTGGTAACCTTTGCGATACAATATTGCTGTTATCTATACAGTATTGGTCACAAAAAATATTGAAGCTATAAAAAAACAACTACCGAGACTACGACGCTAAAAAAAATTACCTCAGCTTTCCTTTAACCTGACAAAGTTCCTTCAAATGCACGTGTTACTTTCCAAAATACTATTTATACAGTATGTTTCGTTATCCAATTTCTAGGCACATCGCGTCCATTGCCAATCATACAAAACAACTATTTCAATATAAGACACGTTCTGAATGAACAAATTGAATCACAGTCTAGAATTTTCGGCACCAATGAGCTTTTAAATTCGTCACCAATTTACTGCTTTTCCACATTACAAGGTCATCTCATCCAGATTCTGTAACGACGATATCGAACCACAAGCCATAGTGTCATATTATTTTATCCTCTAGGTTTATATTCCTCTAGTAACTTCTATAGCTAGCAATTGACTAACTTTCGCCTTTCTGCCTATTTGAACTATTACAGCCGTAATATAATCTAATATAATATTGTTTGTGAGATAGCTATCATCGTACCAAAATGCTTTCCTATCTTTATATCAATTTTATACATAGAACCCAGTCCTGCCTCAATTCTATAGAAAAAATATTTTGCGAGTCAACTTTACGATTATAGGATCATTCTAATTTCAGTACCGATCTCTAGCTTCCCTAAAGCTTTTATTATTTTAATTTTAATTAATTATTGCTTGTCATTTATTGCTACTTTCCCTACAAACTATCTTTCTATATTTTATAAACATACAAAGGCATTTTGATGGTGAATCGAAAAAAATGCGATGTAAATGAGAAATCCAGAGTAACATAACCTATGAGCTCTTTCAACGATGTTCAAACGTTCGAAACAAGGCCTGAGTTAAAGATTAGTCCTTAGCTTTAGATTTTAAATCTTCAAGTCACACGCGGTTCACCGTATTACGAACAGTAGAACTCGAACTGTACCTTACATACGTAGGCCTATATCTATAAAATCGTGTATATATATTTGGATTCCATTACTTTTAATTTGGCCACAATTTTTAGTTTCGATCTCCTTACTAATAAGCGTAAGGAGCGAGTTATATACTTTTAACATTAAAGTTACATTTCTAATGACTAGTTATGTCGTATGGCCACGGTAAAAAAAATACAATCTTATGAATGACAGAAGTAAAGTGAAAATTCCAGATCCAAAGGTCTGACAAGTTATATTTTTGACTTTTTTATTTAAATTGATTTGAAATAATTATTCAAGTAAAAAGGGATGTGTGAACGGATGGATTAAATCAAAGTACTCTACGATTTACAATTACCTATATTAATGTAAGTTATTATAAGTTTTCTATGAAAGGCACCTATAAAATGTCCCTCAACAATTTTTTCGAACTACATAGATTTGTTAATATTTTCGATAACGAATTCTTAAACACAGCTAACAACTAAACTAAGTTATATGAAAAACAAAATGAGTATTAAGTATCTACTACGTTTGAAAATAAAATTCTAGATCGAAAATACAAACAAACCCCCTAACTGTTAGCTTCTAACTTTACAACTAATCTAATCTCTTAAGCAAGGCTCGTCTTTCTTAAATAATCAATAAATTAAAGAAAAAATATTTTATAACGAATCGACACTTAAGCTATTTTCTTTTTTATTACAAAACACACAACAACGAAACGAAAAACAACTAATAATATCACACATTCGTCAATCCGAATCCATTTTTGACGCTAACAATAGAAGCAATTATTTTATTTCCGCTTTCTGTCTGACAGCTCAGCAAATAATTTTTTTCAAGCTGCACTTTCATTAATTTTTACTTCACTAAATTACTGGAAGGCTTGATCATAATCATACTTTTTATATTCTATAAAAATATTAGAATATAATGTTATTTATTAGTATTTATACTTTAATTATCGTTGGAGTATTGTATTTTGTTCGCCTTAACTTTACCCGCTCGACCGTCCGAGTTGCCAACGTCGCTACTAGATGGCGTTACGCGCAAGCCGCTCTTACAAAGTCACTGCGCACGGACAGTCGACGGCAACTAATTACCTACATTATGTACAGTGACCCCAACCGCCTCCATGCTAGGTACTGCGATGCGAGACGGGACGCCAGTGCGGTAGCGGCGCGGGCGTCCACCGCAGGACGGTGGCGAAGCTTGATGACTGGCTTGACGCGTCTGTCAAGCTGTCAGTCTCGCATGCGGCGGCGTGGGGCGTGGATCACGGAGAGCGGAGGTTTGGAGCCTTGTCTGGGGCGATGTCGTCAGTGTCGACCACGGGCTGGCCGACGGCGGTCGTGTCCATCGCCGTGGCCTCGGACGTTATCACGCTGGATTGAAAGAAGCGCTCTGTAAAGAGGACTGCATTTAGTTTGATACAGTTTCCATGGAAAATTTGAAATATTTTGTTGAAGAGAGAGGTGGACAAGAGGTCAAAGATCATAGAACAGATATTGGAGATAAGATAGATGTGACCAGAGCGTAAATAAGATTTAAGTGCGTTAGAACGACAAAAGCACTCAAATACCTTCGGCAGTAAAATCAACGTAAACTTGTCTTTCTTAGTAGAAAATCAAACAACTGAAGGATAAAAATTGACTAGAAGAGAGATTGAAGAAATAAGTAATTTAACAGAAAATATTTCTAAAAGAGAAGTTCTCCATAAACTATAAAATGAGGTACGAAAAAACACTGAAAACTCACAAAATTTAAGAGAAATCGAGTTTATCGCAACTATACAAAACACTTCAACGAAAATAAAACCCAAAGGGAAATTGAATTGAATCATAAAAGATTGTACCAATAGAGGTGTAGTGAATGGTGCTGTTTTAGCCAATCAGATAGAATATCTTAGGGACTTGCGGTTCTGTAGTTCCCTCCACAATGTTTTCCGTTAGACCTATTGAAGTAAAATGGGTGGTAAAGGGTTTGTTTACAATCTATTAGACAGTATTTTGTATCTTGGGACACTATTTTATGGCTGATATTGTAAATTGTTATTTTTATTTAAGTCTGCAATAAAGAATTTTTTATCTTTCTATCTATCACATTTTTTTATAATCAAAAGATAAAAACATGCCCCGCCCTTCCAGCATTTTGGCAAATCTTTAATCTTTTTTTCTCTAGGATATAGATCTTGGAAGATTTTGGGATACTGTTGGCTAAGGTCAAACTAAATAGAACCTTAAGCTCTCAACGATAAAAAGAACTTCCAGCAACCTACCACCATCTAACATGTATTGATGTCTGATGATAATCAACTTGTAATGATAATATTTGGAACACTGTTGGCTAAGGTCAAAGTTTAAGTAGAACTTTCAGGAACCTACCATGATCTAACATGTATTGGTAATCAACTGGTAATGAAATTTGGGATACTGTAAGTTGGCTATGGTGAAACTAATCAGAACCATAGGTGTACAATGATAAAGTAGAACTTCCAGCAACTTACCATCATCTAAGAGTACGACATGCTCAGAGCCCGGTGGCGCCATTTGCATCTGGAACTCTTCTTCAAGAGTCGGGAACCATCTGGAAAATACACAACCCTTAAAGTTCTACTGCTAAAGTCTAAAGTCCTTGCTGCGCTGTTTCTATGCTATTTCTATCTCGTGGGATCTGATATATGGGATGAAACCTAGCCTAAGTGTTATTCCAGGGCTAGAACTACTTCTTTTCAAATTTCAGCCCGATCTGTTCAGTAGAGTAGATTCTGCGTGAAAGATGAACAAATATCCATTACATCCATTCATTCATACATCCATACAAATTCTCACGTTTATAATATTAGTACACATGTTACGAGGACCCTGTATATCAGATTATATTTATCTTTATTTCTTTAGGCTTCCAAAACAAGCACTTAGATAAGTCAAATTTAATACTATAGGTACACAATTATCAAAATAACATAAGAAATAAAGTGATAATTGATTTTCAGTTCGCTTCAATCTTTTGTCCGCTAGTGGAAGAGGCGAAATAGAAACCACTAGCATGTGTATAACTTATGTGTCTAATACATGTTTGCCTTATAAATAATTACATACTATTGTCGATGTGGAACTGAGCGGCATCTGGCCAAGCACTAACGTCATTGATGTAATCATTTATGGAGTAATATGCCTTCTTGATAAGATTAAGTTTTATGTACTGTTTAAATCTACGAATAGAAAGTTCAGTTCAAGACCTTTCTAGAATGTATGTAGACTTTTCTAGAACTTACTTGGGAGCTCTCGTCTGTGCCCTGGGCGCGTACAGCGGCCCTCCTGGAGGGGACATCGCGCCGCTCCCGGACAGCACTGCCCCGCCCCCGCTCCCCGCGCCCAGGCCGCCGAGGGAGCCGTATGTAAACATCTGCAAATATATATGATTCTGGTAAGAACTAGAATGTAGATTGGCGCAGCCAGTAGGATTTGGATCAATGTCATATAATGTTTGCAACAGAGTCTGCAGCTGAATTTTCTCAATGTGATTTGTCACGCTTGGTAGGCGTATTGATGTAAACAATACAAAGTTAAAAGTAGTTGTATCGATAGTTCACAATTCAAATCTAGCTACGGATTTGCCACAATCAGTGGGGTTGCCAGCTTGACGTCAAGCAAGAAAGCAGGTACAGTGAAATACCTAAATATGTCCCAAAGTACTGGAGAACTATTGATATCCATTTCAGATTCAGGGCACCATATAAGCTACTATAATTGGCATAGTTAAAACCACAAAATTCCATGGCAAGGCTGCTAACTTGATGCAGATAGAAGTAAATAAAAGTTAGTATGGCGCAGCCAGCTGGATTTTACTCACAAACTTGATATATAGAACTGACCTGTTGCGATTGCGGATGGAAGTGGTTAAAGTGCGATATCGGGGGGTGTTCAGTTCTGTAGGAGTGCGGGGAGCGCCGCCGCGGGGAGGTGGGGGGAGAGCGCACGTCAGGTGAGACGGGCGACCCGCCGGCGCTGTTGCCGACTAGCTCACTCGCTGGAATATTATAAAAGGCTTAGTCAAATCATCACCGGATTTTATCTCATCCTTTGTGAGTTACGACGCTTTTAACGAATATTATAGTAAAACTTAAATAAACTTGCCTGGCTTTCTAATCAAAGACTAATTTAAGCACATTACTTATGTTTTTAGTAGGTAGTTATTTATAGTAGGATGTTTTAGACTTTGTGGCAAAAACTGTTTCAACTTCCGTTGATTCTGTTGATGGATTATATATACAACACTTTTTGTACCTCGTCAAAAAGTATTATAAATTTAGTCACAATCTTGGCGCGGCTTGCAAAGGAATCTGCATCGTACGAAACCAATATTTGTCTAGTATAAAAGTGTCTAGATTGCAAGTCATCTGCATCTTTGCTCTTTGATCAGCGATGCAACTCAGTACGACTGAAGTGGCCATAATGCGACGAGATAGCTTTTAATTCAATACAACAAATACTGACAACAACCTTCATCCATTCATTTTATGACATCGCAAGGTTTCTGTTCAAAATTGTACCTTTTACCGTTTATTTAAGTGTGCTGTGTATTTTTATCAGTCTATCGATCCTATCATAATATGCATTGAGTGTTGATGACTAACCTGTTGATCTGATGATGGCGACGGGCCTGGCCATGGGCGGCAGAGGCGGAGGCGGCAGCATCGAGCTGCTGAAGTACGCTGGCTTTGGACTCCGGGACAACTGAAACAGATGAAGATTGTCAATTGACAGACTACCACAACAACTTCCATTTAGTGAAGATTTTTATTTTCAAAGGCATCACTCCATCATTTAATGGATAACTATAAAATACAAGTTCGAGCCTTACTCATTGCGAAGTATTTAAAGACGATTCCCGGCAAAAAATATAAAAGCTAGGTAAGTTCTTAAATAACTTATAACATCATAAATGTTGACTTGGATAGCAGGTCAAGATATTTATATGCTGAGTTTATCTTTCTCATCTTTAACGATGTTAACATCATGTGATATGGTGACATTATTATTAATTCTCGTAACGACCGAATAAATCGAAGAATAAAGGGCATTCCTCCATTCATGAGAAAACAATAAGCATTTGAACCCAAATTTTTGTAAAGATCTTATCTAGACCCCCTATGCGGTGGAATGACAATCGAGCGAAATTTACCATGATTCGATTTGTTTAGAGTTTTCGATATTTCGGCACAGTTTCAAGCGCTTCAATCATGAAACCATTATGGTTTTAAAAGTCAAATCGAGGGAAAGACAGCAGTCAGAAGTGGGATATAGCGATATAGCGCACATTTTCAGTATACCGGATACTGAAAATGTGCGCTATATCGCTCATAGGTGCTGATGAAGTTCCAAACTAACCTGCAGTTGCTGTACATCACTAGGATCCTGACACACGAAGGTAACAAAGTCTCCCAGGGAATCCTGCGGCGCGCCGTCATACTTCGCATGCTGACTCGACAGGGAGTCCGAGGCTGCAACATAGTAATGCTCTATTTCTATTTGTATACTCGCTTTGAGGCCCCGTGCCTTGCGGGACCTGTAGGCTGGTGGTTTTGGTATGTTGGTGGCATGAGCTGGTTTAAACTGAATTACCTTAACCTAACATAGCAAAAACTGAATGAATTCAAATTTTAGAACATATCAAGTCCTAGCGATAAATCTTGATTCTGGAATTGCCTGTGCACAATGTACTGAGTTGAAAATATTTCTTTTGCATATGACTACTTGCACGAACTTATACACAGATGAGTAAGTTCTTGTCTGTAATCGGGTATCAGTAAAAGCATAACATCAACACCAAAAGTCTTACTTTTTCAGCGAGAAAAAAAGGACTCTCCGTCTTTGGTGGACATTGGGATCGAAAGCAGTTATTTAGCCTAGCCTCCATCCATTGAAACCACATTTGTGTTTATGTTTATTTTAATGAATTGTAAACTAGACTATTTCCGCTTTCGCAACCCTCCAAAAACACAACCTGTCTATAATCTTCTACCTGACTACCTAATCTATAATGTTCTCATGGATTATCAGGAAATTAAATGTTCATGTAATCAGTATGAAGCAAGATGAGCTGATTGGTAAGATCCTTGCATATCTACCTGTGGAGTGTGTCTCCGCGGACGGCGCGTGCTGGTAGAAGATAGTGTTTGAGGGCACCAGCGGTGACTGCGCGGCGCTCAGACCTGCTGAGCTGTGGGGGATGCCTGGAAGAGAAGGTGGAATGTTAAGGGTAAGGTATAGATACATTTATCTATATGTAAAATAAATACCGTTTGCCGGTAACGGTTACAAATTTAATAGTAGTTAGGTAATTAAGTAAAATAAGTTTCAGGCATACCATAATTAATTTTAAGTAAAAAATGTAAAACACAACAATAAAGGCTTTTTTATTTTTATTTTTATTTTATTTATTTTTATAGATACATTTATCAAGGACTAGCGACCCGCCCCGGCTTCGCACGGTTTTATTATGCGTATAAACCTTCTCTTGAATCACTCTATCTATTAAAAACCGCATCAAAATCCGTTGCGTTGTTTTAAAGCTTTAAGCATACAAAGGGACATAGGGACTGAGAAAGCGACATTGTTTTATACTATGTAGTGATGGGTAAGATCAAATTCTGCTGGTGCAAGAATATTTAACTGACTAAAAAGATAAGTGAGTCATCACGTCGTACAAATACGTCAAATTTAAGCAAGATTAGCTAAAATTAGTTTTTTAATCTGGGTCTTATATTTATCTGTTTCGACGATTTTTACTAAATCGAAAAACTTTGTGAATATAGGTTATCTTTTTTTAAGTTTTAGGGAATAAATGGATACATGTTTTATGTGACCATTTTATAAATAGTCTTAAGAAAATCCTAGTGGACAGAGCATACTACAGCCTAGACGAGTTCTTTGTTGACAAATTTGATGATGCCGATGTCGTTGATCCACACTTATAACTATTAATATACTTACTCTTGGTAAGATATACAAAAGGAAATTCTATGTATTGTATAATTTAATTTGAAATATGTTATGTTATGATTTATTTTTATGTATGTGTGATACAGTTCGTATTTTTGTGACGTTTATGTTTATTCATATCAATAAATAACTGAAACTGAATTTCAAGATTATTCTCACTAATAAAACAACCAATAGAATGGGACAAGACAACGATTCGAGATTATATCGAGTAACTTTTCTGTGTGTGTTTGTGCGTGGACACACAAAAAAGAAAATTGAGAAACGTCTCCTTTCGTTTATTGTCAAAAATTGCAATCGCTTTCCACAACGTATCTTCATCGATATAACTGATATCAGTAATCAAGTATTCAAGTCGTCTCCACCTCTTTTGTTTAGTTTAGATAGGCGTGGGTTCACCGACTTGCTGATTCACTTCATTATATTCAGGTTGATTCAACTACACTCTTCATTTCATTAGCAGAATGGCAGCTTCTGTTTGTATTAATTCCTCATGAGCAAAATTTTCAGTTATAGCTATGACGAAAGCTAGTTGCAACTGTATCCATGAGCTTGAGTTTTTTTTTAGTCCAACTCAAAAAACTTGAAATCAGAACCAATATATCGGTTTAGATAAGAAGCATCTTAGCTTAGTCATATTAGGCAATAAATGTTGAAAGCAGCTGCACTATAAGTATTTAAATTAAAAGTTTTATTTCTCAAAAGTTTTGTTTTCTTTCTCGATAACCTCGTTTCTTTTGTTAATAACTTACTCTATTTTATGGTAAGGTGCACTTGCGTAAAGTTTTGCCGAGTACAATAAAGTATTACAGTTCCCTGATTGCTTGTCTCTGAACCCTGTATTTTTACTGGCTATAGAAAAGAAAACAAGCAGACATTAAATCAGTAAGTCAATATCTTTATTTCTTTAGGCTTACAAAATAAGCACTAAGACAAGTCAAATTTAATACTATGGGTATATAATTATCAAAATAATATAAGAAATAAAGTGATAACTGATTTTCAGTTCGCTTCACTCTTTTGTCCACTGGTGGAAGAAGCTAAATAGAAACTTTTGTGAACATTCATGATTCTAGAAACATGAATAGCATAAAAGTTAATTACTCAAATATCCCAAGACCTCACCTTCTGGTAATCGATCAGATCGTGCTGACTATATTTAGAATCCACACTCCACTCGTACGTTGTATCACGTGCGAGCGGTGAATGCTAATATAATCATTGTAGGTAACGTTTTTAATTGTTTTTATTAGAAGATATTTTGGGCAGTAAATACATTAATATAACGATTAAAAAAAGGTGGAAGTTCTCAATATAACTATATATTTTTTTAGCTATTGAATTATTAGAGATTTTCTTCTGGGTAAATCGATTTTGATGTTTATGAGAGTGATTTATTATGAGAGAGTTTTACGAACCAAGGTGGCAAACAAGCATGCGACCTGCCTGATCGAAATCGGTTATCGCAGCGGACGTCTGCAATATGCAGGGATTTTACACGTGCGTTGCCGACCCTTTAAATGTCTTAAAAGACCCTTTTTGAAGAACCACATCTTGTTCTCCTAGGGAAAACCTCGGGAGCGAGATCATTCCACAATCTGAATGTTCGCACTTCGTGGAAGGAAATTCCCTATGAACTATAAATTGAGAGTGTAGCTCTATTTGCGCTCACATTTGTAAATAGTAATATATCCTGCGCTGTAAAATATTCTACTTTATAAAAGAATTTAGCATGACTAGCTGACTCACTCTATAGCACTGTAACAATATCCTGCGTACATGGCAATTATACGTTATAAAAGCGGTCAGAACTAACTGAATTTCGTCCACGGCGACGGGATGAATTTATCACGGTAAAAGTAGATGCTGGAAGTGGCAAGCTGAAGACAGGGCACTATGGCGCTCATTAGGGGAGGCCTATGTCCAGCAGTGGACTGATATAGGCTGATGATGCTGATGGTGGAAGGTAGGTACTTAGACTCACTGAAGCACTGCGGTACCAGCATGGTGCTGGGTGCTCTCTCTGGTGGCGGCTCGAAGGCTGGCGGTGCTGGGGAGTTGTATCCGCAGTAGTAGGAGGACTCCAGCTTGATGCCACCTTCTCCCGGAGACTCCGAGCCTGACTCTTGGAGGATTGACGCTGTAAAGACGGAGACCAGGGGTTACCAGATACTTCTCTTGGGTCAAGTGATGATGCATAACTATGGAAGCTGAGTCAAGGTGACTCTGGATTTAACAGGCTGTTGAATCAAATCAAACGGATTTTGCGATGACTTGGCTAAATTATGGAAGAGCCATTGTTATATGTAATTGACATTGAGTGTTGAGAAACTTTCGATCTTTGAGGAAATTGTGGAGCTTTTGTGACAAAGCTTGAAATTGCAAGCAGCATGATAATAGTTGCCGGAAATTTAAACAATGCAAGTGAAGCGCTCGCGATTTTGGAAAACAGAATGGCAAAGTTTGCTGATTTAACAAGTATCTCTAACAAGTCAGAATCTAAATAAAATGGATGCTTTTTATAGGAGTATAACTCTGTGTAAAGCTGAACGTGTCTTATGGCGAACGGCCGATGTACGTTTCCCCCACAGAAAGGGACCGTGCCACGAACCGATATTCAGATGGCAAAAAATAGTTACAAGACCTGATTTATTGTAAAATCAACAATTCATTTGCTTTGATTCAACAGTCAGAAGGAAATTAGGAATCTGACCTGACCAAATACAAGTCACCTTTATAATGATTTAGTATATACAACGCATTTCTCTTCATAAAAAATTAGATCTATAAAGGTACATGATTAAAAATCATCACAACATAACATTACTCAACATTCACAGCACGTTCAAAGCGCAATTTTCAGAACAAGTTCGAAGAGAACTAATAACAATAGACTGTAATAGTTGTAGAGAGCTACGTGATGTGACTCGTGATCTAAAACTGGGACAGGTCAGAGAATTCCAGGCACATGCAGAACTAGATGAACTTTTTGTTGCTGTTGACCTAGGTTAGGACGTGAATGTGAAAAATTGGAGAATAGCTTGTGAAAACTACAGAGATTTAATTTAGGGAATATGTAGACTGTTTAACTTCTTCTCAGCCTTTATTCAACAGTAAGCTGGCTAACAAGTACAGCAAACTCTACATGTTTTGGGCATATGTATATAATGAATGATGACAATGATACAAATGATTTGGAAAAGCCTGAAAACATGTTAGTATCACACAAAGAAACAAACAGACATACCTTTAGACAACTTCCATAGTTCCTTCGACGAGAAGACACCGGTGGCTAGAATAATATCGTTGCAAATTACCCCGTTGTATGGATTGTGGCTATAGCCTGAAATCCATCATCATCATCATAAACTAACGGTCTCTCATAAACAAACTATGGAGGTCGAGTAGCCATATTTATTATATGGAATTGTATAATGTTAATTTAAGTAGTTTGATCTATTGACCTATTATTTATATGAACTTGTTAATCAAAGCTTTACGGGAATTTATAATTAGTTTTAATTCAAAGTAAGAGAGCCAGTCAAAAGTATAATCAAGTACCGATCGAAGTAAATTTTTTTTCACTAAAATATGACACAAGTACTTTTAAATATTAGTATAATTCAAAATATGGAAACTCATTAGAGGCTAAAGAAATAGAGATAATCTAGAAAATTGTGATAAAAGTAAGAGTTTTTTTTTATTATTACTCATTAAATGAACATTTGTTTTATGGGTGAAAACTATACCTGATCACAATTTTACTAAATAATTTCTATCATTTTATGGGACATATATTCAAGTAGTTCTCGTTAACTTAAATAATTCATGGGAGAATAGAATAAAAATACTGAATAAAAGACAATTATACTAAAAGACAACTAACAGATGCCTGTTTGCTTACAGGGTTAGTTATAAAACAAAAACCACACAATCTAATAATCACAGACACTGTTGATGACATTTTATACTTGCATCAGATCAATTTAATAAAGTATTAAAGAACTACAATAAAGAAGCCATTGTGTCTTCGATCGATAAAAGAAACGATAGAGACAAAAATATACCAAATACAATACCAATAAACACGGTTGAAGAAACTTTTATAAATGAAGCTTTATATGAACCAAATGTAAATTCTTATAGCATTGATAGAACATCATCAACAAATAACATCAAGATAATAAAAGAGAAGGAACACCGACTACATACAAAACATCTCATACAAACGAGCTGAAACCTCCAAAATCTCAATTAAAGCATGGAAGTGTAAGTGCAAGCCAATACTGGGACGAATTTTGATTCAAAATGCAAAATAATAATGTAACAGTGTTTGTGCAGTACCAATCACGAAAAAAAACAATTTTGATATTGTGGCAATCAAATTAAATCAAAATATTGAAAAGTCTATTCTTACCTGTGTACTTTATAAATGGGCCAGAAAGACATTGATACCTAAATCTTAAATATCCGGTGTAAGTACTCAATATAATCTTTAAATATTTATTTTGAGCGTGTTTTTCAAGTGAAATTTACCTTTAAATCATGTAGTCCTCTCAAAATCATTAAAAAATAAAATTCTTACATAATGCACATCTTTTAAACGTAATTCCTCGTTTTCACAGCTTATACTGAAGCTAATGAAGTCAAGAACCAACCTTAGAATTTCAAATGAAATACAGTTAGCTAATTTGTTATCGATTGATAGAGATTGAGGTGACAGTATTATGATTTGCCAAATTTTAGAAATAAAAAGCTTTAAATTTTGCACATCTCCCTAATTATGCCTTTATTCATTATTGGCGTTTAACTCAGAGCTTGTAAGAGTCAACAGTCAATTTTAATTAAAGTTAAATAAATTGTTTATAGGTAACTTATAAGTTGGTATTGGGCTCATTTCATAAATAGAGATCGGCGTGGTGGTAGTGGATTAACAGTTGCCAAAAATGAAATAGTACCACACAAATTCAAAACAGGTGACGTAGAAAATGTCTCACAAAACAACAATAAGCTGGCAAATCACATAATCCTTATTTTAACTTTTTAAAATGCAGTTTGCATCTTGACGCTTCTGATAATAATAATTGGATAAGTTGACCTGCATCAAGATTGCTTGCAATCGTCTGCAAATAGCTCAACTGTTTCTTTTGTATTGTTTCTTTTATCTATTGGTTGTAATTTACTTCTTTCTAATGGAGTCTACACATGAAAGCCGGCAACACAGCTTGGCGGTTGCTTGCGACAGTATAATAATATAAATACTGAAGGCAGAACACAGTGTTTTGTCAATTTGTCAGCGGCCCGCAGACTTATACTCAAGCCAAACCCAAGACACAATGTTACTAAAGAACTCTCAACAAAAGATCAAATATTCTCTTCTGGGCTTCTAATATTTAAAAAAGTTCTCTGCTTTGTAGGAAAGAGCTCAAATCAAATTGTTGTTTTTTAATTGTCTTCAAAATCAAGAAATTTCAATTTCGAATACTCAAGTACCTAAGTGTTTTTTAGATTAAGTATGAGGGAAAAGTTTACTAAGAGATGTAGCGTTTGGCCTTGGGTTTGGCCAAAATATAGCTGTGTAGACTCTAAAAGATTCAAAATAGCTGAAGAAATCCGATTGCCACAAGCTACACACATAACACGACACAACACCGATGGTACTGTTACCTCATCGGCTGTTACCTTTCGTCTTAGCCTCGTGTTCGTTCTCTTTGTCCCTAGGCGGTTGGGGGGATATAGATCCGCTTAGGATATCTGAAACATACCAGCTGGTTATACTACGCTAGCAAGCAACTGAAAATATGGCTAGAAATCAAAAATACTACCAAATATCAATATAAAACATACTATATTATGGCAATCATGACAAATCTTACAAGCTTTCAAATATTGGACAACAATTTAGAAAAGTCTAATGTTATGGTTATAAAATTACCAATGTAGAAATCGATATTTCTAAATTAGACTTTGACTAGACATTAAGAAGGTTCTTAGTGATAACAATTCAGAAATATAATAAATACAAACAAATAAAATAAGTCGGTAAACCTACGTATTTTGAACTCAATAAAGATATTACTTAACATAAATAATGCAAGCCTTATGTTATAAAAAATCTATTGCAATTTAGAATAATAATAGAGGACAATAAGTGATAAAGTAATCACAAATTTTTCATTATTGATCTAACATGAGTGTCGAGAATATAACAATAATTTATTGATCACTCGTCCTCTAAGCCTAGAACACACCAGACTCCAAGAATAGCTCAACGTTATGTGAAGATATTGCTGATATAACATCAATGGAAGTAAGTCTGGTGTGCAATTGGCATAAGGGTTTAAAATGGACTACGTATTAATAGTGGATAACCAGAGTCTTAGTACCGATTTGCTTAGCATCAGTGTGTACGCTTTCGAATTACAAAAACCTTTTCAAAATGATCTTCTGTCTTACTTACACTACACGTACAAATAAAGACAAGATTTGAATAAAATATTCCGTATTAAAATGAGTCGAATCAACGCATTATTTGGTTATCGACAGACATTATATTCAATGACTTTTCCCCATCCCACTTTTAAACCGTCCTCTGACCCCGATTACTTTATTGTATGTAATCCACTAGTACCTAATTTTGGTAATCCACTAGTAGCTTAACGTAGTCCATATAAAACCATAACAAAAAGAGTAAAAAAGCGTATCATATTGAGCGAGAGACCTGGCAATCCGTCGCTTCCATTACCGTAGCTGTTGATGAAGTTGGCGAGATACAGGTCCAGTTCTCTGACAGACACGTTGATGTGATAAGGATTCACGCAAAGACCTGGCTGAGTGCACTCTGGGTGTTTCTCGAGGCGTTCTCCGTCTGTGCTTTCCAGCGGGATGGCTTTGAACAGGATCACCATTACTAGGTCTAAGCGCCATACCTGGAACGAAATGTATGATGTACGAATTTATGTGTGAATTAGAGAGAGATTAGAGTGTAGAAATTAGAATATTTAAAAATCCTTTCATAGTTTATTAGTTTTCTGGCATTCATTTCTCAAGCTCTGCTGATTTTAGGGCTGTGTGGATTGTTAATATTGCAGAACATACTACAAGCCACACAGCCCCAAAATCAGCATTAACTTTTGACCATAACGAGTCTCGAAAAATAATTTTTTTACGCTTTAGATTAGAAATGCAAATCAATATTGATTTGGATAAACCTCTTGGAAATGCTTTTTGTCCTAAAAGTCCCGGATCAACAGATTTGGTGATGAAAATCTGAACGATTTTGATCAAATTTAGCCAACACGAAAGAACTAGTTATTTTTTGTTTTACCTAGGCTGCGTAGCGAAAGCTGTTAAATTCATTTCCGTTTAACCGGTTGCAATACTTTTACACATGCTTATGTTGGCAAGCAATTGTGCTCAAAATCACCACGTCTTTATGATCGCTTACTTTATCAGCCTGTCGCAAGCAGTCTATTCGCCGCATCTTCCCTTTCTGATCCGGGTTGCTCAGTACACAGACGGCAGGTCTTTTCCCCGTGATGCTCAGTACGAAGTCTTCTCGGCAATCCTGCGTGATATCTTTCCGCAATTTGCCAAGTAGCCGGGACGCCCATTTCTGCTTCACTTCTGCTTTCTCGTTCTGAAACATGTGTTTCAGGGTGTTAAGTTTCAATTCGATTATTAGTAACTTTAGTTTTTAGAAAGAACTTGAGTAAGCTTTGTAAATGTTTTGCGTTTCAACTTTAGATATTTGGTATTTGTTAAAGAAAACAAGCTATGTAAATTAAAGATGCGAAATATGAAGCAACTCCAAACTAGACAATAATCAAATTGACGCTATCTTATTCGAGTCCCTGTAAGTTTTGGAAGGAAGTACATTTTAAAGAATACTCAATTTTCCTTCATACGTGGTCGTGAGTTATCAAGACTTCTAATGCTTAATTTGTTTATGAAATCACTTCTTATACAGGATTATAGGTAATAATATAATAATATGATATCAGTTATTGAATTCTAGGCGAACTCGTGTTTTCTTCTACATATTGACCTGTCTTCCCAATGATGAGCAGAACCCAAAGTGTACGCACGCAGTGTCAGCAAATTATCAGTAAGTAACCCTGTATCGAAATAATACACTGCATACAACTAATGTATAGTTTGGTAGCAGATCTTACAGCGCTTGCGCTATCAAGAGTTAAATATAGACTTTATTCGCGATACCAATGCGCATTAGCCCGACAATGCTATCGTTATTGCTTTTAGATTATTTGCTGCCTCAATATTCTAATTCTAGGCTAGAAACTGGTCAAGGACCCAGAAATGGCGTGGTTGGACCCTGTTATGAACAGAAGAGCTTAATGTAGGCAGAGCTCACTTTAGGGTTCGACAATTCGTTACTGTTTTGACTAGTTATTGCTACCTACAGCGTTATTGATGTACATAAGCCTACTGTAATTAGTATAATTGGCCTAAGGGCCGTTCTAATTACGTCAATAAATAAATAAGTTATCTATAACTGCTGTCACAAAAATACTGTTCTAAAAGCAATCTGAGACTAAAAGCCATTTAAATCTAATAAATGCCTTCATCTCGTTAGATCATATTTGAATATCTACTTCGAACAGGGTTTTAAGACAATTGAACAAAAAACAACGTTATGTGCCGTGTTTTAAAAACTTTAAAGCAAAAATTTAAAATCATTAATGTAGTCGAAGTCAATAAAATACGCTTTATTATGGATAACTCAAAAAGCACTGTTCAGTCAGATCTTGATCTGATGTATATGCGGCTACTGAAAAGCACAAATCTCTTTTGTTACATTTGTCTATATATTGTTTTGTGTTTGTAAAACTGGTTTTCTTATACTTATCAAACGATTGGAATCGTCGCTCACCAAAAATAATTTTCGTCGTATCAACCTTAACTTCCCACGAGTCAGGTCAATTATCTTTGAAGGTCATCTGATTTCTTATGTCTAGTAAACAAACGGTTTTACCTGCAATTCATATTTGGTATGCCGTTCCTCCTCAAGACTCATCCGTTTTTCGTGTTTCTTGTAGTATTTTCGTTTGGCCGCTTGTAAATTGAACCAAGTGTACGAAAAGGACTTTACGAAAGGCATCAGTGCCTCTATGAAAGGATGGAACTCGTCCTGTGAACAGACAAATAGCGGAACAATGGTATTAGTATAGTGTTTACATTGGCGCCCAACGGATCATTAAGCTGGCGCCCAAGAAACTCAAAATTTGATCTCTGATCTGAGTGATTTTGTTGGATTTTGAATTTATTAACTGTTTTTAATAATATTTTTTCTGATTGAGAGGGGAAATTAGTAAGATATGTTTAATTAATTCAGACAACTTTTGTTAGAAATGAATATTTTCATACATAGTTTTTATATTCATTTTGTGCCATCTATATAGTCTTAGAATTAGAAATATAGAATAGTCTAAATAAAACTATGGCTTAAGTGATGGATTTTCTTAGTGATGCCCATAATATCACTAAGAAAATATTAAAATTGTCTGAACTAAAACAAAAAAAAACAGTAAGTTATATACAGTTAAACATTTAGACGAAAATATTAATATCGAGTTAAACATTGATACAAAAGCGGTTGCAGACGTTATAGTCAGACATCGAGATCGTAAGTTGGGAGATGAACTTCTTTTTAATAACTAATCTCTGATCGAATTTAATAAGTTCATATAATAATTAATTAGAAGTCAAAGTAAAATAATAATAATTAGAAGTCAAAGGTTATCTTTTGACCATCATCCATTTTTTTAAAAGAAGTGAAAAGTTAAATTAGTATAAATCTATGAATGGAAACGTTTGTGAAGTAGGTATCCAGTCGAATTTGTAATGTAAAATCGGTTACGAATAAAATAACCTTGTTAATAAACTGGCAACACTTAAGATTAGAATATTTAAACGGCCTGTCTAACCCCATTAAACTCTGTGACATTGTCACATACTTTCAAAGTAATAAACGAAAGTATTTTTATCTATGACACCGAATAACCCAGTTCTAAATGACCGCTTGAAAAAATCAAAATACATTCAGTATTCAACGCAAGTAAAAACATGTATTGAGTAGTACGCTACTTGAATGATAATATGCTAAACGTGTCTGATTTATTGGGCTCTCGAGTTGGCAACACTGCGCAGGAATTTTCGATTGTTTGTTTTATTACGAGGTTGCACTCTTCGAATTATTGAGATTTTGAGGATGGAGGCAAATAGTATTCAAAATATCTGTGCAAACCCCGACAGACACAGCATTCTGAATACGGAGAGATTCAAAATTATTAGTCGATACGCGTTTTGACACGTAAAGTTAGCACATGATCTTAATGACTTTTTTTGACACCCATCGTAGGTTCTTATCAATTTTAGCATAATATTTTACCTTTCGCTACATCAGACAGCAACGGATATGTTTACATTTTGGTCGACATTTTTGGCCATCGTGTTAAAATGGCCAAAATGGCGGTGGAGAAGATTTGTTAAGTATATCATTTTATTTTATTCATCTTAAGACTCATCACTACGATTTTACACCGACAATATCGGTGTAAAATCGTCAATAACCGAATCTTTTCAAACTCTATTATAAATATCCAAAGGTATCGAGACAGCCATGAGTCATAACAAAAAAACAAGAAAACTAAAAAATGAATAGAACAGTACATACATAGTATAATGGCTATTGCTGGGACAGCCTCAAGAAATCTATAATATGACTCCCAATCATAACTTGATCTAACCTCAAGAGACGCCAGTCAAAACACAGCGTGCTTCACTAGACTCTGCCAGAATTTGCCAGCCAGAGTTGGCAGGACCTTCGGCCACGTGACTTCATTCAACTTTTATTGGAATTCTTAGATCATTTCTAAGTCAAATAGGTCAAGGGCGAATGATGGATTGTTAATACAGTTACAATTTTATTTCCGTATTGAATAATTTTGTTGAATATTGCTAAAACCGCAACCACCGAAGACCGAGGAAAAGATGGATGGATGGTGTGAAAGAGGATAAGAAAGGTGAGTGTGAATACAGAGACGTCGGATAATAAAGCGGAATGGAATAAAAATACATGTCCTGCCGACCCCGATTCGGGTGGGATATGGTCCGGAAGAAGAAGAAGATTGCTAAAATCGCAACATCTAACATCATCTTTATCTCAAACATATCAGAAACATAATGCACAGAGTTTCCATTTTGTTTTAAACTAATATTGCTTTGAGTCAACTTCCCGAGAATATGATTACTTAGTTAATATAGAATATGTATAAATCATGTATAAACAAAAATGATCTAAATTTAGAGCTCGTAATTGTAAATGATACAATTCTTAGTGAACTCCAGGTTATTGACCTTCGCCCTGGTGCCAGCAGCGTCCAGTCACAACACCGAGTTGGCGGCCGAAGCGGCGGCCGCTGCCAGTTCCCACGGGAGCCACTTGGCAGGACCTCTGGCCACGTGGACTCCTTGGTATGAATCTTTTTGGATGCCAGTCAATGGGTCAATGACTGGGGGGTTGTCTATTGCCATTTCTGCAGACCTGTCTGGGAACAGTTCTTGTTTATTTTTATTTATAAGAAAATTGTATGTTTTTTGTTTTTTCAATTCTATTATTTTTCAACAATAGTTTGTGTATGATTATCATTAGGTAAGCTTTTTTCAAAATAACCATGATGCTAGATTGTCGAGAGACAGTCGCAAAACAGTAAAAAAATACAATTGGAAATCGGTCTTCTATTGTCCAAAAATATTTTGCGCCGACATGTCACCTTTTACCTAAAAGGTTAAGAAGAGACATAGCAGATAATCCTGTATGCAGGCTTGCTTTATCCAGAGGTGATTTCCAAAAATCTGTATTTACCTTTGAACTCAATACATAGATGGAAGAACAGAAGTTGTAATTGGGATGCTGGGTCTCTGCCATTTAAATTGGACTTAACTAACACATAGCACTATCTTTTCTGTACTCAGAGCTCTGATCGCACTATGTTTGACGACTTACAACCGTCTTCTACGACGTTATCTGATCAGATCTTATTGTCTTAACCTATTGAAGAGTTGTGGCAAAATAGATACAGCGAGCCATCAAACAAGAAGAAGAAGTCCTAACCTTGATAAACATCAAAAAACTAGATCATTCATAAACTAGCACGTAAGGTGCAAAGATTTGGCAAATATAAGAACAACAAATAAACTGGATAGTGAGATTGTTGGCAAAGGTGCCTAGGGTTCCCCAGCGCGGTATGATATCATAGTAAAAAGTTGTTTGATCGATTGTGACGTACCTACCACCAAAGATTATATTATAGTAACTAGATGTAACATTATAAAAACGAACATTTGACACTGTTTTGACTTCTTGCTCTTTGGGAGTATGCCATATGAAAAAAAAAGATAGATATAATTTTTCAGTTCAGTTTCAGTTACATTCAAATACGTATGTGGTCAATCTGATTCTTGTCTGACATTCTACTGAAATGTGAGAATAGTGATGTGAAATTCTGTACTTATCGATTAAATTATGATTTCAGTAAGCAGGTTTGTTGTAACCGCTGCATTGTATGTTGATCATGACGACCGATGTAGCGCGGTGGGCAAAGGTGCGCCTGCAACGCAGGAGGTTACGGGTTCGGGAATCAAACCCCTCAGAACAAATTTGTGAACGATCTGCAGATATACCTATGTTCCGTTGGTCTGGGTATAAATGTACTATAAAAAATGTATATCTATGCATAATAATGTATTTAATAAATCAGTTATCTAGTACCCATACCACGAGCTTTGAGTAGCTTACTTTGGGGCTAGATGGTGCTTTGTGGATTGTCCAGCATTATTATATATTATTATAAAAGAGTATAATAAATTCAGTTATGTTTAAAATCCGCAAGCTGTAATTTTACTTGAAAAGATATACCAATATTCATTAATCACCTATATTTTTTTGGTGTTTGTGGGGTTTTATATTAAGTTTGGAGTATGTGAGTCAATAATGATTAAATCAATCAGCTGGTAATGATTGAAACTACAACCCCCTCAAGGATCTAGATCGACTTAACCGGTACCTGACCCTGTAGGTATATAAATAAAGACCTACTAAGGTTATTTTGTTAAAACTTACATAAACTTGATAAATCTTCTTGATAATAATTATGTTTTTATTTAAAATGGGGTTAAGCGGTGATGGTTGTTTGCCGTCGTTATTTAGGATATGAGCAGTGAGAAAACTTAGGTAGGTACTTAGTTACATTAACATAAACGAAATTATTTTTAAAGTATTTTCACGTCGTATACTACTATACTTAACTGAAATATTTTGTGCTTAGATACCACTTGGATGCTATCATTTAACCTTTATTTTCAAAGTTTTTTTGTAAGTCCTTTGATATCCAATTCTGTGGCACGAAACATGGAAATGTAAAAAACACCAACGAGAATTCTATGATGGCTCCCAGACATGTCTTCTCAAGTTTTGTTTCCATTTTTCTTTTGTTATTGGATATTTTGTATATCTAGAAGTGAAAGATAACAATAAGTTGTGAACTTCTAGCTACATTGCAATCTTTAGTCTCCTAGATTTTACTAGCGACACCATAATCAAGTTTTGATTTCTAACTCCAACTTAGTCGGTCCATGTAGGTACCGTAGCACTATCTCGGTAGGTAGGTATAATTCTCAAACTACGACAATTTACTTTTGAATCATCATTTTGTCAACCAGTATTAGACATTCATCGACAATAAATTATCGACAACTACCAGTACTTCACTAGGTGGCATCAAAATGGTACATCAGATGTCAGTTTTTCGTATTGTACTTTAATATTAGTGAATTATAGAATTATACTGCTAATGAGCTGTAAATAACGTAGTAAAACAGTTATTATATTCTATGTACAAAAAACTATTCAACATATTGCAAAGAAAATACATGTAGTATCCGCGTAATATCCGCGTCTATCACGATTATAGACTTACCGATGAAAAGATATCTTGCGTTTATCTTCACATAAAGATCCCAAACGGCTTTTACAACCCACAGCTACACAAGTCATTATATACTAAGTTCTCGATTAAATATTATATATAAAACACAAAATTACAAATAAAACATAAACACCAATTTTCATTTTCTCAATCTGACATTCACTTGTCACCGTACGGTATCAAACAAAACCAAAACAATATCAAATCGGCTACATCGCCTTATAGGATGACAGTGACCATATGCTCCGTCTACCTTACGGAACGTAAGGTACCTACTTGGTCTTAGCCTACCACTGATTGCTCTAGTTTTTGGTAATTTTAGGTATGAATAAGCTACTAAAGAGGAATTGATACTGTTGTCCTTGAATACTATATCGTAAACATTTTTTTGACTGCGGATGCAGCTTGTAGAAGGGATAGCTTGAGAGACACTATCATGTGCTCTGGCTGACAACTAAAACTGAAGAACAAGGCTGTTCAAAGTTTAGCTGAAAGCCATTTGTTTTAGGACGGTAGGTTCTTGAAACATCTTGAATTCGGATTTCCTGCAAAATTCTGTTTCGTATTAATACTACTCATGTTAGTAGGCATGTTTACAGCCCACCGTGGATGTGCCTATTTGAAGCGGTTGTCGATAAAGCTAAGCCTAATGAAATCAAACAAACTATTAGGACAACTTCCAACGCCGCGCCTGCCAAATCTCTGGAGTGCGTTCACCCCGAACATTTTGGCGGCAAATCTGATCGCTGACGCTTACTCCATTATTATTTTTTCCGGCTTTATTCGCGGCGTTTCCAATTTATTTTATAGATATTGGCGCTGGTTCATCGGGGATGCCCTGGTCTTGGCCGTGGCACCGGTTGGCGTGCCTAACTGGGTTACTACGTCACACAGGAACACTGGCCAAAATCACTGCACACGCGGAAAGACGTGAAAAAAGTCACGCATCGGCCATTTTGATTTTTGCCACGCGCCGTTTTGGCGCGCAAATGCAACAAGTGGACGCGCCCTGCGCGCTTTGCTGACAATGCACGTAACTCCACAATAAATCGCATTGTTGCATCGAATGCATAATGCTGACGAATTCGATTATATGTATTCAGGTACTTAAACGCACGCACAATGAATTTGCAGAGAGATATCCATAAGAAATGTCACGTTCTGGAGATGCAACAATGTACCCAAGCATAATAACAATAAAGTTTATGTTAATGTGATGTGTGATGGCCCAGCGCTGGACAGTGCTGATCCGTAAGCTCATGTATAACGTAAAAGATCTATAGAAATAGAAAATGATAAGAGCACGTAGACGGCTTCCTCGGAGCAACAATGGCAGACTCGAGAGAACACCGCTTTTCCATCCCGCCTTTCATATCACGCGCTCAAAGAACACAAATGGCATGTTGCTGGCATTTTTACTGAAAAAACCTGGGCTTTTAGCGTGTTGTACCTTTTTCCATATTTTCCTAGGAAATAATCGATAAAACTTTTAAATCTTTCATGGTTAATCATTATACATGACATTAGAAAAAAAATTAAAATGACGTATTACTCTTCCTTCTATTAGAAAAGTTATGAAAATGAGAACTATCGCTATTTACGAAAACGACAATCATTACGTAACCTAAATGTTAAAAATAGTTTTTTTGCATATACAGTAACGTAATTAATTCGTAGTAAACAAAAATCAAGAGCCTAGGAACCTAAATGTTTTAGTTTATTATGACAAAATAGTTATTTTTCGTTTTATTTTATCAATTACTTATGTGCATACCTCTATGTCCTATCTACTTTTCACTGAACTACCTAAAGCAAATACAATAAACAAAAAAGTTGAGCCATCCCAATATTATTTCCAAAACCCGCAGTTTTAAAATAATATTTCAAAGTTTCTCTTCTCAAATGGAAATCAATGAAACTTTAATCAACGAAAATTGCAATCAAGGAATAGAAACAAATTGAAACTCGTATAAACAGTTGAGATAACTGCAGACGGTTGCAAACAGTCTAGAGGTACTCAACTGATTCAGATTAACAGTCGAAGCGTCCCCAGGACACTGGCTGCATTACCACGCTGTATGGCAATGCTGATGCGCTGAGCCAGATACTCACCAGCTCTCGGGTCACGCGTCGCATCGACTAGACGCCAATCAATTTTTTTTAAATTGAAAAAGCTACATAATGAGAAGTTTTAACAAATCACAAAACTAACTAATCATACTTTTTACGACATTTCAGCAGCGTTGCATCAGTCGTAATTTCGGTAACCGCGAGTTTTCCCCTGTGATCTATTTACTGAACCCCGGCCGACACCCGAGGGAGCAACATTGTTTGTCCGACACACAAACCAGTGTTGCCAGTCGTAAACGTAACGCGGTCGGTTAAAAAGTCGTCTATTTTTAACCGCGACTGTCCCCATTGCCGATGCTGATCAAGATTTCCGGATGATATAAGAGTAAATGATAAGCAGGTTACTGAAAAGACTCGATACTTCTCAATCCTTATAATAGTTAAAGTTCAAGATTTTTTACTAGTGTACGACAAAAAAAGCTTGATAAGGAACATAAAGCCTGAAGTTTGGAAACTGAATAACAAGTAAAGTAGCCTAAATCCTGAGAGAACTCCTAAATCTCCTTTCAAACATCTACACCTAACTAACTTCTTGGTTATGACAATCGTGTCTGGTTAGCCCATAAAGTTAGGATGTATGAAAAAGTTTTATGTCTATGGGTTAGGCAGTTTTCCTCCAGTGACCGGTCCACATGTTCACCCGTTCGGCTCTCGTTCATACGATTACAGACACATAAAATAAATAATCGTTTATATCTGAAAGATCCTATATCTAACATATTAGTTTTAAGTCTTTAAGACCTTGTTCACTATTTAAAGTTTCAACTCCTCGCTCCAACAAAGTTCTAGACTTGTGATGTGGTCGCGAGGGATCTCTGCCTCGACATAGTTTACAGGCATGTATGGTTACTGACTCTACAATTCAGTTGTTAAGATTAGATAAAAAGTATGGTTTATTTAACATAATTATTAAGACAATTGTTACTAACTATTATATGGATTTGTGACTATATGAAATAAATGACTATTACTATTATATTATATATTACTATTATTATCTTAATAAATTAACGCATACTGAGAAAAAGAAACTATGTAACGAAATAAACACAGTAAGGCTACAAATTTTAAAGGTGTTTTGTCTAAGTATTTTATTAGATATATCTTCCCTCAGATATATTACAAACTTTCTTATCCTTTATTTAGTCTTTTTCATGTTTGCATCACACAGTCCAAGAGTATCATGTAAGATCTAAAGGAATGTAATGAATGAAATAATGAAGCAATTTGAGTTTGAGTTTAACTTCCGCGAAAAATACTTGCAATCTATTTAACGTGAAAAAACGGTTTTGAGTTTTATCGTAACGAAAATAGGAATTTTTCTTTTAGCTGTTTGAATCACCAAATCGATTCATCTGATAAAAACAGAAATCATGTCTCGAATCATTCGATCACAATCTCATTTGACGTCGTAAATATGGCAGCTATGTATTTATATCAGCATACCAACAAGTGAAGACTGGTAACAGCTGAACGGTAGCACAAATAGAAAATAGTTTCAAGAACTAAAGGTGCAGCCGGAATTCTAGCGATGCACTTGGATGACAGATCAAGGAAACAGACAAGTATTTACAGCATGTTACTGCATCACGATTTGAGTGATTACTGAATCACGACAAATGACAAAATGTTAGATCACGACAAATATGATGCTGAGTCTTTTACTGCAGAGTTTCAGTCAACATGGTCTGTTTTATGTCATATCCACCTCTTTTTCTTAACAAATATTCAACCCGCTCAAATAACACTGCATAGGGACGGCACTATTCCTTCTGTTTCTAACATCAGTCTTAAGGTTCAAAAATGAATCATTCTTTCAAGGTTAATCTTCCGAAAAGTAAGTAATTTCTAGATAAAAATAGAACATGGATAAAATCTCAAAATAAAAAAAGTTCCTGACCTCAGACCGATAAATTGCCTTCGGTTAAAACCATGACAAAATATTTATTGCAAGAGATACAAGACATGATGTAGTACATAACTCGCTTCAAAGATGAACTAGGTTGAATTACTGAAACACCCATAAAACTTAAAATAAAATATAGCTACGCACCGAACAGAAATAGATAGTTTTGACAAACAGTTCAGTAACAAAGCTGCAGCTGTCACTACAGAATCCAACTCAAAAATCTGAGAGATTGAGTTTATTTTTGAACGTCCGCAACGTAATATTTATAGATATCAAATTAATGGGCTCGACGCTCAACGCTGAGCGATATTCTCGATTTGGATTTTGATATTATTTTAAGTGGATAAAAGGTTGAATTCTACTTCATCTTCAATCTTAAGACTTTTAAATGCTTTTAAGACCGCACATCTGTGAGGCACAGCTATCGCGAACTCCTCAACTTTCGCCTCAAATCGTGATGGCATGCTATTATAAATTCTGTCACACCTATTAGAAGTATTAAGTGATGTGATTGTAACATAGAATAATATAAATATAACTGTCTCCCGGAGTATAGGTAACAAACACAGAAACTAGTTCAACTCTTAGCTACTACTTACAAACATCGAGTCACACGAAGACCGCTTACTCAAACCGATAAATATGAATAGAGAAAGTGCTTAGGTAAATAAATAATAAATAAAATAAATTATGAATTGAGAGTTGTTTTTTAATAATTTACGCTCGAAGTCTATCTTACTTAGAATATCTATATAAAAAATATTGCGTTAGACGAGTGTATGTTAATTTATTTTCTGCAGTTGGCTCAATGGTTTCAATTGTAAATACTAGTTGTAATTTTTCTATTCCTTGCTTATAATTTTCGTTGTTAATAAATTTTATTTATTTATGTTTAAAATTTTAATACATAGCTATGTACGCTATGCATTATGACACGAAGACATAAATTTGTACAATGTTACAAAAGGTACCTTGCAAAAACCAAATTATTTTCACCGTTTATGTTATAGGAAAGAAAATGGAACTTATATACTTTCCGATATGTAAGCTAGGACACTAGATGGCCCTATGTGAATTAACCAGTATTTAAAAAATAACTACAGCCAAAATCATGTCAAGTCTTTCTTTTTCAAAAATTCAAAATTCAAAGTGCTTTATTTCCTTAAGACCTTACAGGACACTTGGACACGTCATAATTTCGTTAACCTTTTCCCTGATGCATGTCTTTCAAAGACTCCCCAGGTCGCTCTAACTCCGGCGCTACCCTAAATGCAATCGGGTCGACCTTCTTGCGCTTACAGCGAATCGCGAGTTTCATTCAAAGTTCTGACGCTAATGCAACGGCCTGCAACGTTTCAATTGATTTTTGTACGACTCCAGTAAGCGATACAGACATTTTTGAAATGCAAAACTCCTGCATTATGCTTGAATTTGATTGCAGATTGCATTACTTCTATGTTATGTTCAAAAACACCAATAGATAACTACATTTGCGTAGTCTGCCTCGAAAAACAACCTGTGTTGGTTTGGTCATGACCAAACCTGTGCACAGGTATCTTAAATAAATTTCAAATTTTGTTAATTAACTATGTTGTGTTGATTTATTGGAATATTGGATCTTTGAGCGTAGAGATATGATGTAAATGATATACATATAGAAATAAAATATTGATAGACATTATACTTTTTATAGCTCATCGCGAAAGGGCTAGGCATATTCTCCAGCGAGTACCTTGCGGTAATATAAAGATAGAAGTGAGAGAGATGATGAGAGAGAGATGAAAGGAAGGAATATTTCGACTTATCCGTAGAACATAGTTCTATGTGATCATAGACCAAAAATGACTTTAATAGCGAAACGATATAAGAAGAACAAGCTCTACAGAAGTACGTTTTTAAAATTTTTGTATCTTACTTAGTTTCGGAGATATAAAATCGAACAACGTCCTAACTGATATCAACTCCGCCCAAAAACGTTCTAAGTGATCATGCAACGGCGCGCGGGTGCGGCGCACGGCGCGTGCGCTCGGTCCGTTCGTCAGTTCGGACGTTGTTCGTAGGAGATAGGAAAAGAGAAAGTCTTTCGATGTGTTTTTTATAGGTTTAATATACATTACATTCAAATATAAATATTGCTTTTTTATCTCGGTTTTAGGTAGCAGGCGTTCAATGTTTAAATAGGACGTTTTTTGATGGAGAGCTCGTGTAACGCATTTTTTGTACAGAAATTCTTTGGCGTAGTGCATATTCAAAGGAATAATCATTTTTTCTTTAATAATTAACAGTAAAAAATTTAAGTCATATGATACGTTAGGACCATTTTATGCGAACACTATTGAGCTTCTTAGGATTTCATATGACTATAGGACGTTTTCCTTCGGAATCTGTTAGACGATTTGTCGGTTCGATGTTAAGATAGAACGTTGTTTGTGGGATAATGAAATCATTTAGGACGTTGTTCATCACAAAACATCATTAAATATTGAGATTTTTTTATTTCTAATTAGTGTAATAAATTGCTAAGTACATTATTTTTCAGTACATATAAAATATGAACGTATTTTATACATAGCTACACAAATAATTACTTTTTTCTTCAATTCCAGTTGTGAATGTTGATAACAGCCGCATGATACCAAAAAACGTCGCCTTTGCTTCCAGGTGCAGGAAAAACTAGCTAATATGATCAGAATTGAATTCTGCATGAGATAGTGGACCGATGAAATTACCTGCGATAGCTCAATACCGAATGTTGTGTCTAATACCTCAGCCATGAACGTTTACATCAATGAAGCTAGTTTATTTTCTTTGAAAATTCATTCTAGTTACGAAAATCCACCATAAATATAGCATTAAGAGTTAGAAGTTTCTCACCACAGATGTACCCCAGTTCAAAATTACCCAGGGTGGATCTGTGGTGATAAAATTTTAACTCATCAAGCTGTATTAATTATGAATTTTCTTAACTAGAAGGTTTTACCAACAACATGTTTATGCCGTCTTATATTAATGTCCATTCAGTCTGCTACCTGCGTATTCCGTCCTAATCATGTGGATAATCAATGTGATTAAAAAGTGCGCAAATACTTGTGAAGTAATCAGTGATTACTACACCAGCATTTGCGGTACAGTTTTACTAAAAACTTCTGCGGGCATCATCGAGTTCCAATAGTCATTTTAACCTATGTACCTACTTGTTCCGATATAAATTACTTTGATTGACAACATGAATTCGCCTGCATCTTCACAATGATATCCTGATCGCAACGTGACTCCTAAAAACAGACAGACATTGAATGCTAATGCCTTGAAATAAGGTAAAAATTTGTTAGGAGAATTAAAAAGTCGTAGATGATGAAAACCATCAGGCCAACATACAAATGCCGCTGACAAATTCCCTGTGTTGAAAGCTAACAGTGGTTGGCTTTATAATTTTTTTAGCAACTATGAGACTGATCCATGAAGCGGAATTTCATCAACATAAAGAAAAGAAGACTGGGATGATGACCTAACCAAACAAGCAATATTATGTTTTGCTGATCAATTTATGATCTAAATTCCGAAACAATGTTCAATTATAGTAGTAAGTGCTTAATTTGGTTTTTAATTGTTTTTCTAAATTGTATTTCAGTATAAATAAGTGATTAAATAATATAATATAAGTTTAGCTATTTTTGTATGTGTTTTGAATTAAGTAACTAAAGTGGGAAGTTTACACAACTATCTTCATGTTTTGTCAAATATTTACTTAGATTATTTATAATATTACGAATGAGTATCGTTTCACCCTGTTTTGAAACTTAATTGAACTACACGTTAACCGAAAACTGACTTGTTGGCGTAATAGTTAAAACTTAAAATACTATATCGTATGATAAAATGGTAACCAGGTCAGAAACAGGTAACATGTCTAAAAATAAATGTAGATGGACAATTCTTCACACAAAATCATCTAGCCCCAAGCATTGCTTGTAATTATGGGTACTTGATAACTGATATACTCAAAGAATTATACTACTTACATAGGTAGATTTTATTACGTTATCTATATTATATATATAGAAAATAGCCTGAACAAATATCATATATGACCCAAGGTGGAAATTGAACCCGCAACGAGCGTCGCAGGGAGACCTTCGCCAGCTGCCCCACAGAGTTTGTCATAAACTTATCGGCGTACGTAGTCTTAGGTAAACTGATAAATCCACGTAAATATTTATCACCACATGAAGATATTAATATTTCGCACCTTAGTCTAAAATTTATTCATCTTCAGCATTTTTCTAATAGGGAGATGATATTAGCCGTTCAAATATTCTATGAGCTGAGTTTTAAATAACGTGTTTGTTGTTCTAAATCTTGCCATATATTGGCTATATTACTTATGTTGATGATTTTTTAACTTAGTTAACGATTTTAGTACTTAGAAGTTATAATTTTATTACAATATTTTAAGGTAGTTATCCACATAGGACTCTTACAGAATAGATAACTCCAACAAAAAACGACTGTCTATGACATAAATAAATTAAAAGCTGGTAACACTTTGTTACCAGCAACTTTTAGATTCATGCGTTGTAAACACTGTCGAAAATATCACAGAGCACATTATATATACGGGTAGAAAATATACTTCCTTGTAATCGAAGAGTCGGACAATACAACAGTTTGGAATCACAGCTTTCTTTTTATTTATTAATCCAGTAAAATCTAAACTGTACATCCTCACCAATCCATACCCTTACATGGTGCCGAAAGATTCAGTCAATGCAATCCTCATCAAGAGCATATTTCAAAACATAAACTCCAACGTCAACACAAAATTATACACGGCGGCCTGCAACCACGAATAATTCAAGAACCTCCATCAGCCTCCATCATGAAAAAAGCGCAAGAGTCACAGTCCTCATCCTCAAAGGAGGACGAAACAGCGGAACTTCGCAAGCTGATTGCTGCGAGGGGGCAATGCAAAGCTTCCTTTACAAGGTTAGAAATATATCTAAAGAACAAAAACTTCGACTATGACGACATGCTAGTTCGAAAACAAAATTTAATTGACATTTACAATAAATATCAAGACATAACCTTAAGTATCGCCCTGTTGGATGAATCAGAAGAAGAGGATGATGGCGAGGAAAGATACCTCTCACTTTCTGCCACGTTAGAGCGTTTGATGAAAAACCACATGCCCAAAAATACCACATCCCCCGCAGATAATTCCAACGAGTACTTCGCAGCAAAATTACCAACTTTAGATATACCAACATTTGACGGAAAGGAGATATCACAGTACAGATCATTCAAGGAAATGTTCGACTCCATAATACACAATGATACAAGGATCACGGACATCCAAAAGATGTGCTTTCTAAAGAAATATCTCAAGGGTGAGCCGCTACAAATTATTGATAACCTACCAATCATTGGTAAGTCTTATGCAGATGCCATCAACCTTCTACAAAAAAGATATGACAATCATGCACTACTCATACAGAGTCATGTTAACAATCTTCTGGATGCCCCCAGCCTAATAAAAGGAACTGCACCACAATTGAGAGACCTGGTGGTCAAGACGAGACAAAACACCACAGCCCTAAGAAACCTGGACCAGCCAGTACAGGAATGGGATGCTATACTATCATGCATTTTGATGAGAAAATTGGATCCACTTACAATTCGATTATTCCACTCAGAGCGAGACACTACAAAGGTGGTCCTAGTTGAAGAATTACTCGATTACCTGGACAGGAGAGCAGCAGCCTTGGAAGCGAGCCCGTCATTTAGTGAGAAGTCACATCCTCGATCCGCAAGCAACAAACCTTCAGTAAGTCTATCATCGGTAGTGAACAAGAGTGAAATAAAGTGCGTCCTATGTTCCCAATCTCACAAATTATACAAGTGTCCTAAATTCATTGCAGAATCCATTGACAATAGGTTAGATATTGTAACAAAGAACAAATTATGCCAGGTGTGTCTTACTTCCCATCAACAAAGGTGCAGGTATAAATTCAAATGCTCTGTATGTGCATCCACATCACATAATTCATTGATACATAAGGAGAGTGGAGCAAAGGCAAATGTAAGTACTGCTACTGCAGAGCCGGTAAGCCTGCACATTTCACCACAGAAGTACAACAACTGTATACTTCCTACAGCAAAGGTTATGGTGACTGGTGCTAATAATCAAAAGATAGTAGTTAGAGCCCTTCTAGACACTGCCAGTCAGTCATCATTTTGCACAGCAGAATTAGCTAACCAACTAGGTTTGCCTCTTATTGATTTGCACAAAAATATTTCCACTCTTGGTGATATTTGCAGTAATTCCACCAGCAAAGGCATACAATTGCAATGTCAATCATTAAAAAATGAATACAAGTTCAATGTTACTTGCTCAGTCATTAACAAAATTACTGCAAATATTCCACAAGTTCCAATTGATTTGAATAGATTTGTCATTCCAAAGCAAGTTGATTTAGCTGATGAAGATTTTCACACTCCAGGTGAGATTTCCATTCTACTTGCCTGTGATGTATTTTTCAAAATAATAAAAGACGGTAAGATTGAAGGTGGGCCCTCAGATCCCATTTTATTGAATACTCAGCTTGGGTATATTGTTTCTTCTCCAGGGTGTTCCACTGTGAACACTGCCATCACTATGCATACAGTAACAAAACCAAAACTGGATCAATGCATTAGCCAGTTTTGGGAGGCAGAAAAGGTACCAGATACATATCATGAGTCTCTGCCTGAGCACGAGTATAGTGAAAAGTTATTCAATGAAACATATTCATTACAAAATAATACATTTGAGGTTAAGTATCCACTAAAAGTTGATATACAGGATATAGACCCATCTAATTCATATGCAATTGCTTTGCAAAGATTATACAACTTAGAAAAAAGATTTTCAAAAGATCCAGGTTATTTTCACTTATACAAAAATTTCATACATGAATATCTGAATCAAGGTCATGCAAAAATAATAGATACAAACACTTGTGAATCCATTGACCATCCACTGTTTTTTCTGCCTCATCATGGGGTACTCAGGCCAGACAAACAAACAAATAAACTAAGGGTAGTATTTGATGGCAGTGCTAAAAACAAAAATGCTCTCTGTTTAAATGATTTATTATGCAACGGCCCAGTGGTTCAAAGGTCACTTTTTGACATTTTATTGTTGTTCAGAACTTGCAAGTATACAATACAGTGTGACATCCGTCATATGTATAGAATGATTATGATACATCCTGAGCATAGGTGTTTACAAAACATTTTGTGGCGTGAAGATGGAGTCATGAACGTTATCCAGCTCCAAACTTGTACATATGGCTTAACCAGCTCTGCCTATCTAGCAACCAAGTGTCTCATCACATTAGCAAACAAATACAAAGAGCAATACCCCTTAGCTAGCTCAGCGGTGCTTAACAACTCATATGTGGATGATATTCAGGCAGGTTGCGACACAATTCAAGAAACTTTACAGCTCAGAAATGAATTGATTGCTATGTTAAGTCATGCTAACTTCAGATTACACAAATGGGTATCTAATCAATCAGAATTACTTCAAGACCTTCCAAAGGACACTTTAGGACTCAGTGTCAAAGATTTAGACCAAGATAAATCAGTTATCAAAATATTAGGCATTGTTTATAATGCTGAAAATGATTCATTTCTTATAAATGGAAACAAAATAGCCCATCCCAAAACTCTTACTAAAAGAAGTGTGCTAAGTTCAATTAGTAGGTTATTTGATCCAATGGGATTTGTGGGCCCAGTTACAATGAAAGCCAAGCTTTTTATGCAGGAAGTTTGGCAACATGATTTAGAATGGGATACTCCATTACCTGCAGAACTGGAAAACTATTGGAACAGTTTTTATACAAATCTTATAAACATGCCTGAAATGATAATTCCAAGATATGTACAAACAAAAAAAGACAGCAAAATAGAGTTAGTTGGCTTCTGTGATGCATCTGAGAGAGGTTATGGTTGTTGTATTTACATAAAATGTGCCATCAACAACAAATGCAGTACACATTTACTTTGCTCCAAATCCAGACTTAATAGTGCTAATTCTAAGTTAACCATACCTAAGTTAGAGCTGAATGGGGCTTTATTGTTAGCTAAACTCTCATTTCATATAGCCCAGCTGCTAAATAATATCAAAGGCATACATTTATTCTGTGACTCAAAAATAGTTCTAGGTTGGCTCAATTCATCACCTGTGAAGGTCCCTGCCTACATTGGAAACCGAATCAAAGAAATTAATAAATTAACTCCAAGCTCTTTATGGCATTTTACACCAGGTATTCTAAATCCTGCAGACATATTATCCAGAGGCTGTGATCCTTTGGATATCATTGATAATTCATTGTGGAGGCACGGCCCTAATTTTTTGCAAGAATGTAAAACTTACAACTTGTATTTATCCAATATTGAAAGAAATTTGGAAAGTTCAAACCTTTCTGAAGAAAATACATCCTATGTTATTGCTAATAATACAGAATTTATAAAAACTAATCCCATCAATTCTTTACTAGAAAACTTTTCAAGTTTATACAAAACAGTGCGCATAATGGCCTTTATTCTGCGCTTTATTGACAAATGCTGTAGAAAAAATGATTGTATTTCTACTCAATTAACTTTAGAAGAATTTAGAAAAGCTTTTAGCTGCATAATAAAGATAACTCAGCATCATTATTTTGCTGAAGAAATCAAATGTATCTTAGATGAAAAACCCATTAAAACTTGTCTTAAGTCTCTTCACCCATTTATAGATGACAATGGCGTCATTCGTGTAGGTGGTAGGCTGCATAATTCCAATATCAGCTTTTCAAAGAAGTTTCCAATAATTTTACCCAAACATTGTCACATTACAAAATTAATTATACAACAAGAACATTTAACTTTAATGCATGGAGGCTTGAAGTTGGTCTTGAGCAGTCTATCACAAAAGTATTTTATAATTAACTCTGTAAGAGAAGTCAAAAGTGTAATACACAAATGTGTCATCTGCTGCAGGCATAAGGCAGAGGCTTCCAAACAATTAATGTCATCACTTCCAAAGGACCGTGTGTCTGTCCCTGCCCATTGCTTTCAAAGGATAGGCATAGATTTTTGTGGACCTTTTGATTTAAAGCAATCATCCAAAAGAAACAGTGTAATTAGTAAGGGTTATGTTGCCATAATTGTTTGCTTTGCTTCCAAGGCCCTTCACATTGAAGTTGTTTCTGACTTGACCACTGATACATTTTTAGCAGCGTTCAAAAGATTTATCTCACGTAGAGGCATACCATCAGATGTTTATTGTGATAATGGTAGCACTTTTAAAGGAGCTAATAATCAACTGAAAGAGTTATACAAATTGCATTCCAGTAAAGAATTTCAAGATAGAATCCATTCTTTTTCACTACAAAAAGAAATAAAGTTTAATTTCATTCCCAGCTACAGCCCCAATCATGGAGGCCTGTGGGAGGCAGCAGTTAAATCTGCCAAATTCCATTTAAAAAGAATTTCATCATCTAGGGTGCTTACTTATGAGCAATTTAATACAATCATGATTGAAATAGAAGGCATCCTAAATTCTCGCCCACTTCTAGCAAAGCTTCCTCAAGACTTTACAGATTTTACTTACCTTACCCCAGGTCATTTCATTATAGGTTGTCCTTTAACTGCTATTCCTCAACATGACTTGAATGAAGTGCCCTCAAACCGTCTTCGGTTCTGGAGGCAATGTGAACAAATTAGGCAACATTTTTGGAAGGTTTGGTCCAAAGATTACCTATCTTCTCTCAATGAAAGAACGAAATGGATGAAGGTTTTGCCTAATTTAAAAGTAGGAAATCTAGTATTGTTAATATATCCAAATACTCCACCTCTTCATTGGCCCTTAGGAAGAATAACTAAGGTCACTTGTGGTAATGATAACCATGTTAGAGTCGTAGAGGTTCAAACTTCAGACAAGAAATTGCATACTCGTGCAGTTTCTAAGATAGTTTTATTACCCATTGAATAAAATGGGCATTTTTAAGTTGCTAAGCTAGGTTGTATGTACTTATGTAACTACTGCCTTTACATAGTTTTCATTTATGTAACTAAATGTCTTGTTTTGATATCATTAGAGTTTAGTTTTAAGAAGTGTCTTTTCTTCTATTTTTTAGTTATTATTATAGATATTAAGTATCTCTTTAAGATTTAATAATTGTAAATTGGGTTCCAAGAGAGCGAGCTATCTGAAATCACCGATGACATCAGTATTAATAATAACAATGTTTTGAGTTCATACATCTAAACATACATATGTTTTTCAGGCAGCTCATCCCCTCCCCCCAATCTATGTCTATGACA
This sequence comes from Eupithecia centaureata, assembly GCA_944547425.1. Taxonomy (NCBI): domain Eukaryota; kingdom Metazoa; phylum Arthropoda; class Insecta; order Lepidoptera; family Geometridae; genus Eupithecia; species Eupithecia centaureata. The sequence continues at coordinate 9,562,963 of OX155702.1, read as the reverse complement.
TAAATAAATTAAAAGCTGGTAACACTTTGTTACCAGCAACTTTTAGATTCATGCGTTGTAAACACTGTCGAAAATATACTTCCTTGTAATCGAAGAGTCGGACAATACAACAGTTTGGAATCACAGCTTTCTTTTTATTTATTAATCCAGTAAAATCTAAACTGTACATCCTCACCAATCCATACCCTTACAACGACCCATATTAATATAAAACGTCATTTTGCTAAGACGTTTCCGTAAAACAACGTTCTATCTTCACAACAGACCACCGCTGTTCCGCCGTACAACGCCCTACGTTAATATAGGACTCACTATCTCCAGAAATAAAAGGAAAATAAATATACACTAAAAAGCATTTAACTAGGCTAGGGCATTGTAACAACATACCAAAAAGTCTCAATGAGAAGTCTCACCGTTTAAGAGTTACACAAGTCAACAACTTCTCTAACGTCTACTGAAAACCATCAACTCTGCAGATAGGACTTTGTTCTACGGATGAGTCGATTTACAAGATAAGGCTAGTAACGCGCCGTACTTATCTAGGAAATCAAGTAGAGAACTTGCGTGAAGAGAAACACCCTTGAGATTTCCAACTTGTGCTTCCAAAGAGCGGTGGCTATTGTCTATCATCACTGCATAGTATAAAACAAAGTCGCTTTCTCTGTCCCTATGTCCCTATATCCTTGTCCCTTTGTATGCTTAAATCTTTAAAATTACGCAACGGATTTTGATGCAGTTTTTTTAAAAGATAGAGTGATTCAAGAGGAAGGTTTTATTTATTTATTTATTTATTTATTAATGGTTCACCAACAGTATACATATTCATCTTATATAATAAAAGAGATACATGACAAATTCTAATATATATACTTATTACAGGTGGACACAACATTCAATAAATAAGGTTTATACCTATATTACTAATTAACAATTGAGATCAGTATTACTTAAATCTTATCTATAAATAGGGGAGAAGGAGGCACATTAGGACACTTTTTAAAGAATAGGTCATAGATTTTTTTGTTTTTAAAATTTTTGTATGTTTTATGCGGTAAAACCTATATTCGTATTTTACCTTTACAAATCAATAATAAAATAAACATGTTTATTGAGTAGATTATGCAAAATTTTCATTTTAGTAAGACACTGACAATGTCCAAAACTGCCCCCCTTGGGGGGTAGTTTGGGACGCTACTGGGTATGATAATTTGATAGTAATAAAATCTTTAAAATTAAATATTTGAGTAATTATTTCATTATTATGAAATGTTTTAGTTAAAAACTATAAATTCTTCAATTATCACAATTAAATTCGTACATGACATCAACCAAACTTAGAAATTATAAAAATGCAGTTACTCAAACATGAAATCTTTAAATATGTAGATTATTATGCGTCATTTATGATTAGGATAAATAACACACACAGTTTAAATCTTGAAAAATCTAATCTAAAAGTATTGCAGCAGTTCTGGAAGGGCTTTCATTCATTGGGTGATGGGAGCTTTGTCAGAATGATCCAATATTAATATCAACCACTCATCTTCTTTTCTTTTCTACCATTCAATACCAGCAATTTTATTCATTTCCCAAGCCTCTGTGTATTTTTTAAATCCTTAGTACATTAGTACGCCAACAAACTGGTTTGATTGATATTAAACCATAATTTATCTTTGATGATTTTAAAATACTTATATTTTTCCATCATAACTTCTTCTTTTGTAAATAACTGATTGATGCTATATTTTTCTTATATTTGCTTCGGCGATAAGCAACTTAAAACAAATGAAAACTTTTTATATTACTAATCACACACATTATGACATGTCCTAAAGTGCCCCTAATATCTAGTCCTAACCTACCCCAAGGGGTCATTTAAAAAACTTTGTGTCACAATTTTTTTTTTATTACTTTAGAAACTAATACGGTAGGCTCTATCCATGCATGGATACCCAAACTTAATAGAAACTATAAAAAAACATATAATTTATTCTCAAAGTCACCAAATAAACCCTTACGGAGTTCAGATGAATAATTTACTCCAGCCAACGGAAAACCCGACCTGCTAATAAAATCAGTTTAACAGCTGACAGCGTGGTGAATGATATGTCATGGTTTGTAGTAGTAGTGTTGAATACTAAAATGCATTTTCTTCCAAAAATATGTCGATGGTTTTGGAGTAATCTCCAATGTCTAAAGGTGCCCCTGTCCTAAGCTACCTCCTTCTCCCCTACCTATATAAAATATGTTAGGTAATAACAGACAGGGTGTCTGATACTCCTATTACAAAAACTTAATGATCATGAAACAAAGGCTGGAGATCAGTATTACTTAAAATCTTATATATTAATAACTAATATAAAATAAGTTAGGCAATAACAGACAAGGTTTATATGTATAATAAAACCGTGCGAAACCGGGGCCGGTTACTAGTAATATATAAATATCTATCGCAGCGCATCAGCATTGTCATACAGCGTGGTAATGCAGCCAGTGTCTTGGGGACGCACAAACTGCTATTGACATGGATCAATTGAGCTACCTTTAGACTGTTTGCAACCGTCTGCAGTTAGCTCAATGGTTTCAATTGTAAATACTTGTTGTAATTTTTCTATTCCTTGGTGGTAATTTTCGTTGTTATATTATATTTATATTATATTTATTGTTTCAATTGTATATAATTTAGTTATGTATTTTTCTATTCCTTGATTGTAATATTCCTAACCCTAGAAATGACCACGTTCAATCTCAGTCCTGTTCATTTAACAGGCGGATGATGTCCACAATTACCATGATCGATTGTTCCACCGACACTAGCAATTCCTAGTACTTATTAGCTTCACCAATCGGTTCCGTAGTAAGTGTTCATGTATTATGAATCTACGAGTGTTCATTAGTTTTGTTTACAAAGATGCCGCGGGATTCCTTTTGGAGTTTGAAAGGATGGAACATGGAATACTATGCTATTTAAATTCCTTGGCAATCGGATTAATCTAGTCTTTGGTTTGCTTGAAAAAAGTAGAACCTTATTTGTGAACTTTGGTTTGCGATAAACTGTAGCTATATTTAATACTTCAAATCTGGATGCTATTCGAATTCTTATTTTATTTAACAACCTTTTCTGCTGTCAATTACCCTTTTTTAAATTTTTTAATGCTGCTGCACTCATCAATTTTAATTATTGTTTCTAATTTTGTTCAATCAGTTAGAACAATAATTGTAGGGGTAATAAGCACTGATCACCACAATCTTTGAGAAACTAATAATATTCTGAGAAAAATACCTTATTTATCTTATTAGTAACTAGCGACCCGCTCCGGCTTCGCACGGTTTTATTATAATTATAAACATTCCTCTTGAATCACTCTATTTAAATCTCATTAAAATCCGTTGCGTAGTTTTAAAGATTTAAGCATACAAAGGGACATAGGGAGAGAAAGCGACTTTGTTTTATACTATGTAGTGATGAGAGCCTTACATAAGATTAATACACGAATATGCAATAGAAAAACATTTTTTATAAATTTTATCTAATCGTAGGAGTTTTTGAACAGGTATTTTGATAATGATAACAGGAATTTTGTTGAAGGCTCGTAAGGAAACACAGTCCTTAAAAAAATAAGTGAATGTCCATGTTCACTGCAAACCCCATGTTGGATATCTCTAAAATTACTCATGATGAACATTATTGCAAAGAGGGAGTTCTAGCTAAGCATGACCTACGGAAAGTTCAAACGTTTGGTTGAGAGTTGTCATCTCGACCTCGGTATCCTTTACTATACATAAAATATCTATTGCTAGTACCACACCAATAGTGAACATTACATACATAACCCTAATACATTAGTAGTACCTGCCATTGGCTTCGCCCGCGTTCTTCTATGGAAACGTCTCAAGGCTATTTCTATTCCATCATCATCATCCGCAGCCCGACTTATAGGCTGGGTATAGGCCTCCAAACTTATCTGCGGGCGAACTTGGATGAGACTGGCGCAGGACCGTGTGCAGTGACAAAAAAGTTTGGAGGCCTATACCCAGCATTTTTATTCCATGAGAACTTATTTATGGGATAAAAAGAGGCCTATATGTTATTCCAAAGCTACGTCTATTCACCCCGATCCGCTTAGTAGTTTTTGCGTGTAATCAAATAGAAACTCTCGCGTTTGTAAGAGTAAGCGTAAGGATTGCATGACCCACCCATCCCTTAGTTTTATTTTGTTTTTAGTATGTAGGTCTACGCAAGTCACTTAATTTGTATGTAGGTATTTGTGTATAGAGTAGGTACTAAACTAATTTCCAAGTTTTCCCAATTGTTGGTAGGCAGGATGTACATTGTACATTACGAACAGACGTGTGTCGTTGTGCTCGCCTTGCCTCGTCACCCTGAAGGTGACGAAAATCAGTGTTTGCTCACAGAGCAATATTATCACTGAGCTATCACCCATTTGCCACGGCTACACATACGCATTTTTGGGTAAGTAGATAATATAAGATAATATAATATTATCCTTATCTTTATAGCCATTTAATTTAAGCTATACAGGGTTATAGGTATCTAATGATTAACCTTTTAAAGGCAACTTGGGTGAATCAAGACTATCAACTTTTGTTCTATGACTTTTGCCAAAACGTAATACATCTCCAGTTTTAATTTTTTTTAGTTTTGGCGGGCATTTCTTTCAACCCCCGCTCGCCTCACCGCAACCCCTTTCTTTCTCTACTTGATTATGTATAAGACATAGGTCATGTACCAAACCGACATGTCTCAATCTGCGACGCCTGAGAGCTAAGAAGATTAGAACTGGAAATTTGCTAATACCTAATATTTTTTTTTGTAAAGGAAAAAAAATCATTGAATTAGAAAAAATCGTAGAACAAAAGTTGTTAGTCTTGATCTAACCAAGTCGCCTTTTCGAGGTTAATCATTAAACACCTATAACCCTGTATTTTAATTATGCCTTTTCCCTACCAATAATGTATGTGTGTTTTGTTTTATAAATGATTTACTTACTTACATGACATACGATTGTTGGTGTATGGAACTAAACTTTCAAGGACTTTCCACCAGGGCGAAAGCGAGCCCACGTGCAAAAGCTAGCTGAAATCTAAGCTCTATGCAAATGTGAATGCTTGCCCGCTCAGATGCAACTGACGCGCTCCGCATGCGAATACGCGTAAAGTCGCACGCTGCGCGTGAGCATCGTGCGCGCACCCGGATGTGCAGACATTACGTCTCTGGACGCTTTCACGTACGCATCACCATCGTTTATCCTATATTAGTCCACAGATCATTTATATAAGTCCACAGCTGGACATAGGTCCTAGTCTGTCGTCAGCTTTGAACACAGAGTTGTTTCGAAAGCTCACAGCTGGGCATAGGTCATAGCGCCCTGTCTTTAGTTTCGAATAAAGAGTGGTTTCTAATCAAAAACAATATCATCTTAACTTACTATCTATATATTTAAAAGAAAGGCGTGTTTGTTACAACACTTATAACTCGAGAACGGCTGGACCGATTTTTATGATTTTTTTGTTTTTGGATTTGTCTTCGTCGAGAATAGCATATTATGTATAAAAATATGATATTTGACAAATAAATAAACTTCCCCGCGGGCGACGCTGCGGGGCGCAGTTAGTATTATATTAAATTAACGACCCGCCCCGGCGTTGCACGGTTTTATTATACGTATAAACTCTATCTATTAAAAAAAACGCATCAAAATCTGTTGCGTAGTTTTAAAGATTTTAAAGAAGAAAGAGAGATATGAAATATATCAGTTATCTTGTACCTACACATAACACAAGCTCTGCTTAACTTGGGGCTAGATGCCGTATGGATTGTCCATCACCTGTATAGAGTGCATTATTTATTTATTTAATCTTTATCACTACCTACATAGTATAAAACAAAGTTGCTTTCCTATGTATGCTTAAATCTTTAAAACCACGCAACGGATTTTGATTGCGGTTTTTTTATAGATAAGAGCAATTCAAGACAAAGGTTTATACGTATAATAAAACCGTGCGAAGCCGGTGCGGGTCGCTAGTTTATAATAATTTATAAAAAAATCAGCACGATCCATTCAGTAGTTTTTTCGTGAAAGAGTAATAAAAATCCTTACATTCATACATCTACACATCCATACAAACTTTATGACATGACCTTCATAATATCAGTAAGGATAAAGATTCTGTGGAACCCTGCGTGCGCAAATCCGAATCGCTCTTAGCCGGGTTTCTTCCAACACTTTATGTTCATATATCTAAAGTAATTTCTGGCTAAAACTAACACATACAATATACAAGCAGCGCCACGCGGTTTCACCTGCGTAATTCCCGTTCCCGTGAAAATTCCGGGATAAAATATAGCCTATGTGTTATTTCAGACTATAATCTATCTCTGTATCAAATTTCATCCATATCCGTTCAGTAGTTTTTGCGCTATAGAGTAACAAACATCCATTCATACTTACAAACTTTCTCGTTTAGTAGAATCAAAGAATAGACTCAGTATTAACCTTTAAACCCCCTCCGTTTCTACGAGCACTAGTTTCGCAAAGCACCGTGTACTTCCGACCGCAAACATGTTTCGTTTAGGACTAGTATTCTCGACTTTGTTTGCAAACACATCTTTTATGGCCGCAAATACGATTCGTGGGTGGTAATAGGGTTTCAATTTGAATGATCACAGCTTACCATGAGTAGATATGTACTGTGTAATAACTACAGGAAAAATAATTAAAAATGTGTCAACAGAAAACGTAAATAATACCCAAAATTAGGCGTGGTTTTAAAAATATGGATAAACTGACTTGATATTATTTAAAGTTCAAAATGAGAATAACTTCAAAGTGGTCGATGTCAATAAAATACGTGTTAATACTGATAACACAGAAACTACACGAACATAACAACTTAATAAGCACCAGCTCTCAAATTAAAAAAAACAAAATCCATAAGAAATAAGAAAGTAAGTAAGTATAAGAAAGTTCTGCACATTAATAAAAACTCAAAAAAAAAAAAAATTTTAGCTTAGCTAGATATTAACCTCCACGCGTTACTGAGAAGGGTCTTAACAGACAGACAGACGGACAAAAAAGTGGTCCTATAAGGGTTGAGTTTTTTCCTTTTGAGGTACGGAACCCCAAAAAGGAGGAGGTTCTCAATTTGACTGTAATTTTTATGGTTTAGAAGCATAATTAAATACTTATATGTATTGGAAAATACCGCAAACGAATAAAAACGCATGATATAAGCAAAATGGCCCGTACGTGTTTTAACCAATCACTGATTCGCATCGCCTAAAGACCAATCGTGATATATACCAATATCACCACTTTCGTGATACATCTTCGGCCACGTCGTCACTTACCATCAGGTGAGATTGTGGTCAAACGAAGGTCTATTGTAGATAAAAAAAAAGAAAAATCCTATTACGCATACTGAGGTACGTACCAGAACTATTATCTAGGTGAACCAACTTTTATGAATCTCGACTTTTTATTTGAAAGCTAGTGCTTCTCATAGTCCCAAATTAGTTAAGTCAGTTTAGGTAATTAAATTATTTATAATGCATTCAAATTTTCCGCGCAATTTTCCTATATTTTCATAAGAACTTTCCTGACAATAAAATAATTACCTAAATTATCCAGCCGTACACGTATGATGGCGTGATCAAGGGAAAAAGGGATTCATTTTTGTATGTTTTTTTTATTTTTAAAACCTTTTGAACGCCATCACAAAAAACTGTTGCCCTCGGCCGATTTCTGGAACGCATGTCAACTTCATAATTTACTAATCAATGTTCAAATCTCTATTCAAGTGTCATTTGGGTTTCTCGAACGTTGATTACGTACTTAGATTTTGACAGTTATTACTTAACAAGCTTGTCAACTCATTGAAGCAAAACTCTTGTCAAATATCAAAATGGGTTTCTGGAACGATAATTAGGCATGATTCTTTGGTCAAGCTCTTGTCAAATCAATAATTAGCTAATCGGTGATTTAGCTCTAATTAGTTGAAATTTTTACAACAATGTGCTGTATTTTGCCAAGTTCTAAATCGAATTTATATAAAAAATCAACAGGTTGGTACTCCTAAAGCGGTTTTGTTATGTATTACTAAACATAAGGATCGTTTTACCATAAAATAAAAATAAATTAAATTACCTCTTATATTCTAGGATACTCGTTTTGCTTCCGCATATTAGAAACATATAGGTAAATAATATAAAAAAACTTGGTGGAATACAGGAATTAAAAAATATTGGTAATAAAGCAATGTAAAAGGGTTCCTACTTGCCTACTAAAGTAGTTAAAGTTATTTTTTCTATTTCGGTATAGTTTTTTTCTTCATAATAAACAATCTATTAATACCTATCTAATTTACAATTTTGAACTTTTTCAAACGTAAACAAACAAGTATTCGCGCCACAAGCATAAGTATAAATAATAACTGGGTAGAAGGGACTATTCTTTAATCGAGTCCAGACATATCTTTTTTTACTTAGGGCACTAGAATGCACTATTTATATTTTGAAATAATGTTCAGAACACACCAACTATTTCGGATATAATTCAATATAGGTTACGACACTTACGACCCATCAGTTCAATAAACTTTTTTCTTCTGAAAAAAAAAAAATTGGACTAGTTACCTACGTATTGGGTTGGTACCTATTATTTCACAAAGGTACACGTGAGTTTGAATTATTTATTAAACGAGAGCACATAAAGAATGCATCATAAAAAAAAACCTCGAGGTAATTCATGATACTCAACTCGACTCAAAATCGCACCGGGCTCTCGGACAACATAACTATAATTTCAACTAATACTTGCGGCCGCCACCGCGCGCCGCGATCGGTAAACATAAATGAATGATCATTAAAAACCACGTGCAGTGTCGCCGGCTGTGGCAGCCCGACCGATATGCCCGTTTAACGTGGAAAATAGTGAAGGCTAATATCTTGACCTTGAGCGCGTTTCCCTTCTACTCTTACTTACTACTATTTACTTATTCTTATGCCACAAGTGTCATTTTTAGGGTTCCGTATCCAAAGGGTAAAAACGGGACCCTATTACTAATACTTCGCTTTCTGTCTGTCGAAAATAAATATTTAAGGCGGGCTCCCATTAAAACGCCTTTTTTACTATTTTTGGTCGATATTAAAAAATGGTAACATAGTAACAATGGTAACAGCCTACCTGTTACCACTTGAAATATTCACAAAATACTTAATTGTAAGTATATTTTACTTGAGTAATAAAAAATAAAATTTAAAAAAAATATAGTACGGAACCCTTAGTGCGAGTCTGACTCGCCCTTGGATGGTTTTATTGAAGTTTAGGAGTGAATGACTGAACTGAAAGAATGACAATCGTAAGATGATCAATGATTAGCAAATTATTATCTAATTAGCGTTCGTGCACCCCGATTTGAATTGACCAGTGTGTTAAATTAATCGCTTTGTCAACTGATTTGACATTTGAATAGCCTTCTAGAAACTGGCTGTTCTAGAAGGCTAATTTCTTATTCAATCGAGATTTGAAGACTCCTACGCAGGAAGTTCTTTCCAATCTTTGCCGGTACTTACCTAGAGGTATATTAATAGTTATCTTTATATAAATAAATAACGAATGCTGTACAGCTTAAATCATATAGTAAAGATGCCGTAGGTATTCTCGTAGAGCGGTGCGTGTAATAAATACGTGCACGGGGAGAATCCTAATGCCTGTTGACTTTTAATGCCGTGTCACGAGGCGGGTTTTCCTGGTGCTTGAGAAGGATGTCACCTATTTCTACTGAGTCGGAGACGAAGGGTGCAGGTTCGAAACCCGCTAAGAAATGTTTTAGGGAATATCTTCATCGAAAACATTTCAACATTCCTCTCCATAGTCTTTTTTTAAGCTTTGCATCTAAATCTAAGCTTAGTTACGTCCAGACTAGATTTTGCAGACTGTGTGAAATGTAGAACTTTATTAAATATCTAAGTAAGGTTTTATTTGTCAGAGAAACATCCTAATAATATTGTAAACGCGAAAGTTTTTAAGAATGTATGGATAAATGGATGGACGGATGTTTGTTACTCTTTCATGCAAAAACTACTGAACGGATCTGGATCTGAAACTGAAAACGGATCTGAAATTTGGCACAAGGATAGATTGTAGTCTGGAAAAGTACTCGAGAGAAGTTTAGATTTGCCCCGTTGCATTTTCAAATGAATTATCTCGCGTGAGATTTTCTGAATAACTCATCCCAAAAATCTCACGCGAGAGAATGAAGAAGATAATAGAAATGTAATGTTATACTTAATTGAGTCCAGTCTGGATTTGTACAGCGTCGATACATACATTAAAAGGGAAATGTTTCAGTGTCGGAGGCACGCCGGCGGCGGCGTCTCAGTTATCTGGTAACAGCATTTATTATAACACTTAGGCAAAACATATTTTTTACACACCAATGTGCTTTTGTTTTTATTGTATTAACAGTATAACATCAACTCTTCTTTGGTTATAACTTTCATGAACCAATATTTCATAAACAACAAAGGTTTTAGACAAAGGTTTTACATAATAGAATACTTAAGGATACAGAAAGTCCGTATTTACCATTGATGGATATCTAAAACCTTCGTTGCCAATGAAATCTAGGTTTATGAAAGTTATAACCAAATAGGTTTGATATAATGCAGTGAATGCGAATAGCCTCGGGAACTGGGTAAAGCCAGGCTTTCTACGTGACCTAGGATGCTAATGTTTACATAACTTGATGAAAAGTTGCCTTTGCTTTGAATAATAGATGAACAGTAAATTAAATAGGATTTTTTTATTGTTGGACCTATATTGAGACGAACGAATAATTGATGTACCTATTTATAAAAAACTAACAATCTTGTTCACGCAATATTAAAGATAACTCGATAATTTCTGGTCAGATCCTGATCAATCGTGGGATTTAAACCACACAAGAAGCACGGCTTGCAAACAAAAAAAACTTTATCACTATCGATTCACCTAGAATAAAGATAAGGATGATGTAACGAATAAATTACAAAAATACAGTCGGATTTAGCACCTCCTATGTCCTTCTTCATTCGGCTTCAAGTAGTAAATAAAATATTCCTTTTCATGTTTTTATTTTTCAAAGCGAAAAGGTTAAAACAAATTTTCGGAAGTTTATAATTCCCTTAGATTGGGATTGTAAGTAAGTTTTCTAAATAAAAAATCCATGGAGATATTCCATAGTTTACAAATTACACTGATAAAACAAAAAAGCTATATAAAGTTTGAGCGAAAATGTAAAATCTTTACTCACTCGTCGGAGTGGTACCTAATTTACTTCATAGATTGCATTTTCTGTTTAGTCAGACGTCGAACCAATCAGCAAAACTAGGAAACCGTAGAATTGGTTCAAATTGCTTCAAAATTTACTACCAATAACTTTTGAACCGGGAAACTTTTGCGTCTTCTAAAAGTTAATATTTTATCTGGCAGTTGGTCAAATTATAACCGTCTCCAAGGTTATTTGGAAACTATAGGTAAGTATACAAAAGTCACTTTTTTGTTGATATTTTCGTAAGTTTGTTTATTATTTGTCGGTTTTGCGGCTTCTTGGTGACTAAATCTTGCGGTGTTTTTAATAATTTATTGATTGCAGTGTAACTAAAACAAAACTTTAATATGTATTGTTACATGATTTTTTTATTTAAAAAAACTACATATAAACCATCTTCGAATTTTTGAATCAAAATAAGATCATCAATGTAATCGAAGTTACTGAAATTATCATTTAATCATAATAAAATTAGATCAACATAAGAAGCTCTACTTTTCAAATAATTTATGTATGGTCAAAATTTATTCACATAAAAAATACTGAGGACCAAACATAAAAAACAGACAAAATATTTCCTTATGATTAAAAAATTGTACTTTCTGTAAGAAAAAAATATTTGGTACAGTCGTTCTGATGTTTTGAGCGTGGGCGATTATACATTACGACAATTCATTTTTATTTATATGGATTTAGAAACCTGCCGTTAGTTCAATTGTTTCAATTACTTACCCTATTGTTTTATTCCTTGATTGTAATTTTCTTTGGTAAGTAATAAAGATATATCTACTTACAATTACAATGAGGCATAAAAACAAGGTTATTTAACATAAACAGTTTGTGTATAATATTAAGGTACTTAACTTACTATAGCAAGCGATCCCTACAATCCAATTCCATAAGGGCAAAGATTTCAAACCTTCAAATTTGCAACTCTACCAAACGCTCACTAAGCCAACAGAAGGCTACTTGGTGCACGTATGTACCTGTAAATGCAATTGAATTCCCGAAATAACCCAAGGTTTGGATCGATCGTGTAATACAGCGACATATGTAAACCAACTCTATTGGTGGGAGTTGGTAAGTACTAATAAATTAATATAATATAACAACAACAAAAATTTATATAATCATTAATATAATAAAAAAATGACAACTATTATATACAATTGAAACCATTGAGCTAACTGCAGACGGTTGCAAACAGTCTAAAGGTAGCTCAATTGATCCATGTCAATACCAGTTGGAAGCGTCCCCAATTGGCTGCATTACCACGCTGTATGGCAATGCTGATGCGCTGAGCCAGATACTCACCAGCTCTCGGGTCACGCGTCGCATCGACCAGACGCTCAGATAATTTTAATACTGGTACTAAGTGGTTGGTACTAATGTATTTGTGGATGTAGTCAATGATGTAGTAGGTACGCATTTGCTCCCCTTGGAGTCGAGACCCCAGGTCCGAGTACCGAGGCGCTTCGGGTTAGAGTGAAAATAATTCGTAAGATAACTCTGGCATTTTTCGCTTTTTGCCACTCGTGGACAATAGATTTAAGGGAAGAAAAAATCAATTAACACTTTTTATTACTAGTGACCCCCGGCTTCGCACGGTTTTATTAGGTATACGTATAAACCTTCCTCTTGAATCAATTTATATATTAAAAAAACTGCATCAAATTCCGTTGCGTAGTTTTAAAGATTTAAGCATACAAAGGGACATAGGAACATAGGGACAGAGAATGCGAGTTGGTTTTATACTATGTAGTGATTATTATTTTGATAATTTGTTTAAAACTTGACTTGCCTAAGTCCTTACTTTGTAAGCCTAAAGAAATTGATTTTTTTGTTATCGACTACGTTTATTACTGAATAAATACCTACAATCGCGGAGACTTCAAATCAAGAACTCTCATGAATAAGTTATAACATTATGAAATACTGAGTACCTATGTCAATGGATCAATCGGAATATTCCATATCGAAGTGCATATTTACCTCATTTTGGACAAAATGTCACTCTCAGGAATTCTGGATCTTGATGAAAAGGACGAACCATTTAAATAAAAATAAATGGATTTTTTTACAAAAGTAAAAATCTCAAAATATAACTTTATGCATGTGGATGATAAAATAGGGGCATAGAAACAATTTATTCTAATACTAGCTGCGCCCCTCAGCGTCGCCCGCGGGAAAATTTATTTATTTGTCAAATATCATATTTTTATACATAATATGCTATTCCCGACAAAGACAAATCAAAAAACACAAAAATCATAAAAATCGGTCCAGCCGTTCTCGAGTTATAAGTGTTGTAACAAACACGACTTTCTTTTATATGTATAATATAGATACATCGAAACTCAAATTATTAAATCGTGATAAACCTATTCTTACGCTCGCCTTTAATTAATGAGTACCTATATTAAAAATTTACCTTCACATATTTAAGGATAATTTTCAACCTTCAATACCTATTTGCAAAAAATTCAGGATTTCTAAGAAATAACTGAAAAATATGTTAATAATTTATTTTGCGTAATTGAAAAATTACGCAAAATAAATTAAAAATTGGACATTCTAAGTATTACTACTATCATTCGTTCTTGAACCATTTTTTAGATATCAATAAGTAATTTATAGTGATATTAGTATTTGTGTTTATGTAGAATTATTACTTTTTACAAGCTTTACTTCTTTACCTGCAAAAATTTACGTAAAATATTCACATTTCCCCCATTTCTCTATTTTTCCTACTGACGCATCCAGCACTAAATCCTATCCCACACATTTCCCGTTATATAATATGTTTAAAATAACATTAAAATTCCCTATTCGTAGCGCAAGGTGAGTGGAGGTTAACGCACTGGACCCAGAAATATTTGCAAATTACCAATGAGTATGCAACCCACGGACAAGTTTTTACAATGGCTGACGTGTAATAAATGTTATGCTAATGTCATTGTTTGTTGCGTAAGTTTGTAGGACATTTTTGTTTGTCATTGTGGTGATCGATAAAAGCTTTTGTATTGGTTAAATTGTAAATTGGTGACGTTAGTACATTTTTGTTTGTTTTTGAGAACTGATTTGCTTGAAGAATATCACTTACTTTTATGAGATATTTTTTGCATTATCTACATAATTTGCCTATTGGAACATAAGCTGTGCGTTTACTTTGAGGCTAAATGATGATGTGTGGATTGTCCAGATTTATTTATTGTGTGAAAATACATTTTATTGTATTTAAGTAACTTTTGATTTTGGATTCAAATGTTCCAATGTTCAATGAAACTGAGTGAATAGATCAACTTTCAAGGAATAATTAAGTAGGTACTTACTTAACGAAATTTGTAATAAATACTCAGACCACAAAAAAAATCACCAGGATTTGGTAGTGCACTACATAATTTTAAATTAGGACGTAGAAACAAATTGATTGATAAAAACTTTATTAACAACGAAAATTACAAGCAAGGAATAGAAAAATTACAACTAGTATTTACAATTGAAACCATAGAGCTAACTGCAGACGGTTGCAAACAGTCTAAAGGTAGCTCAATTGATCCATGTCAATACCAGTCGGAAGCCTCCCCAAGACACTGGCTGCATTACCACGCTGTATGGCAATGCTGATGCGCTGAGCCAGATATTCACCAGCTCTCGCTCGGGTCACGCGTAAAATAAATAATATATTGATAAATAATATTTAAATGATAAAGAACATTATTACCAAAACAGCAACAAATTTTAAATAATTTGAAGAAATTCAGTGAGAGCAGCCTGGTGCAAAACAATCTATAAGTAGCTCAACTGATTCATAACAACCAGTCATCGCGTCCCCAAGACGCTGCATTGATCCTCTGTATGACAATGCTGATGCGCAGCGACAGATACTCACCAGCTCTTGGGTAACGTTGCTTTGACCAAACGTTTTTATTTTTTAATTGAAAGTTACCCATTAGATACTGACTCTGATGAGTCTATGACCCGAACCTTTTCGTTAGCTTCATAGTCACAAGTAATTAAAGGTGTCTCAAACCTTTCTAAGCTATATATACATTCGACCCTGTGTCTCCAAGGCTTATAGCAGCTTCAGAGACAACTAAAACAAACAGAGAGCCTCGTATAATTCCCGGCTTCAAGACGTGCAATACGCGATGACGGTAACTGGTATCGTATGCAAATCCCGTGCTGTGCTGTGCCGGGATTACCGTGCACATCACTAATCCGTGCGACTTAGCACCGTGGCTTACGTCTTATGTTGTAGGCGGGCTGAGATATTGGGACAGGGCTGGAGTAAGGATCTCCAATCGATAGTCAGGGGCAACAATAAAGCAGGATTTAAGGTTTGGGTTAGGTGGAGTAAATGATGATCTTAATACGTACTAGTACGCTCTGAAGGTTCGAAATAACATGGAAGATGGCAGACCGATTTTGAAAATCTCAGCGTTGTTAGTTGGTAATTTGAACTGTAAGATTTTTGTGTACGGTCTAAATCTAAGACCGACAATTCAAATACTCGGAATAAGCTATTTGAATCGTAAAATTCAAAGACATAAACAATAAAGCAACCATCGTTAAAAGATTAAAACCAATAAAAGCTTCGAGTTAAACCAAAATAGAATAAGCAGTTATGAACAACAGAGATCTAACGTCTTAAAACTTCGCGTTATATATACCAGAAAGGTGAACGTATTAAAAAGACAAACTCATCATTAAATAGGGAATAGTATTGATCGGAAGAGAAAGAGTAGGTATGAAGAAACTTACAAGCACAGCTTTGCTAGAAACTTCCCTGTGCATGCGAGCCAGTTTCAGATACAGGACTCTTGGACACGTCAGAAAGTTTATATTCTATTCTACTAGACTAGCTTACATACCTATTTGTAATCTTATAATTGCATGCATAAATTCCCCTTTTATATACCTACATATTTAAACAACTATTGCGAGAAACGAAATAATGATTTATTTTTATTTTAGCGCATACAAATTGTGAACCTTGTTGCGTACATCCACTTCTTTTAGTGCGTATAGCCCCTTAGTACATTCCCCAAGCCTTTCAATGCGTGCCCCCCTTAATACATCTCTTGCAGATATTACTCGCAGTAACGCGAGAGTAGAGTTACTATTATGTTGGCACATAGACTCGATTTGCACTGTTTAATGTTGCAAATAATGGGGTGGCGGGGGGATAGCATATCATGCTGCGGAGTTAGGAGTAGTTATGGTGCGGTGGGAATGGCAACACGAGGTTTCCTTTTTGAGGGTAGCTTTATAATGTTTTTGATTTATTGGATTTTACTTGAAGATAAGTAAGGTACCTTGACCTGAAAACATATCTTTTTGATAATTTTATAGGGTCTCCGATGTATTTGCAATCTAATTGACAAACACTTTAGGAAATTAAAAAATGTTATATTTTACTAGCAGTACCCCGCTTTGCCTGCATAGAACGCCGTAAACCGTAAATTTGCATCTTCCCTTTTCCAGGATATTTTCAGAAAACCTTTAAATAGGTGTTTATTTTGTTTATTTTGAACTGGCATATAAAGTTTTGACGTTCTCATAACCTAACCTAAAATACAGAGAATTTGTGTCTCTGATTCAACCCCTTTTTTGCCCGTTAAAATCCGAATTTGCCAAATTTTTAAGTCTCAAGAAACAGCAGTTTTGGCTATGCGAAGTCTGACAGTCAATTAGTTACAAAGTAAAATTTTGACTTCGGGATTTTGTAAGTAATTTTCCTGGTTTTCTTATCTTACCTATTAATTTCCTAATAATTAGAGGTAATTGCAAAAAATCACATCAGCCTTTTAAATTAAAAAACATTGCATAACCTATTTATACTATCAGAGTAAGGTTGATGATTAGAAGATTTAACTTGCTAAGTTGCTACGGCAGTGAGTGAAAATAGCACCTACCTAAATCGCTGATGGCGGCGATAGGCACGACCGAGGCCGGATAAATAGCGTAAGTGAGAGGTCGCTTATGCAGCCCTCTGCGCCATCTTACGTCAGATTTCTGGCGGGAAACTTCCAGACCTAACACATTTACCAACACTCATTTTAAAACTATCTTTAAACCACCTTTTCTTTTTGTTTTATGTAAAAACTCTTTGAGGACAGACAGAACTAAAACATAATATATTAACCACTCACATCTTAAAACTAACTTTACAAACTCTTTTTCGATTGCTGTAAGAAAACTCTTTGAGAGTTAAACTCGCCTTTGCTTATGTCTTTTATTTGTCAAATTTTATGCACCTTGTGTGTGTTCAATCACTACATAGTATATAACAAAGTCGCTTTTTCTGTCCCTATTTCCCTATGTCCCTTTGACTGCTTAAATCTTTAAAACTACGCAACGGATTTTCATGCTTTTTTTTTAAATAGATAGAGTGATTGAAGAGGAAGGTTTATACGTAAAATAAAACCGTGCGAAGCCGGGGCGAGTCGCTAGTAAAGAATAAAAAAAATATGAAGGGAAGTTAGTTCTTTAAAAGTCGTTTCTACTTTTGGCTTACGATGTCATAAGATGATAGAGCTTCTTGTAAGGAAATAATTTTCAAAAAATTATGTTAATATTTTTTGTACTGTCAAAAAATCGTACTTTTACTAACCAGACTTATAAGGTGACATAGACCCTGTTGATGTAATAGTGTGTCACTAGGGTACCACAACCTATATTCTTCCGCGAAAGAGCTCAGCAATCGTACTAAAGCATAATGTACAGGTATTCCTTCAGTCGTTCCTAGATTTGAAAAATGGTCATATGTTCTCGATGCGTACAAACAAGTAACTAAAATTACAGTGTTGGTAGATTTGGGGGAAAGTTTTAATTTTAGCTTTAAAGCTTCCAAGATTTTCTTCCTTTAAGATCAAATTATTAGTAAATTTATGAGAAAATAAAGAAAAACCGGGAAAAGTAAATGAAGCAGTCATTAAAAACGAGTCCTAAAACAAAAAGTCACGTCGCCACTTTAAGTAAAGTGGGCTTCGAATGCGCCCGCCATTAGGAAAAGAGTAATTAAAACTACGATAAAAAATTGCACAAAAACTCCTTTTGAAAGACTCAAAAACGAATGGCTGGAATGGAAAAACGATATTCGAATGTTTAGGGTTAATACCTAATCACAATTTCAAGTCCTCTTTATAAAAT
This sequence comes from Eupithecia centaureata, assembly GCA_944547425.1. Taxonomy (NCBI): domain Eukaryota; kingdom Metazoa; phylum Arthropoda; class Insecta; order Lepidoptera; family Geometridae; genus Eupithecia; species Eupithecia centaureata. The sequence goes on along the minus strand of OX155702.1, from coordinate 9,544,474 downwards.
GGAAGTAGATAGAAAATAGGTAAATAAACGCGATACCCGTACATAAATTTATATAATTACTAGATGCGCCCCGCGGCTTCGCCCGCGAATATGAACTTTATACCATAGCAATAAAGCTCAAATTGACTACGTTTTAGTTACAAATCATTTGTATGGGAAAAAGAAAAGGGCTATTTTTAGGGTTTTTCCAGAAATAATTCTAATTTTTCTCGCCGTAAAAACCATCCTTGAACTTCAATGAACATTTTAAAAAAAGATTTGGCCAAATTGGTTCAGGCGTTGTTGAGTTATGCGCTTACCAACACATTTTGCGATTCATTTTTATATTATAGATGGAAGTAGATAGGTTTGTTATCTTTCTTCTTTGAGTGTCCTGCCAAAAGCGGGCAACATTATAGATGATTCCTTTTTCAAATTTCCATTTCGTGCTTCGAATTGAGGTTTCATTCATAATATAAATAATTAGAAATAAATGTTTACAAGCCGGAATCAAAACATTGAACAGCCAATAAAAAGATCAGACATAAACATGCTATCGAAAAAAACTAAAAAGCTAATGCATCTGTTGAACTAGGCGTATAAACAAGACGCTTGGCAAGCCTGCGAGGCGGGCCCGATCAGACTGCGCCATCATACCGTAACTTCATTCAATATTTTTTTTACCGAACGCTGTAATTTCTTGGCTCGAACGCATCCGTTTACATGCCAAACAATAAATTTATTAGCCGAACGGAGGAGTGGCAACACTAAACTTACGTCACACATCGATACGTCAGCCGTTACGTCACAATTTTGACATTTTCAAAGATTTTCATTTGTTCGGTTCGATTCGCGCTTATATAACGCACGCGCCGTCAAGGTGACTCGTTCGAAGCTACTACTGATTCTATTTTAGTTCGAATTTCATAAATATCCCGTGACAGCTCATCGCTTCTCTCCCGCGTCTTCGCGGCGGCCATCTTTGAAATCGCCTTGCGTAATTATCGGCCGATGTTGTCGCTACAGAAATATCTAGCTGGTCGTCTGGCCGCGTGAACTCGCGTCCTTGCTAATTTTAAAGTCCTTAAAGTTTGGCGTTTATGAGGTAAGCGAGTGTGACGTAGGGTTGGCAGAATGCCGCTAGTACTCGGAGGAAAAATCGGTGAGACTCGTGCTGCGGTAAATATAGCTCGGTCCCCGCGTCGCACCTTGAGCCACGGCCGGGCACCTCGAGCTATATCTAATCTATCGAGATCTATCGACACAGACTCTCCGACGACGCTCTTTACCAAATCCCTAACCATTAGAACTATTTGGAACTTTCACCTCGGCGTTTTCGCTCAAAATCTTTCAAACTTCTCAAACTTCAAACTATTTCTGATTTGCTGATTAAATCTTTCACAAAATTCTTATTTTAAAAATACCTACCAGTACCACAAGATTCTAACATCAATTCAAATAATGTAATTGACAGCTATGACGCAAATGACAGTTCCACCTAAACGTCATTCCTAAACGCTCTAAAATTCCACAGCGATGCTGCCAGCACTAAACCATCGCTAACAATCGAAATAACCATGAACTAATCGTATATCATCGTATAGGCAGCAGATGCGCCGACCAAAACTGCCGAGCGCCCATCAATACCTACCTAATTGAATATAATACACCAATTTGTGTTGGCGAAAATCTGGCGCGTAATATGCGGTGTCCATATATCGTGCGATAATGTTTTCTATGGGCAGCACGATGCAGTCAACGATGCAAGCAGAACTAAATTTAGTGCGAAAATAGAATCGGAACAAGGTAATAGGTATAGCGTAGAGGTGGGATTGGAGAGAACAAGCGAACTCTGTGTTGAAGAAACTGACTCGAAACGACACTTCATTACCTACCAAATATTTAATTTTAATGAGCAACTACTATTATGACTTATGAATAGGCAAAACTGGAATATTTCAATCGAATTCATTCCTTCATTAGTATTATGTTGCATGCCATCTGACAATTTGTACATTGAAATCTGTAAAATCTCCATATTTACCTGAATAATCTCATATTTACAGATATTTCTACAAATAAATATGATCTTTACCTTTTAAATTCAAAGTTTTCTTGTAGTTTCAACTGCTGCAATTTTTATGAGTGCACAATCTACTGGTTGAAGAGATAATTATTTATCTCAGAATATCGCAGAAAATATAAATTCGTACATCATTTATCGCAGAATTTGTACAAAAATGTACCTACGACGATTTTCTGCGATAACTCATTGTTATTGAAAGCGTTATAGCAACCTTTTTTGTCATTAAATTTTAAATCTTAGTAGATACTTTATTGATTTGTTTACCAACCCTTAACATAACATAAATAACATAAAAATAACATAAAATATATTAGGTATCTACGTAAAGTCACCTATTTATCACATACATCAATCCAGTCCCACTATAATTGGGATAATTACGTAAAACACACAACACAAATCTCATCAAACGAACCACCAAAAATCGCATAAAACGAGTGAAAAAGCGCCGCGACTTTCCTATAATAGAACGAGGCATAGTAACTACACAGTGGTCTGTGGCACGGCGCAGTGGCACAGATTATATAGTATTGACAGTGCGTTGCGCAAACGGGCTGAAGCTATGAAGTGAAACCTGAAATGGATCGCTTCAGGTTGACTTCATAGCTTTATAGACGAGCTTTGAAGTGAAATTGGAGCTATTTATTGTTACTACTACTAGTATATACCTACGTATTATAATTAGGTGTATTCTGGATGCGGCTTGCTGAAGATAGGGCTCTCATTACATCCTACTATTATTACAAACGCATACGTTAATTTAAAATTAATTAATTAATAATAAATAAGTAAATAAATAAATACGTTTGTAAGCATAGATGGATAGATGTTTGTTACTCTTTCTCGCAAAAACTACTGAACGGATATGAATGAAATTTGGCACAGAGATATATTAGAGTCTGGAATAACAAATATTTTAGATAGAGATAGATAGATATTTTATCCCGTAATTCCCACGGGAACGGGAATTACGCGGGTGAAACCGCGAGACGCTGCTTGTAATACATAATATGTCCAGCAGCGGAGTGATATAGGCTGATGATGATGATGATGATACAACAAAAATGATGCAGATTAGAATAATTACAAGTCGAATTTCGTGTTACAGGGTGATTAACATAAGCTCCCGCGGGCATTATGAGTTATCAATAAACAAAGTTTTGAAAGCAAGTATTATTATTGTTTTATTAAAAAAAACATCCAAAAAAGTCTTAGATATTACTTAGGTATTCAATTATTGTTATACGCTTCAAAGAATCATTGTTCTAGTCAAGTTAATATTGCTAAACTGCAATAGCTAAACTTTGTTTAAGGAAACAGTTGTTTTTGTGTTTCCCAAAGCTTATTCTTTTAATAACATTACAGCCCAAGCCATAAACAGCAGAACAGACATCGGACGATAACAGTGAAGTTGTATAAATATTCACACTATAACTAAGCATAACACTAAACAATAAGGAAAAGGAAAAACAGAGAAAAAGTAACTTTCATAGATAGCGAGGTCTTGAAGGCCATGTTAAGTTGGATAATTCAGTATACGAGGTATTTTCTGTTGTATTTTGACGATATTTAGTTTAAGTTATGTTTGAAATTCCATAAGTTTTATTTGCCTACTTTTAAGATTCCGACGATGCGTTTTTTGGTGTTTTTTGTAAGTCTTTAGACAGTAGCCTGATTTGCTTGAAATGTATTAACAGAGCGTACATAAAATGTAAATTTAATGAACACTTGTTTCAGGAATTCTCAAAAAACTCCTGGAAATCGGTTATAAAAGGTCATTGAAGTTTGAGATTCATGATTTGGCTCCGTATTGAAATGTCTCCGGATAGGTACTTAGTAAATTCTCTGTAAGTATTTAATACTTACCTAATTTAAAACATTTTCTTTTCACGAATTTAAAAAAGAAACTTATTTAAAGGCGTAAACTTATAATACACACAAACGTAGAAGTAAAAATACTTACATAGTAAAATATATATTACTACGTTAGTACTGAATTAATATTGCGAAAGAAGTAGATATAAGCTCTAGATCTGAAGACATTTATTGGTAATTTTTAATAGCACAAAAATAAATTTGTTAAATTTGTAGATAGGTAGGTACAACGATTTACTCATTCCTGTGTACCAAATGATTTTGTTACCTAAATAATTAAAACAATTTGAACTTGCCATCAGACGATTTATAATTGAGGTATCTCGCATCAGATTTTTCTCTCACATTTTTCGAATGTCGAACAAAACAAAATATTTCCTAGAAAAACCGTCACTTCGCTCATTTAAAAGACTATTCAAAGTTTTAAACAGTATTTTTAAAGCAGCGAAACTAAAAAAACAGAATAGACTCCGCCCTGAGATTCAGATAGAAACATCTAGAACGCGAAAGACGTCGAGCGCAGGCATAGATAAAGGTATCGGAGAAAAGTGAAATCATTTTTCAGAGGCAAGCCTTTTGTACCGAAATAGAGAAACTATCTTGAAAATATCCTATTTAGGTAATGTAACTTTACCTATCTACAGATTAGAAGAGAAGAAAGATGAGAAGAATTGAATTGCGTGATAACTTAAAAGAGAAAATATTTCAGAAGAAAATTTAGTTCTGATACTGAGTGTCTTTTTTATGGTGCATTTTGAGTGAAAAGCGGAAGTGAGAGCGATAAATACATAACCAATGTTTGTTTCTTTTCTTGGGAAGGTGACTATACATTAAATACTGTGTTTATTATCTGTCTTCAAAAATATAATTGAAAAAAATTAAGATTATGCGGCTTGTGTTCTCGATATTTATTTTATTCATTTGACAAAGAAAACTCCCCTAATAAATTATGCAGATTACTGCTGTCATGTAGAAATTGCCACATGTCAACTTAAAGTCAACATTATCTATCGCGCAACAGTTTTTAGAAATATATAGCTTATTTTTCATAGAAAAATGAATGAATGCTCCTTGCAACACAACCACAATCACTCATGGCTTGCGGGAATCGAATCCGCAACCTGATGCGTCGCCGGCGAAAGTCCGCCCACTGCACCACAGAAGTCGTTAAAATCTACGCTTAGTATTTTCAACATGTCTTACGTAAATATTTTTGGGTCAAGACAACGCCACATCTAGACAACTGTCGCTTACATTTTAGAGGGCTATCTGGAAACATACTTAAAAGTTAGGTTACATCCGTTTTAGTTGAATTGCGTGACAGCTCACGAGCCCCGGATCATAGCTTTTTTAGGTTTTACTTTGTTTACCTGATTATGTGTTACTATACACTAGCCAAACTCGATGTAGAATGTTTGTAAACAAACCACGACACAAAAAACTAAAATTCACTTGCTTGGCGTCGAATTTTAGATATGAGTGTACGAAATATTGAGTGAAGGAAGGATCTTAAATCGACAAGTAATGTAAATTGCGTATAAAAATGCGCGGCAACAGAGTGTATTTTAGGTTAAGTAGGGCGGTTTGTTTACAAACATTCTACATCGAGTTTGGCTGATGTAAAGATGGTGTGCTTTAAAATATATTTAAAACCTTTACCATGTTAACGATAATATAGAACCATCATAGATCTATACAAATATATTTTTTCTGCCTGTTTCCCATATGGGAAATACCTTTTTAGACATTTTAATTAAGCAATAAACATTTTTAACTTAATTCTGTTTCCGTTACATATGCCACATCTGCCCAACTACCCAGATATCTAACACCTTCCATTGTGCAAAGGACTAAAACAGACTAGAACATTGCGTTCCCAAGACGTTAGGTCCACAGAATGTTCTAGACTGCCTGTATAATTCCAAATGCTTGTACCAACCATTACACTGGGTATCTTGTGGTTTCAGACATTTTGGTCCAGGAGGTGCGATCGCCTTGTCAAGATGGAACCAGAGGTTTTAATGCCTTAAACTAAGAAACTTCAAGGAAGAAATAAATAATTCGACAGTTAATTTTCTAACTCTTCGGTCGATTGTTCGACCAAAAAGATCGATTTTAAGAACACTTTTGGCAAACGTTTATTTAATTTCACCTGATCATAATATGTAAATAGGTACTTACGTAGGTATGTGTGGGACAATCTTTGCAACTGAACCTTAGACCAATTATCCTCAACCGATTGAGTTGAAATTTGGCATACTTATGTAAGTTGGGTGATATTGCATAGTTTTAGCACCATCGAGCTGGTCTGAAGATGGAGTCAGAAAGTGGTCATAGGAACACCGAACACCTAAACTGAATGTTACCCCATCGACTGGAATTTTGTCGTTGTTGTTGGATTTATCTTCGCGTGTAATTCGAAAAAAGCTTGTTTAACCTTAAAACTATTTTATAATAATTAATATAAAAATATGTTTCCGGGATCTGGGTGTTTTAAATGTGTTTTTAACAAATATGTGTTGTGTTAAGTATATTATCTTCATACATCTAGAACCCATAAGCATAACACAAGCTCTGCTTAGCTTTGGACTGGATGATGCTGTGTGGATTGTCCAGCGTTATTTATTTATTTATATTATTACCTATACTTACGCCAGACCGCACTTTTTATTATAAACTATGACAATTAATTATACGTGACAAAAATTTTCAATTTATTTAAAGTCGTGTACAACATCAAAATCAACTAATTTAGTTTCCCACGTGCTTGTGGCACGTCCACTATAATTTTTATTCAATGCCAAACTTCAGACCGATTATGACAGCTGTCATAATTCTAGATTACTCAACAAAGGCGGTAAGTTTTCCCGCGTAAGTCTTGTTGGCACGTGGTGGTTGCCAACTGCCAAATGTCCTTGACACTGACAATGTCAGTGTTACTATGATTTCTGGTTCTTAGAAAACATTGATACACCTAAATGTTCTAATAAATTGGCGTTTTAAAAATCTAAAAACTGACTTCTTATTCTTAAAAGCAAAAACGAAAACATCACCAATGTAGCGTCGCCTTCATTGCTGTCATTGAAATAGGTACGCATAAATAACTCAAAAATTACTGATCAGATCTTGATCAAATTTATATGGATTCACATAAGGATCAGAACTTTTAGGATCAGAAAAAAATGAAGTAATCAGATTCACCTTGAAAAATGTCTACAAAAGTCGAATTGCGAACCTTGTCCTTTTTATAAAATTAGTTTAAAAAATTAGGATGGATAACTTTTATTTGCGATTTAGAAGTATCAAAACAACGGCGAATTCATTTCAACATACAACACAAGCCGTGAAGCTACGCGCTAGTATAAAGAGCAAGAAATTTTATTTCACATACCTCAATGTAGCAGAGTCTGTAAAAATGGACATTTGACAGTTCCCGTAGCGAAGTTAGTTACGATTAGGGCTGCCACCTCGAAAGTCTGTCACCCAGGACAAGAAACGTGATAACCCCGGATTTTGGATCTTACTACCCGGACGTTTCAAGAGATTTTATTTTTTCTAAGTTTCTAACTTTGATTATATACTTGTCTAGATAGATAGTTCGAGCGTCAAAACGCCAAAAAATATATCAGCCAACTGTTGGCTCATAAGCAGATCCCGCCTCGACAGTGGCGACTCTGACTTTGTGCGGCGCACACGCGTTTCGTGACAAATAAAGATGACGATTTGCGCTATAAAAGTGAGCAGGAATTACAAAGGACGATTGAAAACAACTAAAGAAATTACTTATCATCGGTAAGTACACTTTGAATCACTGTAAGTTAACGAAACAATTTAATAATAAAGTTTTAATGTTGTCCTTAAATACGATGCCATTTGACGCCATGTTAACTGGGTTGCCTGCTCTATGAATACAACATTTCCATAGTGAATAATAGCTAATATGAAAAAAGTATTTAATCACGACCCAACAAATGTTTTTCGAGATTTTGCCGGCGCCGTAGATTGAGTCGAAACTGCTAAATACCCCCTGCCCCCCATAAGACTGCCCCTATTGAGGTTGCAACTAGGTACATGCCATAGAGATAGGGCGTTTCTGATTGCGGGATCGCTTTTATACGAACCCGTTTTCGTTTCTTATTCATCGTCATCATAATCATGATCAGCCTATATTAGTCCACTGCTGGACATGAATGATGACATGAAGCTGAAGACAGGGCGCAATGGCGCTCATTGGGGGAGGCCTATGTCCAGCAGTGGACTAATATAGGTTGATGATGATGATGATGAATCCATATGTACAACATTCTAAAAAGTAAATTAAAATTTAAAATCAAATAATTATAGATGATCAAAATCTAAACATTTTTTCCCTATTATTATGGGAAATATTCAAGAGCTGGTATCACTCAGTACAGCCACATGTGACGTAGCACGCTTGTAGTTACACATACTTGTGTGCGTAATTCGCACACAAGCGCTTCAATTCTGGCCTATTGTTTTTGTTGCGATTGCAGCGCAACACTCCATCTAGACAAGTATATAATCAAAGGTTTCTAAGTGGAAAAAATATAGTTTTAATGGTTTTAAACATTTATTTATTATTTTTAATCAATTTAAACTAAATTACGTCTAAAAAGGAAACAAAACAAAATATTCTTAAAGTTTTAAGGAACTTACATTTCTCGTTTCTTTAAATAAAAGAAAATTAGACTCTTGTAACAAAAAAAAAATATCTCTACTCTTTTAACAAAACAAAATTTTCTTAAAAAGCTTTAAAAGGAACTATTATCAGTCTTACATGTTTAATGTCTGTAAACATAACAAAAAAATTACTCCTTAACTTAACGAAAAAATCTTTTTAAACTTTTCAGTACTACCACATTTTTTACTTATTTAAATAAAACAAAGAAAATTGTACCTATAACAAAACTAAAACAGTTCTAAAAAACTATTACAAGTCCTACATTTTTAAAGTCTGTTTTATTTCTCAGGTTTTTCGTATTTATCAGCCTTGCCAATAGCTTTTAAAGTTTCTTCCTTGCTTAACAGAAATTTATAAAAATCAACACAATTATAATCTTTAAAATTATATTTTATTTTTATCACTGAGACTGTTTCTATTTTAAATATACTAAAATGTAAAACCCGGACTACAAATAAAACCCCGCCCGGACGCTCCCCGGACGCCTTCTAAACTAGGACAAATCCGGGGAAACCCGGACGGATGGCAGCCCTAGTTACGATGCTCTGACGTTGACAATGACAGTGAGTGACAGATGGCCGGCTCGGTAGAATATAGAGGACGCACGAAGCCTCGGATAAAAAAGTAAAATATTATCAGATTATCGGGGCATTGTATGGGGATGAAGCAGATATCTATTAAAAACTATTAACTGACTTTAAATTCTTTACAGCCAGAATGTAGCTTGTAATTAAAAAATAACCATCAGAATCGGTCAGAATTTGCTAAGCAAAAATTCTGGGGTAACTTATAAAAAAAATACTTAAAAGTGGTCAAAATTTGAAGTCGGTTGTTAAACGATTTTAAATTTCAACCACTTCGCCTCACCTTGCTGTACAAAAATATGGAAATTATAAAGAATAACTCAAAAAGGTAATCTAAAATCGAATCTATCTTGACTCAATTTAAAGTAAGGAACTCTAGGTTTCTCATTTCAAATGCGGCGTTCTTGGATGTGTCTATCAAAATACCTATAGCGTAATTATTCTAAGCCTATAGCCTAAAGATATAATCCTACATGCAAAAGATTCATACTATTTATCACTACATAGTATAAAACAAAGTCGCTTTCCCGCTGTTTTTCTGTCGCTCCTATGTTTGCTCAGGTAGATCTTTAATGCAAGGCAACGTATTCTGATGCGATTTTTTAATAGATAGAATCATTCAAGAGGAAGGTTTATATATGTATAATGGGTCGCTTGTAGGTATAAAGCTGAAAAGTTGTTATACTAGTTTAAACGCCCTCATCTCTGAAACCACCAGTTGGATTCGAAAAATATTTTATATACGACATAGGATAGATTTATAATTCTCATAAAATAGATTTATATTCCTCTTAGAATATAGATATATACGTGCCAAAACGGGTCGGGTTGCTAGTCAACTTAATCTGCAGTTACAACCAGCCTATCAAACCAAACTGCTATCATACAAAGTTCCAAATCTCTGCGCATGATGAGGCCATCAGAATGCAAGCAGTTCACACTCCACTGTTACTTTTAATGTTTCAAATAAAGGTTCAGTTGCGACTGCCAAGTTGGCAGGATTGGACCGGCTGATGACCTGTCATTGATTGACCTTGCATTTTACATCCTAGGATGATTTCACTTTGACAAAAAAATTAATCTAAGCATAAAATATTGCGTTACGGGATAATTGGCGTTAGTACAATTTTGTTACGGTAGTTTTTTAGTTATATTTTAAATTTTAAACTTAATATTTTATTGTAAAAGATAAACTAAAACACCGTTATTCGGTTTAACTATAGGTAAGCCTCTTGTTCAACAAAAGACAATCGGACAGTTAGCTACTTCGTTGATTTACTTTAGTTTTTACTTATTTTATTTTAATATAGACAAAACTTGTTTTTTCTTTGATTAATCTAGAAAATCAGTAACTCAATATCTTTATTTCTTTAGGCTTACAAAATAAGCACTTAGAAAAGTCAAATTTATATAGGTACATAATTATCAAAATAATCTATGAAACAAAGTGATAATTGATTTCCCCTTCGCTTCACTTTTTTGTTCGTCAGTTATGGGAGCTTTTACTGTTAAGGTATATTGTATTTTTGGACTTTCGTTGCTGGCTGTACGTTCGCATCAAATATATAATATTTTACACATAATATACATAATATATATGATTCACATAAAAAGAACGTGATGTTAACTCTAGAGAAAAACCACAAAATGGCCGAACGGAAACGATTTTTGAAAACAACAAGTAATTTAGTTTTCCACGCATTTTCCTCTAAAAATACTTCCTAACGACACGACAGCATTACTCAGCCATCTTCTCGACCTTGGATGCTATGATTAACATTTCCCATAAGAAAGAGATGATTTATGGGATATACAGTTTCTCATAGACTGCCGACGCATACTAATGCCATAGACAACAGATTTCTAGTTTGATGTTTTAGGGGGAAATGAATATTTTTGATTGGACATTTGCACGTCTTTTGTTTTCTTTGAAAGTAGTGTTTTCTCATAAAACAAAGGCAACTTAAAAATCTGTTAACTCGGTGTTGACTAAATGCTAAGACCAAGTAGGTACCTTACGTTCCGTAAGGTAGACGGAGCATATGGTCACTGTCATCCTATAAGGCGATGTAGCCGATTTGATATTGTTTTGGTTTTGTTTGATACCGTACGGTGACACGTGAATGTCAGATTGAGAAAATGAAAATTTGTGTTTATATTTTATTTGTAATTTTGTGTTTTATATATAATATTTAATCGAGAACTTAGTATGTAATGACTTGTGTAGCTGTGGGTTGTAAAAGCCGTTTGGGATCTTTATGTGAAGATAAACGCAAGATATCTTTTCATCGGTAAGTCTATAATCGTGATAGACGCGGATATTACATGTATTTTCTTTGCAATATGTTGAATAGTTTTTTGTACATAGAATATAATAACTGTTTTACTACGTTATTTACAGCTCATTAGCAGTATAATTCTATAATTCACTAATATTAAAGTACAATACGAAAAACTGACATCTGATGTACCATTTTGATGCCACCTAGTGAAGTACTGGTAGTTGTCGATAATTTATTGTCGATGAATGTCTAATACTGGTTGACAAAATGATGATTCAAAAGTAAATTGTCGTAATTTGAGAATTATACCTACCTACCGAGATAGTGCTACGGTACCTACATGGACCGACTAAGTTGGAGTTAGAAATCAAAACTTGATTATGGTGTCGCTAGTAAGATCTAGGAGACTAAAGATTGCAATGTAGCTAGAAGTTCACAACTTATTCTTATCTTTCACTTCTAGATATACAAAATATCCAATAACAAAAGAAAAATGGAAACAAAACTTGAGAAGACATGTCTGGGAGCCATCATAGAATTCTCGTTGGTGTTTTTTATATTTCCATGTTTCGTGCCACAGAATTGGATATCAAAGGACTTACAAAAAAACTTTGAAAATAAAGGTTAAATGATAGCATCCAAGTGGTATCTAAGCACAAAATATTTCAGTTAAGTATAGTAGTAGTATACGACGTGAAAATACTTTAAAAATAATTTCGTTTATGTTAATGTAACTAAGTACCTACCTACCTAAGTTTTCTCACTGCTCATATCCTAAATAACGACGGCAAACAACCATCACCGCTTAACCCCATTTTAAATAAAAACATAATTATTATCAAGAAGATTTATCAAGTTTATGTAAGTTTTAACAAAATAACCTTAGTAGGTCTTTATTTATATACCTACAGGGTCAGGTACCGGTTAAGTCGATCTAGATCCTTGAGGGGGTTGTAGTTTCAATCATTACCAGCTGATTGATTTAATCATTATTGACTCACATACTCCAAACTTAATATAAAACCCCACAAACGCCAAAAAATATAGGTGATTAATGAATATTGGTATATCTTTTCAAGTAAAATTACAGCTTGCGGATTTTAAACATAACTGAATTTATTATACTCTTTTATAATAATATATAATAATGCTGGACAATCCACAAAGCACCATCTAGCCCCAAAGTAAGCTACTCAAAGCTCGTGGTATGGGTACTAGATAACTGATTTATTAAATACATTATTATGCATAGATATACATTTTTTATAGTACATTTATACCCAGACCAACGGAACATAGGTATATCTGCAGATCGTTCACAAATTTGTTCTGAGGGGTTTGATTCCCGAACCCGTAACCTCCTGCGTTGCAGGCGCACCTTTGCCCACCGCGCTACATCGGTCGTCATGATCAACATACAATGCAGCGGTTACAACAAACCTGCTTACTGAAATCATAATTTAATCGATAAGTACAGAATTTCACATCACTATTCTCACATTTCAGTAGAATGTCAGACAAGAATCAGATTGACCACATACGTATTTGAATGTAACTGAAACTGAACTGAAAAATTATATCTATCTTTTTTTTTCATATGGCATACTCCCAAAGAGCAAGAAGTCAAAACAGTGTCAAATGTTCGTTTTTATAATGTTACATCTAGTTACTATAATATAATCTTTGACTAAATGCAATTTATATACAGGGTTATAGGTATCTAATGATTAATCCCTTAAAGGCGACTTGGGTGAATCAAGACTAACAACTTTTGTTCTATGACTTTTGCCAAAACGTAATACATCTCCAGTTTTATTTTTTTTAATTTTAGCGGGCATTTCTATCAACTCCCGTTTGCCTCACAGCAACCCCTTTCTTTATTTGCTAGATATATGAATAAGATGTACCGAACCGATATGTCTCAATCTGTGACGCCTACACAGATCTAAGAACATTAGAACTGGAAATTTGCTTATAATATTTTTATTTGTATGGGAAAAAAATCATTGAATTAGAAAAAAAATCGTAGAACAAAAGTTTTTAGTCTTGATTTACCCATGTCGCCTTTTCGAGTTTAATCATTAAACACCTAAAACCCTATATAATTAAAAAACTAGATATTCATGGCTAATACTTTTAATAGAGAAGTATTAAATGTATGAAAGTTGAAATACCTACTTGCAAGATAAATCCATAAATATGAAATGAAACCTTTTTGATTGCCCAACCCAAGGAAGTTTCAACAAAAAGTACAATTCATCCTCTGAGTATAGATTCTGTACTCAGAGGCTTTATTCAAGCTCTCTCACATCTAGCCTGTTTTTATAGAGAATAGACAAAACGGAAGCGGACTGAAATACAAAAATAAATCAACCGACTCTATAGTCTATAAAAACGCTGTAAAATTCTCTGCATAAAAATTGTGTATTGAAAGAAATTTAGGTGCCCATATTTCTTTCAATACACAATTTTTATTTAGTTGGTTCTTTTTTTTTATATTCGTAAGTTCGAAAGCAGCGCGCGACTCACACTTGACGGATCTTGTTTATATTCGGGAACTAAAATACATTATAAATTCCTTAGATAAGTTTTGTTTATATTTAAGAAAGAATTTTTTTTTAAATGTCGTGTTATTTTTTATCAATCTCTTGTTATAGATATGAGGGTATAGTCCAACTACTCTCTAGATACCTACTACCTTATTTACTACGTTCCGTACCTACCTACTACCTACTCAAAAGGGTAGAGCGGTATGAAAAAATGTGTTGCCACTCGGAAAATTTCAGAATACAACACAATAAAGTTTATTACGCAGTAAGAGGCCCTATTTCTCATTTACCCTCAGAAACTCAGAGGCAGTAAATGAAAGAGAACTGTAAATAAAGATTGAATGAATTTACTGCTTCTTACGAATTGATGTGTAGATAAAATATCGACATTTATTTGTGTGTTTGTTTGTATAGCACTTAACTGGGATATTTACTTACCATGATTTGGATTTTGGAATTCTTTGTAGAAATATTGCAAAATGAACATATTATTCCAAATATTTCAAGTGCTACCAACTGTATTATAGTTTCGAGTTGCATTCTTTGCAAACAATTTTATACATCCGCATATACATACGATTGTAGATTTGTCATGTTTGTACTTTTTATTCAGCGGTTTTGATTTTAACAGTGTTGCCAACTAAACTCGTAATATCTAGCTTAGTTAATGCTATGACTTACCCAAGTTGTCGATGCGAAAATTACCTGTAATCTTAATTTTAAGAACACAATATTATAAACGCTTAAGTACATAACATCTTAGAAAAAGATCTTATTGATATTATTGATAGTTTTAATAAGTAAATCCACCATTTTTATTTTTAACCATTGCTGTACTGCTAATTTCTCAAAGAGGTCGATCATCTTCTGCTTTGTAATAAAAAAAATTGTTTCATAAATTTTAACCCTTTTCGAAAACATATGTGGATATAGATACAAAAAAAACAGACGAAAATACTTCACAAACGTAGGCCGTAGCCATCAATTCCAAATTTCAATATCCATTTTGTCCATTAGCAAAATAATAATCCATTTACTCCATTAGCTAAATGGATACTCTTTGATCAGAATTCGAAAATTAAAAAGAAGTTCGAAAAATGAAAAATAGAACGTGCATCATTCTTGCAGGGGGTGCATTCGGGAGACATGCACATAAAAATAAATTAGTTACTAAAGTTGTGATCAGAAAAACGGATGAAACATTAATATACTCTCTTGTTTATGGTACAGGTGATCTTTTCTCTTTTTTTATTAATAAATCTGTTTTTTTTCTCTCATCACAACCAAGTATGACATTGATAACAAAACACACCTCCTTTCAAGAAATTACTTATGTTACAATTTTAGTTAGAGTGACTGACTGACTTAAACTTTTAAAATGTTTTATTCTATTCGTTTTTATTGAAACGAGGTGTAAATTATAAGAATTTTTACTTCTTGCGCGTCATTTTATTGTTTTTTAAAACATTGAGAACATTTAGTAGCTTTCCCGGGAAATCCGGAAAAAAGTCACCAAAGCGGTACTTCATGGAGCAGGAAAATGAACTTTAGTCTCAACGCAACAAATAAACATTCGAAACTAACAACATTATACAAGGATTATCAACATTAACAGTTAGTGATAAACATTCAAACATCGAGAGTGAGAAAAGGTGAGAAATAGAAATAAACACACGATAGAGGGGTATAGAAAACATCGAGGGGATACAAAACATCGAGTATATTGTTTGGAACACCGATGCGACGCGGATTCGCACTGCGACAGCCGGCCGGGTATTTTTGGCCTATTTGGTCATTTTTCAGGATTAAAAAAAAAGCGATGCCGTGGTCACATTTGGTTCCAAATTTGAAAATATACGAAGGTTGGAATACAATTCTTGCATGCGTAGTCAATACTTTTCCTTCTCAGGTTCTTAGGTTTTATTTGAAATCTTCAATTATTTTTCTTCTTCTCTTGTGATATGTCGTAATCCCTGATATCCAAAGTCATCTGAATCTAAACTATCTAAGTTCAACCGAATTCAGAAATAAAAACTATTGTACCATCCAAGAAAAACCTATTTAGCAAAACGCAAAGATACAAAACATAGCATAGTTTATGCAGTAGGTAGATAGCACTCGAGTTAAATTAAATTAGAATTTCAGTATCGTGGAATTGGAATCCGGCTGACACGGCTCCGGCGAAGATACGTGGAGGTTCCACCTTAGTGCTTTCGGCCGGCTTGCATTTTGCCGGTTAAATAGCCACCTGAGCTTAGAATTAGAATTTGTATTGTAGGTACAAGGTACCTGGTAGGTTAACTGGTTCATCTGGTTTTAACTAGTTTATTTTTGATTCTATTTTAGAATTCTGTTTAGTTGTTTCTGGAAAATAATGGTTCAATCTGTTTCTTTTTTCAATTTTCATTCTCCTTATTTGATGTCTGTTACCTTGTTGTTTTTTTTTTTGCTGCTATGACGTAAATCGCTACAACATTGGAAGTCCTATTTTTCTATTCAAATTGGTTTATGATATCGTTACGTATCTTTCAACTTTTTTACAAATTTCACATTTTTTTTACCGGAAATTCATATTTCAAAGTTTAACCGATATTTTTTTTAACTCTGTGAATAAACCGAACACGACAAATAACTATGAGTTACCCCACGGTTTCCGTTTTAACTATTTCAGTGCCGCAGGTAATAGAAATGTTCCACCTAGTGACTTTATTCGCAGTCGTTGGCTAATGCCGTTTGCACTGCGTTATTCCAACATTATTTTGCCTGGAATTTACTTTTCATTTGCACTGTGAAATTTAATATTGTGGTTTGTTTAGCCTAAGGCTCTCCATAGCGATGAAACTATTTTCAAATAAGCTATAGAAATGAAACGGACTTTGTGAACAAAATACTAAAGTAGGTACTTAAAAGCCTTTAGGAGAGAAGTGCATAGGTGTGGCTTGTGAAAGGTTAAATTCATGCTTGACATAAAAAGTTTTGAATTTCGGAGAAAATTGTGTTCGGAATTTAAACATTGATTTTGTTTCCTGTCAGATGCTCTAACTAGTTTAAAAATCGAATTAAAGGCGTTCTATAAAAGAGCACTGTTTTTTTTACGTTCTTGTCTTTTAGTCCATACGATGTATAAGATATTTGTATAAGACGTATTTAATTAAGAAGCCTGGTGCAGATTTATGAGAATTTAATATTAAATCAGGTATTGTTTCATAAACAGTGGTAAATCGATAGGTTTAATAGTTTAAGCATAAGAAAAAAGTTCACAAGTTCTATTCACGAAATCTGAAAGCACATAACCGAACATGGATCCTATTAACTGACCAAAGCTAACTGCATCGATCTTTCTAGAACCCTTTTTAATGAACTAGGTACTCCTGTCTTCACATACACATACCTACATAATATAACTAAGTAGATAGGCTAGGTAGAGTCAGCACCTAAAGCAGCTAAAAGTTGGCAGATCATAGTGTAATAATTTGGTTTGAAATTTGACGTGTCAATGGCCGTATTTTGTAAGCGTTAAGAAATAATAGTTATTTAAGCCAACGTAAAGTACTTTACTCAATGATGGGTGCCCAAATCAAAAGAGAGAAAAAAATTTATCATGAGAAACGTATTTAAATTATTAATAATGAAAAAACTTATTCAATGTATTAAAAAAAATCATAGGCACAAATGTAAGAGCTTGAAAAAAAAGTAACGGAAAATAAAAAGCTTTTGTATTGACTGTGTCATAAAATTACAAACTAAATTGGTACCATTGGTACGTTACAAACATGACTTCAAAAAAGTTTGACGCACAGCATGATGCATAATAGCGATGATGCTGCTATGCGTGGCGCAGCATGAACTGTGACACACGTACCACAAAGAAGATCTACATTATGCTCCTTGATGTAGGTACCCACACAAAAATTAAATATTTACAATAAAGAGAAAATTTTTACTAGTAGGTAAGAAAAGAAAAGGTTCTTTACGAATGACACGTATAAACTTTTATCGAGCATTTTTTTTGTTTGTATTTTCCC
Organism: Eupithecia centaureata; assembly: GCA_944547425.1. NCBI lineage: Eukaryota > Metazoa > Arthropoda > Insecta > Lepidoptera > Geometridae > Eupithecia > Eupithecia centaureata. The sequence goes on along the minus strand of OX155702.1, from coordinate 9,526,392 downwards.
GATATTCCAGCTAAGTTGTATTCTCCAGGATCTTATTAAAATACTAAACCAACTAGACTAATAGTAGAGTTGAGTGTTTATAATCATGTCTACAACTATTTTACCATGAGTTTAAGCTCAAACACATCTTCAGAACACCATCTCTAGGATCCATAGACAATATTTTTTGTGATAAAACCTTATCGCAACTTTGTTTGCTAACTCTACATAGGCCAGACATCAGATATAGCTAGTTATGTAGGTTTATAGGTAGACCCTTTGATCCCAGACAGAGGGAGAAATTTAAGGGAAAGTGCCTGAAACTGCCTAACAAATGTAATCCAGTTTTACTAACTGCACTTAGGTAGAGGACATACCCTCATTATGGTAGGTAATAACTTCATATCTATCTATATTCTTAGGAACTTATTTTCTTAAATATATAAGAGTGACGCCTATAGCGTAACTAGTGCAATATTTTTGTCGAAATTGAAAATAGTTTTTGGCATTTACTAGAAGCAATATTAATAAAGAATACCATTAAAAAATTTAAATCTTTGTAAGCTACTATAAAAATGCATTACGAAAAATTACTTGTATAATTTAATATAGAATCATCGGCAAATAAAAAACTTCAATTCAAGATAAGGTCCTATAATAAAATTAACTTAAAAACCGTGGTACATTTTCCCCAGCATCGAACCTAACACCCCTTCAACTCAATCACTATCCCTATCCAATCACTATATATCACTCGTATCGAAATCGTAAACGTAAAAATCTCAAAATCAGAAAATTCTTTACAGCTTAGCAATTATATATAAAAAAACAGCAAAAAGTATTGCCATATCGAACAGATAAAATCTTCCATTAAAGTAGATAGAACTGCAGATACGAATGGGCGTTATGCTACAATGGCGTAGTTTCCCTGCAGTTGCTTACATCTTCCCTCCCCATATCGATTTACCACCACTTACAAATTCTATAAGTCTTTCCCGATGTGACTTGCTTTTTGTCTATGGCTTTTTACTTTTTTTGGCAAACTTACGAATTTGCAAATTTCAACGCGCTTTTCATTTGGTTTAGCTACTGGTAAACATGCGTAAACGAAACGTGTATTTTGTAATGCTTGATATGTAGGAATATTGTATCTATATTTCTGTTTGCCCTTGACATGCTCAAACTTTGGAATTCAATAGGAATATAATTATTTTGTTCATTTTAATATGCTGAAAATTTTTCCTTTTATTTTAACAGTCATTTAGTAATTCAGTAACAGCCTTGTTCGTTCGCGAATGAAAGCTCCGATTCAAAATATAAATTCAAATTTCGGCTTTATTGGCTATTCGATGTTTCATTCTTTATTTGAATTTCCAATCAGAATAACCATTGATTTGAATTTGAATAATACTATAAGAACCATAGCTAGGGTTGCTATGTGCGATAATTCCATAATCGAAATAAAATATTAAAGTTTATAAATGCCAAACAAAAAGCTTGCCAGGTACACATGGAATCTTGGCGCATCCACGTGTTTTACCCTCAGGTGTTTTTAAGTACCTATCGCCTTCCATGAATGGAAGCAAAGAGGTTTACTTCATTCTTCTACGCTACGCAAAAAGGTTTTACTCAATAGGTTTAATATTATAGCTGTTTTATATATGCTATTTTCATTGTTATAACTGAAGCTTTCAATTTTCTCATAGTTTATGTAGATAAGCTAAAAGCTCTACAGTGATTTATAACGCCTGAATATTAAACAAATAATGTTTTTATTTCTTTAAAAGTGACTCACAAAACAATTTAGAATTCTTTTCGTATGATTCGAAATGTCGTCCAAAGATGTTGTTGCCTTGAGCTTTTATAAGCTTTTTATTTACAGTAAATACAATCTATTTCACGTTTTATGCTTTGTAAACATCTATTTGCAGCTTTAAGCTTTTGTTATTTTTTGCATTTGAGCTTTGTCTTGAAGGGTAAGTATAACAACGATTAAGGAAAATACGTCAAGCGACAACAACCAAGCTTTAGGGTCATGACATTTCGTTCTGAATTCAAAATGAGTTTCCGAATTAAGACATGGGTGCGACTAGCGAACAGGCATGTTTCGTAACACATTCATCTCCGAATTCCACCAGGCAGCCCCAGAACTGACCTCCATCGATCTGTTTACTCCGTTTGTTTTCACATCCTCCTCCATCATTTACAACTTCCACGGTCCGTTCATATCGATTTTTCCGTTCGGCCACGTGGCTCAAAACGTCAGAAAGTTTATCTTTAAAAGAAAGTCGGAAAGTGGTCACAATCACGTGGGTCCGATCGATCTGACGGCTAAATCGTACCGAAAATACCCGGGCGGCGGACGCGGCTCTGGTAAGCGACAGTAGCTCACAACATCTGTTAATATCATCATTGTTAATTACATATGGGTTGTTGTTAATATATTGTAGCCACCTGTCCCGAGGAGGGCGCTTGGAGGTATGTCGCTACGTCGTCCACCATGCAGGCGCGCGGAAGATCCGGGAGGAACATAATACGTCAGAGAGAGCGCATTTCGCGAGTGGGGAGCGCGGCGCGCCGCGACCGACTGCCGAGCGCGCGTCCCGCACCCCGCGGGCCCGCCCCGCCGCCCGCGCCTCGCGCCCCGCCCCGGCAGGGCTGCCCCCTCCCGCTTTTCCGGATATTGTAATTAATGTTGATGGAAATGTTTGCTTTTTGACGCAGTCGGAGATAGTGGGAATTAGGATGTATTTACGGTTTGTGGGTTTTGGTAGGGGAATTAGGTTTTATAACGTTATTTAAAATACGATTATTTCTTCAATTTATAGTGCTTTGAATTTCATAAGAAAGACTAGATTGGAGTTGACGTCATAACAATAGGTGTTGCTTTGGTTAAAGCGTCACAAATATACGAATGTTATTTAAAATTCAGGGAAAGTCTATTTTAAATATTTTTTCTGATATTTACATACTTCTTTAAATAAACGAGAACATACATATTAGAACGAATATATACATATTAGATATGCTGCTTATAGAAAGTTCAAATATTTATAATTAATAATATTTTCCAAAAAAAATCAAAACACACCATGCAATTTTCCGGAGTGCCAACCCTATCCCACTACGTCGTAATGCATTCGCGGCACTCGCAGCGCTCGGCGCCACTCGGACCCGATCGGTAAGCGTTCGGTTTTAGTCGGAAAGCTCTTTCAAATTCGGAACGTAGACATGACATATCTGTTTCCTCAACCAATCGCAAACCCTACCATATTTCGATGAAGTAAAGCTGATAATCGATTAAATAATAAAAACTTGAAGTGCCGTCTTCGACTTTCGAAATATCCTAATTTTACCCAGATCGCTTTTATCGTTATAAACTTTATTGCGATAGTATAAAAGTTATATTTGTTTGGTAGAGTTTTTCAGCTGACGCGTCTGTAAGTGTCATATAAATTGCGTGTGTGTGTGAGTTGTATATGTGTGGGTTAAAAACACATCTCAGCGGAGATTTTAGGCAGAATCCCTTCGCTATGATAATGTTTTTGTCTATGGTAACCTAATTTCTGGTAGTTTTTATCAAAGTAAAATGTTTATTCAGCTATTCCTTGATCTTATATTCAGGATTTAGTAATATATTTTGTTTCGTACTTATCAGTATCTACATAAAAACGTGATTTATCCTTAATAAAATATTCATAATTTTTACATTTAAATTTGACTCTGAAAATAAATTGAATATTTCAGCAAATGTATACCTTTTTATACACCTTCCCTTAATTATTTTTAAATCACGTTTGACTATTCGAATATTAGTTTCAATATTACAATAAAAATAAAAACAGAACAAAATCACTAAAGCAAATGAACAAAAAGATATCAACGAGCACAGTATTCCTATACATCTCGTAGCACCTCTACGGCGTAGCAGTGCTACGCGCTACGACCCCAGCGTAGCTGCTACGAGGCTACGAGAATTGACTGTAGTGGGCTTTGTTTATTTATTAACTAGCGACTCGCCCCGGCTTCGCACGGTTTTATTATACGTATAAATCTTCCTCTTGAATCACTCTATCTATTCAAAAAAGCAGCATTAAAATCCGTTGCGTAGTTTTAAATATTTAAGAAGTCAAAGGGACATTTTTGAAAAAGCGACTTTGTTTTATACTATGTAGTGATTACACAATAGTTATTTGTCGTTGTTGGTTACATAGTCTAAAGCGGGTGCATATAAAATTACAAGTTAGTTATTTACATAATATTTAAGCTACGAAATTATTTGGAACGTGGAGTCTGTAATAAACAAATAATGACGGACATTCCACACAGTATCATTCTAGCCCCAAGCTAAGCAGAGATTGTTCTATGGTACATTTATAGATGGATATTTCACTACATAGTATAAAACAAAGTCGCTTTCTCTATCCCTATATCCCTATGTCCCTTTGAATGCTTAAATCTTTAAAACTGCGCAACGGATTTTGATGCGGTTTTTTTTCATAGATAGAGTCATTCAAGAGGAAGGTTTATACGTATAATAAAACCGTGCGAAGCCGGGGCGGGACGCTAGTTTAAATAAAAAAACACCCAGAACCCGTAACAAATATTTGCAGATCGTACAAACGTTTATCCTAAGGCTACAACGGTCATCTAAAAATAAATAATAAATAAATAAAACACTTGAACACCCAAATATTTGTAAACATTTGTCCCGCAGCGGGAATCGAACCGCGATCTTCTGCGTCTCAAGTGGTTAAGTCTTGCGTTATTTATGTAGGTAGCTGATTAGCTTTGTTATATGTGTATTATGTAAGGGCGCGGTGCAGGGAAATGTTATTGCAGAGACGGCGCGCTGGCGCGGTTAGAGTAGTTTGCGACAGAGAATACAATTGCTCCTTCCTATTTCGTACAATTTTTGTATTTTTTTTATTAAAATACACTTTAAAGGAATTGAAAACAGAAAACAATTTAATCATAATATTTCAGTAAAAATTATGAGTATAGTAGTTCCTAGTAAAGTATCAACATTTTGCATAGTTATTATGAATTTTTCAAACTGCGAAAGTTTTTTAGTAAGTAGATATTTGATATATTTTTTGTTGTTTCCTATAAAAAAAATATGATGTTTTTTGTTCTTTTTTTTATAACTAAGTACATTATTTGATTAGGTACGCACTTGTGCAAGAATATTATAAATTTAAGTAAGTATAAATTTAATATCGTTTCTCCTTTTTTTTATATGTTTTAATTTGGTATAAGTATCAATCGATGTATTTTTTTCTGTTTTACATTAAGTAGCTATTATTAGTTAAGAATGGAATCAAATAAATGAGTAACAAAACCAAAAGAATATTGGTGGAACATATTTTACGACACTGGTTTAATGAAAGAATTTTTTTATTTTGTGGTAAAATACAACCATACCTTGAAGAAGTAGTTCAATAACGACCCGTGTGGCGCGGTGGGCAAAGGTCCGCCTTCGACGCAGGAGGTTGCGGGTTCGATTCCCGCCTCGGAACAAATTTGTGTACGATCTGCAGAAATTTGTTCCGTTGGTCTGGGTGTTTAATATGTATAATAAAAAATATCTATCTTTATATATAATGTATTAAATATATCAGTTAACTAGTACCCATAACATAAGCTTTGAGTAGCTTACTTTGGGGCTAAATGATGCTGTGTGGATTGTCCAGCATTATTATTATTATTTATTTAATGTGAAAACGTCCAGATACCCCTGTGAGTTGATGTCCAGCACTCTGACGGGATAGGCCAGGGCCGCCTAATTTTACATTGTGCACCTATTATTAGTTAAGAATGGAACCAAACTAAGTAAACATAAGAAAGCTAGGTTCATATTGCTGTGTCGGGGTGTGTTGTGGCGCGACAGAACGCTATCGGTCTCATACATTTAGTATGACTAGATTCACATTAGCGACAGATCGCGCCACACCCCAACACAAGCTACTAATGTGAATCTAGTCATACTAAATCTATGAGTCCGATAGCGTTTTGTCGCGCCACAACACACCCCGACACAGCAATATGAACTTAGCTCCAAAGTTTATCAGAATCTCTGAAGTTTTCCCAATCTGTAAATAATCAGGCGGCAGTAAATCTAATACACGAGTCGCAAACCCAACGGCGTATATTATATTATACACTAGCAACCCGACCCGGTTTCGCACGGGTAACAGAACAATTTAATACATATTTCCAAGAAAATTATTAATAAATAAAATCATTAATAAATAAAGCTGGACAATCCACATGACATCATCTAGCCCCAAGCTAAGCAAAGCTTGTGTTATTAGTACTTGATGACTCATATACAGAATACACTATATAGTTATTTTTTTTACTATACATAGAAAATACTTACAACCCCGAAACAAATATATACCAATCGTACAAACATTTATGAGTATATATTCAAACTATATCGCAAATTACTAAATAACAGGTTAAATCAAACTAGGAAATAGATTGACCACTTCGTTTTTTTTTCACTTTTTTCTTTTTAAGGTAAAATTAACAAGCAAACCTTTACCTTGATTGTTTTCAAGTTAAACTTATCACAAGCTTTTTATCATCATCATCATCATCATAGCCTATATTAGTCCACTGCTGGACATAGGCCTCCCCTAAGCTTTTTATATCCTCTAGATAATCTAATATTTTGTAGTTAGCCTTATTACAAAGAATAGTGTTGATAATTTGTTCAAATTTAATTACAGACAGACAGATGCGGAAAGTGACTATGTTTTATAATATATACGTTTCTACATATATATAGAATATATACATAGATATCAAGAACTTTAGGAGCTGCATTTAGGCGAGATGTGATTTCCCAGAACAAAGTATTAAATTTCTAGTTCGTTGGGTTCTGCCTTTATCCAGTTATGTGATTGGACGGATTTACTTTTAAATTTGAAACTGAAATAAGTAGTTTACTTATTCTTTGAGCTCTGAAAACTTAAGCAGTCAAGTTATAGAAACAGCTAAAAGAATAAGCAATCTGAAGTGGCATTTGCCCAGCAATGTTTAACGAAGAACCGATAACCACCCTCGACCACGAGTCGGCAAACTTAGTGTAGGACGTCCAGTCAGCCAGGTGGGATGACGATCTGAAAAATCATTTTAATTCAATTACAGTGATACAGGAACATTTTAAGTATATTCCTAAGCTAGCCTAAGCTGAATTTTTATATCCAGAAGTTCTTCTTTACTTTTTTATAAGAGTACTAGCGACCCACCCCGGCTTCGAACTGTTTGATTATACTTTTAAACCTTCCTCTTGAATCACTCTATCTATTAAAAAACCGCATCAATATCCGTTGCGTAGTTTTAAAGATTTAAGCATTCAAAGGGACATAAGGACATGGGGACATAGGGACAGAAAAAGCGACTTTGTTTTTACTATGTAGTGATTAAATAATCCATTCGACAGGTTAACATGACAACCATAACCTTATTCTTCCGCGAAAGTTCCCTCATTCTATGAGTTCCAAGGTTTTTTTTATAATTTGGGCCAATTTCGCATCTACTTTTAGTATTAAGTTAAATAGGCGAACACAAATGAACCTAATGGCTCTATCAACATTAATTACAGATATCTAGAACTGTATATATCTAATTATCAATGAGATAGCAGGAGTTTATCTAACTGGCAATATAGCTGACATATTTCTATGCCGTTACGGCTGTTTTCAAATAACTATAAAATTCGAGGTATTGATCAAGAGAGAATGGTTTTATTTAAAATAAAAAAACGTATTTTGGGTTTATACTTAGGGTTTTGTATGCTAGATAGTGTAATTTATACGCTAAAATGGTTATGGGCTATGGGGCTCAACGATAGACCCAAAACTAACAAAAATCACAAGATGTACTTATGTTTTACAGGGTGATTGATAGCGAAGTGCAAAGTTTGAAGGTGAAGCTTTTTAGTTCTATAAGATGATGTCTGACTATTCCTTTTTACCTAATTATTAAGGATTACTAAAAAAACTCTATAGTTCATTGAAAATATCGGCAAATTGAAAAATAAGTATTTTTTTACTTTATTTCAACTAAATAAAGTGTAGAATCTACACATTATTTTGTACAGTGTACTGTAGACCATCTAACCAAATATGTTTTGATTATTTGCGGCATCAGACTCATGAGCGCTAATAGGAGGCCTATGTCCAGCAGTGAACTAATATAGGCAAATGAAGAAGATGATTTAAAGTTGAAAAGTATCTTTACAGAAAGACAGTTCTACCTTGTTCTATAGAGCGGAGCACCGATATCGCCCGCGGGCGCGCACTATCTGGACACATAAAGTCGAACGGGAGAAATTAAAGAGAGTTACGGTCAATAACTACGGCGGTTTTTGCCGTTTTAAGAAGGGCAGTGGCTCGCTTCTCGTCGATTCTTGGTTGCATAACTACAAAAGAAATTAGGCCTATTTGGTATTTTGTAGATTTCTTTATAACATCGTATTTCATCATCGTAACCATAATTGTAAAAAAACTGGAGTGAAGACCGAGATTCTTTTATTGAAATAAAAATACCTTTTAAGAAATCCTTACAGTTACACAATTTTTCACAACAGAAAACTTTTTAAAATGCTGAATACTTATATCTGTACAAAAATACTTCAAAATATAACATTCTCTGACGTCATCGCAGTTCGTTAAAGAAATTTGATGAAACCCTCAAAAACAGTCTAACAACTACATGTAATAGATAGTTAAAACTATAATTTCCTGTAAAAATGTCTTCCAGAGCATATTCGCTGCGCCGAGGTGCTAACTCGCCGCCTACATCAAAAGATAATCTTTGGGGTGTGTAGACCTACGAATTAATAGATAGGCCCTATGTTAAAACTGAGTTGTCTTGGAAACGTTTCAACGCTATTTCTTTCACTGATTTATTTGATGGAAAGTTAACTATGTATTATTCCAGAGCCCAAATTCCACTAAATAAATCGCTTCACCATTTAAATAGTATAGTGTCAAAATGTCAGTGTTAAACTCTTTTTGGTATTCTACTAGCACAAACTTTTTGAGGTTCATTCGTAGCTGTGACGATTACATTTATGAGTACGAATGTGACATTCTAATTATGAAAGTTTCTTCAAGCGGAAAAAATAGTAGAATACCAAATGCACAAACGTCATTTTAATCATCTTGATTGAATGGCACTATTGAGACCTTTGTTTTGACATTAGTGGAATTCGGTCCCTGGACTATATAGTACCACCACGTCGATTCTAAAAATTTCACCCTATCCATTCAGTAGTTATTACGCGAAAGAGGAACAAACACCCATCCATCCTAAATATATTAAAAACGCGAAAGTTTGTAAGTATGGATGGATGGATGGATGGAAGTTTGTTACTCTTTCACGCAACTACTACTGAACGGTATATGTATGAAATTTGGCACAGAGATAGATTATAAATAAATAAATAAAGAAGTAAAGTTATAGGTATATAATCAGTCAAAGTCAAAGTCGCTTTCTCTGTCCCTATGTCCATATCTCCCTATGTCCCTATCTCCCTATATCCCTTTGAACGCTTAAATCTTTAAAACTACGCAACGGATTTTGATGCGGTTTTTTTAATAGATAGAGTGATTCAAGAGGAAGGTTTATACGTATAAAATAAAACCGTGCGAAGCCGGGGCTGGTCGCTATTGTCTTACAAATGTTACCATGTATGCGAAGAAACGTCTAAGGCAGTGCATAGGTCAGCCTTGGAGGTTACTCCAAGTCTAGACCATTCCTAGGTCTAGTTCGTAGGCTAACCGCGTTGTAACACGTTATATAAATTCCTATCCAATATTCACAAATTCCGGAACATTTTAATGTTAGAGCGGCGTGGCGCCATCGTCTTATGCATTTAGGAAATAGATTTATAGCATGTTTGTTGGAGAAATGTATAAAATTCTTATAAACAATTCTTACAATTAATAATAATTTATGATATCAAGTTAGTTTTCGTTAAGATATGGTTCCCTTGGCTATACGGGCTTTCATAAATTTCTCACATGAGAACCTTACTGAATTCCGGGATAAAAAGTATCCTATGTCTTTCCTCGTACTATGACCTACAATCATGCCGAGTTTTTTTAGTTTTATTTCATTTAAATCCATCAAGTAGTTTCGGTGTGATGCGCGTTTACGAAACAGACAGACAGACAGACATGAATGAAAAAAAATACAGTTTTGGCTTGAGTATCTATAATAAAGTGCCCTACAAAAAAAAATTCAAAATATCTTCAATGTACAGAATTGGACAATACAATACAATACAATACAATACACTTTATTGCACACCAAAAGAAATAATGACAAAATACAGGAAAACAGATTTAACAAAGTTGCACAACGGGTTAGGTACAGTTTTATTATAAGTATAGATAGATACCAATGTATCATTATCCTACTAAAATTATAAACGCGAAAGTTGTAGTCAAAAAGTCGTCGTAAAGTCCATCCACGGTTGTCTGGTAGAGCGATAAGACCGCCAATAGTCACTTAGTATTTAAGTAATTTTATTACATTAATTTTATTGTACTTATATTGTTATTTCTTTTTAAGTGTGTAATAAAGCGTTTTCCATCTATCTACATACGTACTGCAAAAAAAGTTTGTAAGAATGGATGGATGTTTGTTACTCGTTCACGCAAAAACTACTGAACGGATCTGGATGAAATCGGGAACCGAATCCACAACCTCAAGCGTCGCTGCGCCAAAGAGATATTATACTTTTATTACTCTCGTCTAAGTACACATACTTCATCCCTTTCTTCCAATACAATACTAAATTGAATTAAATCTAGTAAAAATTATAAACACGACACACTAAGACAGAATCTCCCAATCCAATGAATCTTTCGAAGTCAAAGTCAAATGCGGTACGGGCTTTACAAACCGCTAGGAAAGCGCTGCGCGGTGCGAGCGGGGGAGGGGGAATCTACTAGGGATGGGAAAAGATGGTGGTAAGGATGGTGGTTCTTTTAAATTAATATTAGGCCGAAGTACTTATTAAGTGTGAATGAATGAACGATTATGTCTTTATTGCACTATAAAAACAAAATGTAGAATTTTCTCTAAAAATGTTTAGAAGGCTCTTTTAGCCGGTTGAATTATTAATGTCTTGTTATTTTTTTTTTATCTCATTTGATACTTACTTAGATAGTCTTTTCATCTTGGGAACATCTATTGTCTCCTAGAATGTATCTACAAGTTATTACAATCTTTCTTTGCCAAGTGGCAAAAATCAAACATCACATTGCCAAAATTTCAAGGATCCTAAAATGCCCCGATTTTTGATAAGAAAAAAATTAGGCAGGTTTTCCCAAGTACCTAACACCAATAGCTAATAGTGCCAGTGAGACAGCACGCTTTCTTCACAAATGAAGATTTACGCGTTGATTGTCTCGTGAATTTATGACTCGTCCCGATATTACATTTACACCTACTTTACTTCTGCTAACAGGTCTAGCGTCCCTTTTCATTCAGTCTTGAAGATTTTTAAGGAACTCGTTAAAACTTAACAATATTTCCAGCGTCCTATAACATCCAGTGTAGTATCAATAGGTCGTATTTTCATCCACTGTTGCAGAGTTTTAAGACGCTACATCTTTCCACTATTTTCAGCATCCTAGAACATCCAGTATGAATATGTAACACCTGAGTGTAGAATTTCCCAAAAAGTAAAGTTTTTCCAAGTCTTGATCTGTATAAGTTACAGTCATCACTAGTGCGAGCGAGACGGCACGCTTTCTTCCCAAAAGGCATTTTTGCGAAGGCTTGCGGGTGCGTGGAGATTTATGCGTCGGTTATCTCGTGAATTTATTTGTCTGTAAGCTCCTGCACAGAGCGGACGTGGCCAAGGAAAGATCAGAGGTGCCTGTTTAAGAAATACGAAGTTGTCTTTGGTGGCCACCAAACTCCGTTTCCGGATACCACTTATTTATTTTATCATAAACTCAAACTCAAAGTGCTTTATTTCTCTTGGACACGTCAAAAAACTTCATGTTATTAGTTAATAAAAACTAGGAAATAAAGTGCTCACTTTGATTTTGTTCACCTCAATCTTTTTAAGGTAAAGTAAAGAAGCGAACAGAAACCTTTACCTTGTTCGGTTGTTAGTCTTCGAGTTTCGAAATTCACACGTACTAGGTACAAGGTGCATTAAAAAAAGCTTATGATAGTGTTAAACCTATCATAAGCTTTTTTTTAATGCAACTGTAGTAGTTTCATTTTGTCTTTTTTAGGAAGAGATACGAAAACAGAGTTTGGAGGCCTTATTCCTCTAAGTTGGAGGCCACCAAAGGCAACTTCGCAGGTATCTTTTCCTAAACATGACAAAATAATACTACTACAGATGCATTAAAAAAGTTTATGATAGGTTTAACAAACTGTACGTGTGAATTTTGGAAATTCCTTTGTTTAACGAAATTATTTGTTAATATAAGTGGTGGCGCTACTTTAGCTCCTGTTTTCGCCTTAAGCTTAAAGCTATAGATGACGACCTCAGTAGCGCAGCGGGCGAAAGCCTGCCTGCGACTCAAGAAGTTGCGGTTCGATTTCCGCCTTGGGATAAATATTTAAGTACGATCAACGAATTCTCCCGGGGTTCTGTTTTCTATGTATAATAAAAATATCTATGTAGGTATGTAATGTATTGTATTCAGTCATCTAGTACCCATAACACAAGCACTGCATAGCTTGGGGCTAGATGATGCTGTGTGGATTACCACGTGACGTCTCCTGAGACGTGATGAATTGGCAATGCAAGATGGGCCTAGCGGTCCATCAGAGTACCTACAGGCCCATTGATTACACCGGCCGGACACAATTTTTTTGTTTTATTTTTCATACTAGCGACACGCCTCGGCTTCGCACGGTTATTCTACATAAAAACCTTCCTCTTGAACCACTCTATCTACCTATAATAAAAAAAACCGCATCAAAATCCGTTGCGTAGTTTTAAAGATTTAAACATTCAAAGGGACATAAGGATATAGGGACAGAGAAAGCGACTTTGTTTTAAACTATGTAGTGGGTGATAGTGATAAGTTAATTTATTCTTCAGTGAGAAACACTTCTTTAGTAACAACGAAAATTACAATCAAGGAATAGAAAAAACTACAACTAGTTAAACAATTGAAAGCATTGACTCACTTGCTCAATTGATCCATGTTTTGGTAATTGATCAATACAGTCGGATCGGAAATATCCCCAAGCGTAAGAAACAAACATTCTTAAACCTGATATTTTGTATCTGTTTGTAATAGTTTCGCCTGGAAAATAGTTGGTAAGTATGAAATTTAAAGAGCCGTATCTAATCCTTCCTACGTCTATCGAAGAAGTCTCCAAGCGCGGGTAATTGTACAAATTATAAATGTGTGACCGACTACCCCTCTCCGGATTAAAACGCCGCGCTACCGCCGCGCCGCTACGCCGCCGCCGTAACGCCGCCGCGCCGCCGCAACGTTGCCGTTTGTTTATGCAGCGCAGACACCCCGCGGCGTTTTGGATTTTATTGCCGGTTTTTAAATTTAATCTTGCTTTTGTTGGGCGTTTTTGGGGATTTTTATGGACAAGGTTATAGGTTAGAGAGGCCCCTGGGATTGAGTTCAGCAAAAGCTAAGGGAATCGGTTGGGTAGATAAGCGAGTAACCTATATTTGTTTATACCTTCAGTTGATTGCAAGATATAATTTAAAAATCATAGCTGTACATTTTTACTTGTACCAGGTAATTTAAAAATATGCAAAAAAAACTTCGGCGGTACCTTCAGTAATATTTAATTTCATAGATATTACCTTCTCAGAGTGCGAAGGTTTAAGAACTATGATTAGATACATAAACTCAGGCCTTAACCTAACCTATCCATCACGCTTCGACTTTACTCTGTAATTAAACAAGCAAGCTTTACTTTGACAAACCTAAAAATTCTGTCCGTAATCTTCAACACCCAACATGGCACAGGCGCTAGTAGCTAGAAATTAAAAATTTACTCCTACAAAAAAACAAATAGCAATTAGTTGTAAGTGCTTGCCCCTGGACGATATTAGGCGCTTCCTATTTGCCGGGACAATTGCTGTGCGCGGATTGCGGTGAAATGCTCCAGGGTCGTTGAACGGTTTATTGTATCTTGGAAATTGAAAAAAGTATATTTGAAGTGATTTTAAAAGTTACGGAACATTGACGTTTTATTTTCACATTCAGATTCCGTATTATCAAATCAATACGGAATATAAAAACCTTATATTACAAAATCAATATCAACCTAGACCGCATCTTGGTGACAGAAGCTAATTTAACGAATCTACCTACCTATTATCTCTCGTCTCATCATCAGCACCAGATCAGGGCATCAGCCAATGCTATCCATATGATAGTCCATAGCTAAACATCCTTAATAAACGCCACTGCCACAAAAACGTCTTATCACCTAGGTTATTACTTAGGTATTGAGTGAGGAACTGTAAGGATTCTTTTTGTAGGTATTGTAAGGTCAAAATAACGCATAGGGATTGTGTTATAAATTTCTGAAATTTGTATAAAAAACTCTGGTTCGCGGGCGAAGCCGCGGGGCGCATCTAGTTGATAATAATAGGTATGAATACACGGGACTGCGGTCGAACGCATACTGAAAGGTACCTAAGTTAAAAAAAGGTTGGAATGGAACCTGTAGGTCTAAGTAGGTATTATGTGTAAGTATAAATGCCTATTCTGTAGATACCTAAATACGTAGCTATAGACGTAGAAACATGACCACAGCATGCGCTCAAGTGCACGTCGCCGTTTAGCGCTGAAGCCGAAACTAAAAAGTAACGACAAACGTTATGCAACTTCGAGTCGACGGCTAACTGCAATAGGCAGGACGGGGAGCTACGAAACGGTGATGGTCCCTTTATTCAAACCATCGCAAGGTACCTATGTATAAAGATTGTAAACTACCTACAGCACAAAAATCCTAAGTTCTCTATTTGAGTTCTAAATGCTCTAAGCTATTTGACATCGATATTTCAGAATCTTTCCATTCTGTATTCAAAATTTTGACAAAAATCAACTATACCTCTAATAAGTACCTAGTAATAAATTTTACGAAAGAGATTTTTATTAATGGGCCATGTTCAGGTAGGTACCTTACTAACATGAAAACCACCTAGGTATGTACCTACATAATGACGTGGTAGATAAATCTTGAATTTGACGGGAGTAGATTGGTATAGTAAAGTTGTGTGTAGGTATACTTAGATAAGAGTAGAAATTTCCGATATAAAGCATCGTCGATAAGCACCTATGCCCTTACTTACATAAGAGTCTGATGCATCTAATAAAACCACAGCCAGCGTTATCACGTTCATACATAACGCTCCAGAGGAAATCTAAAGTGACAGAATGTTATTCACGTAATAAACCACTTATCAACCATAACGTAGATTGCAGAATTAGTATGATTATTTCTAAGACTTAAGTCAATAGATATATCGATTCCGTATAGTTTTAGCTTTTTTATGGTATCTTTTCTTCGAGCGTAGCTGTAGTAGTTAGCAAGATATAACCATTTATGTTAGAAATGGGACGCACTCGCGGCGCCGTGAATCGCTGCCGCGCGACATGGACGTTTGACGTATGTTTTTGCGGCTCGGCTGGACGTGTGAGTGGGTAACTACCTAATCTGTGATCGAAATACATAGCTTAGTTAACTTCTATGGATGGAGTAAATTGGAGCAGGTAATCTTCTAAATCTAGACAAAATTTACAGTAAACTATTAAAATAAAAACGCTAGGTACTCTTTAAATAACTAGGTAGGTAGGTACTCTTTAGATAACTAGGTAGGTAGGTACTTTAGTGTATTGAGTATAATTTAGGTTAGGTTAGTTACCTAAGTATATTTGTAATTAGTTAGTATACCGGATTAGTATTAAAGGCAATAAATTGTTTTTTCTATTCTATTCTGTCCCCTAAAGCAGCCAAGTAAAATAGCAAACTTTTCCCAAAAAGCTCCTCCAATCAAATCACATTCGCACCTCCGCGCACTTGATTCGTCGCGCGCCATATCGCCACGTTTTTCCCGCGCTAATTACGCCAGTGCTATTACGCCGGAGTTAGTTTTCCAAAGCCGCTGCGGTGCAGTTCTACTTGTCAGACAGACGTTGTATAAACCCTTATTGCTGCTATTGGGCTGATACCAAGCATTTGTAACTGCCTAGTACTACGAGTACCTACCTACATATGGCGTAGTTATGTACGTACCTACGTTTTACAGTAAGCGTAGAGCTTATTTATTTAAATCTAATATTTTTGAAGGGCTTTTAGCCAAACGCTGACTGTGAATAGCTTTCTTAGTATGTACATTGAGTAAGGTGATAATCTTACAAAATTCACAGGTCTGCAAAACTAAGTAGGTAGGTAGGTACCTATCACACTGTAGTTTCAAAAAAAGCTGATAAAATTTGCTATAAAACGTTTTCTATTCCAAATCACTATATATTTTTAACTTTTTATAGTTGAGAACAGATATTACTCGCAAGTGTGATAGTGCATCATAAACAAGACCTAATCTAACAAAATCAGCCAGAATCCTTGCTAACGTGTCTATTTGAAAATTGCATATAGGTAAGTACTCAACTGATGACTAAATGGAACATATGAAAAGGCTCGTTCAAGATTTCTAACACTTTGCGTCCTTTCCTTTTATGACACAAGTTTAGAAATCCAAGCTATTGACTGGATATTGCAGTGGGTCACCAATGCCGTGGACTGTCTAATACCCAACAACAGTCAGGCTAGGTTGCCTAGATGAGGTCTAACTAAAATGTAAGGTAATAAGGTAAGGATTGAAACGAAAACAAGATAATACTGGGATAGGCAATAGTTTTATTTGTTAATTCATAATAACTAATCATATCTTAAAACATTAACTTTGATCAATACAGTTAAAAAAAGGTTACAAAATTTATTGTCTTATAAGTCTAACATTATTTTATAAATATTCTATAACATTTATCTAAGCCTACATCATGTTAAAATAAATGCTTTTTAGCATAAGTTGGACGGTTCACGAATTGTATATTCACAAAATATTAAGAATATCTAATTTACTAAATATTAATCTTAGTAGAAATATAGAATTTCGATACAATATTTATTTTACTTACAACTATGCATGAAAACAAAGGAAGCAAAAAGAGATCTCATTAAAAGCCGCCACACACTGAAGCCGTGGTCGGGCCGAGGCGAAGGCGTGCCGGTTTTTCCTATTGCACCGCGCCGCCACCACCTCCGGTTAATGTGTAGTCTTTCATATGATTCAATAGGATACAACTCGCACGCCTTCGCCTCCGCTCAACCTCCGGCTTCTGTGTGTGGAGACTTTCATAATTTTTGTTAGCAACGTTAGTTGTAGTACACTGCAAATTTGTAATCTGTATGACAAAATACAAAAAAGAACCTCCAACAAAGAGCTAAGGTTATTTTTATTACAGTGCGTAAAACAAAGTTAATGGCGCTAGAGTTAGACCAAAGATGTTCGACTTGTTGGTTACTTAATGCGCAAACAGGAGCGAAAGTAGCGCCAACACTTATTCTATCATATAATTCCGTTAAACAATAGAATTTCCAAAATTCACACATACAGTTTGTTAAACCTATCATAAGCTTTTTTAATGCATCGTTTAGTTTGCGCTTTATCCTCCTGAGGGAAGGTAGCGGATTCAAGTCCCGTAAAATATAATATTTATGGGATGTAGGTATTAATTCTACATATGTCCAGCAGTGGACTAATATAGGCTGATGACGATGATATTAATTCGGGATAAAATAAATATTAGTTAGTCAAACAATGATATACCCTCAATGATTTTTAGCACCGATTTATTGCACTTAGGCAATTAGGTCTTAGGTCACTCCTAGAATACCTAATAAGTTACTAAAACTCTTAATATAACTAAACGAGAAAGAAATAATAGGATTATTCAGCTTATTCGTAAAACAAGGGCCAATTACATAAAGTGCGTTTATGTTAACTTATTTGTTAAGAACTTTTTTTTAGGTACCATAAAAGTGATACAAAGGTATCCTCTATAGGACACATAAAGCCTTTAGTGTTGCCAACTTAAACTCTTCGAGTTGTCTATATATTTTAGGCCGCTTTCTCAGTAAGTAAATAAGGAATCGTATCATCAATACAAACATCACTTAAACACAAAACAAAGAAGATTTCCTTGATGAAGGAGGCTTGGAAAGCCTTTAGTGTTACCAACTAAAACTCCCCAAGTTACATTTTAGGCCGCCCTCTCGGTAAGTAAATAAGGAATCGCGTCATCAATACAAACATCGCCTAAGCACGGAACAAAGAAGATGTCCTCAATAAAGGAGGCTTGGAAAGCCTTCAGTGTTGCCAACTGTAAGACAAGAGTGCTGGCGCGCTCAGAGCCGCGCGGTGTGCTGGCCCCGAGCGAGTGCAAGATGTGGGTTTGATGCTCTTGCAGCTTACGGGTTAGGAAGTCTGGGACGCCATCTGTTGGGGACAAATAAAACTAATTAAAGGATAATGCCCAAAAAAAACCCAGAGTCGATTAAAACAATTATGAACAGCCAAGTACAAGTAGACCTTGCATGGGAGGTCGCAAATACGCAACTCGTTTCGCTTGAAACTATAACCAAACAGACCAGCAGCACAACAATTCCGCAGAGCGCGTTGAATAACTGGTTCATTGTTTTGTATTGTGTGTTTTTTGCTCATGCTCACTCGTGAGAGAGATAGAGAATACAGATAAAGAATTACAATATACGAGAAAGAAAAAGATAGCAGATGTATATCTATTAGTGCCATTACTATACAGGGAGCGAAACGGTGACTGACCCTGTCTCGCGTGCGCGTGCGCAGTCCTTCGTAAGCTTTCGTTGCGACCGTGTTACTTTTTTTATCTCATTTTTATTTTTACGACGACCACTTGCATTTATCAATATATGCATATTTATATGCATATATTGATTTTGAGAATGATTTCCGGCTGTCGTACATATGTGTAACACGATGGAAACGCAGGGGATATATAAACACAATATATGTAATATATAAAGGCATACAATATATCCCCTTATATATTACATAAATCGATAAATCTTCGTTAGTCAATAAGATAGGAAGTTGCTATTGGTGGCCAGTGGCCTCCAACTCTTATTTTGTATCTCTTTATTAAAACAAGAATAAGTAGAAATACTCTATGATAAGTAGAAATACTCTAAGGTAAACAGAAATACTCTAAATGATGTGAGTATAAATACTCTAAGGTAAGTGTAGAAACACTCTAAGGTGAGTAGAAACACTCTAAGGTATGTAGAAACACTCTAAGGTGTGTAGAAACACTCTAAGGTAAATAGAAATGCTCCAAATAGCTGTTAATACTCTAAGGTGAGTAGATATGTAGAAACACTCTAAGGTAAGTAGCAACACTCTAAGGTGAGTAAAAACACTAAGGTAAGTAGAAACACTCTAAGGAAAGTAGAAATCCTCCAAATAGCTGTTACTCAAAGGTGAGTAGAAACACTCTAAGGTAAGTAGAAACACTCTAAGGTAAGTAGAAAAGCTCCAAATACCTGGTGAGAAGAGACACAAGCCCCTGAGATGCGCGTGCTCCCTCTCCGTGAGTCGCAACTGTTCTATGTTGTTGATGACTTGTTGTAAGCGAGCCAGCATCTGTAGAACCTCCTCTATGCGCTCGTCAGAATAATCAGATATCGTGATCTGGAATAAATAAAATAAATAATGATGGATAATCCACACAGCGTCATCTAGCAAGCTAATAAGATACAGTGTTTATATTATAACAAGCGATCCGGCTTCGCACGGTTTTGTTATACGTATAAACCTTCCTCTTGAATCATCTCTATCTATAAAAAAAACGCATTAAAATCCGTTGCGTAGTTTTAAAGATTTTAGCTTACAAAGGGACATACGGACATAGGGACAGAGAAAGCGACTTTTATAGTTTTATACTATGTAGTGATGAGACATCTCACTAACATTATTAAATAGTATCTGCCCGCGCGTTCGAATGGCTTCGAAAGCGTTGTTTTTATGGAAACGTTTTAAGGCTTTATGTCCCACGGAAACTGTTTTATGGGATGAATGGTTCGTTACCTCTTCACGCCAAGATTCACACAATAAGTATTGTATATGTAGCGTGGAATAAATTACTTTCCATAAATTTTCAGCAAGGTGAAAAAAAAGTCTTAATTATGTTAAAAAAGATAAGTTTTTAACTTTCTGTGAGTTTGTATCTGCAGAGCGAGAACCTCTAGCACTGGTGTTATATTACTTAAAAGAGGGTCCCGTACCACTGAAATGTATTAGAATAAGTTAAAGAAATAAAAAAATAATAATAATGCTGGACAATCCACACAGCACCATCTAGCCCCAAGCTCAGAGCTTGTGTTATGGTACTAGATGATATATCTATGTATTGTAATCAATAATAATAATCAATGATCATTTATTTCGTTAATTTCGAGAATAACACGTCACATTTGTTTTACTACATTTCAAAAATTACATAATTGATTTATTTATTTAAGAAACATACAGCTTACATATTACATAAATGTTTAGGTTACTTTTTGAATATAACTTATAGCCAAAATTTGTTTCCAATTATGAATAATGTAATATCTGTCTATGTAAAGTATTGAATTGTAATACATTACATAGATTTTTATTATACATAGAAAACACCCAGACCAATATTTTGTTTTTGTTTTTTGTATCTACCTCGGGCTCCACAGAGTCTGTGGAGACATCGGGACAGTCCGGTCCCTGGGCGCGGTCCCGCAGGACCGACTGCAGGTGCGCCACCATCATGGGGATTAGAGTCCCCAGGTTCAGGGTTTGAGCGAACTTGGCCAGCCCCAGAACAAACAGCTCGGGCCAGCATTTCTTAAAGAGAGTCACTTGGACGTTCAACCTGGAATGATAGAGTATGTTTAATTTTGGACACATTGAATAAAAAAAATACTAGATAACACTACATAGTATAAATCAAAGTCGCTTTCTCTGTCTCTATGTCCCTTTGTATGCTTAAATCTTTTAAACTACGCAACGGATTTTGATGCGGTTTTTTTTAATAGATAGAATGAATAGAAATTCAAGAGGAAGGTTTATACGTATAATAAAACCGTGCGAAACCGGGGCGGGTCGCTAGTAAATAAAAAATAATGCTGGACAATCCATATAGCATCATCCAGCCCCAAGCTAAGCAGAGCTTGTGTTATGGGTACTAGATGTCTGATATCCTGATCCTAATATTATAAACGCGAAAGTTCGTAAGTATGGATGAATGGTTACTCTTTCACGCAAAAACTACTGAACGGATTTGGATGAAATTTGGCACAGAGATAGATTATAGTCTGAAATAGCACACATTATATTTTATAAAAAATATATTTTTTATATTTTATCCCGAAATTTC
This sequence comes from Eupithecia centaureata, assembly GCA_944547425.1. Classification (NCBI taxonomy): domain Eukaryota; kingdom Metazoa; phylum Arthropoda; class Insecta; order Lepidoptera; family Geometridae; genus Eupithecia; species Eupithecia centaureata. The sequence goes on along the minus strand of OX155702.1, from coordinate 9,504,925 downwards.
CACGGGACCGGGGAACTACGAGGGTACAAACACCGCTGTCCTCCACCTTGTAGACGGGCACGGCGCGGGCCCAGCGCGCGAGGGCGGGCAGCAGGCGCGCGGCGCCCTCGCAGTGTAGTATACAGCTGGAGGGAGTCCGCTGTGGTCAGCACACTGGAGTCAGTGCACAGTATGAGTGTAGTATACTGACGGCAGCGCCTTGTAGACGGGCACGGCGCGGGCCCAGCGCGCGAGGGCGGGCAGCAGGCGCGCGGCGCCCTCGCAGTGTAGTATACAGCTGGAGGGAGTCCGCTGTGGTCAGCACACTGGAGTCAGTGCACAGTATGAGTGTAGTATACTGACGGCAGCGCCTTGTAGACGGGCACGGCGCGGGCCCAGCGCGCGAGGGCGGGCAGCAGGCGCGCGGCGCCCTCGCAGTGTAGTATACAGCTGGAGGGAGTCCGCTGTGGTCAGCACACTGGAGTCAGTGCACAGTATGAGTGTAGTATACTGACGGCAGCGCCTTGTAGACGGGCACGGCGCGGGCCCAGCGCGCGAGGGCGGGCAGCAGGCGCGCGGCGCCCTCGCAGTGTAGTATACAGCTGGAGGGAGTCCGCTGTGGTCAGCACACTGGAGTCAGTGCACAGTATGAGTGTAGTATACTGACGGCAGCGCCTTGTAGACGGGCACGGCGCGGGCCCAGCGCGCGAGGGCGGGCAGCAGGCGCGCGGCGCCCTCGCAGTGTAGTATACAGCTGGAGGGAGTCCGCTGTGGTCAGCACACTGGAGTCAGTGCACAGTATGAGTGTAGTATACTGACGGCAGCGCCTTGTAGACGGGCACGGCGCGGGCCCAGCGCGCGAGGGCGGGCAGCAGGCGCGCGGCGCCCTCGCAGTGTAGTATACAGCTGGAGGGAGTCCGCTGTGGTCAGCACACTGGAGTCAGTGCACAGTATGAGTGTAGTATACTGACGGCAGCGCCTTGTAGACGGGCACGGCGCGGGCCCAGCGCGCGAGGGCGGGCAGCAGGCGCGCGGCGCCCTCGCAGTGTAGTATACAGCTGGAGGGAGTCCGCTGTGGTCAGCACACTGGAGTCAGTGCACAGTATGAGTGTAGTATACTGACGGCAGCGCCTTGTAGACGGGCACGGCGCGGGCCCAGCGCGCGAGGGCGGGCAGCAGGCGCGCGGCGCCCTCGCAGTGTAGTATACAGCTGGAGGGAGTCCGCTGTGGTCAGCACACTGGAGTCAGTGCACAGTATGAGTGTAGTATACTGACGGCAGCGCCTTGTAGACGGGCACGGCGCGGGCCCAGCGCGCGAGGGCGGGCAGCAGGCGCGCGGCGCCCTCGCAGTGTAGTATACAGCTGGAGGGAGTCCGCTGTGGTCAGCACACTGGAGTCAGTGCACAGTATGAGTGTAGTATACTGACGGCAGCGCCTTGTAGACGGGCACGGCGCGGGCCCAGCGCGCGAGGGCGGGCAGCAGGCGCGCGGCGCCCTCGCAGTGTAGTATACAGCTGGAGGGAGTCCGCTGTGGTCAGCACACTGGAGTCAGTGCACAGTATGAGTGTAGTATACTGACGGCAGCGCCTTGTAGACGGGCACGGCGCGGGCCCAGCGCGCGAGGGCGGGCAGCAGGCGCGCGGCGCCCTCGCAGTGTAGTATACAGCTGGAGGGAGTCCGCTGTGGTCAGCACACTGGAGTCAGTGCACAGTATGAGTGTAGTATACTGACGGCAGCGCCTTGTAGACGGGCACGGCGCGGGCCCAGCGCGCGAGGGCGGGCAGCAGGCGCGCGGCGCCCTCGCAGTGTAGTATACAGCTGGAGGGAGTCCGCTGTGGTCAGCACACTGGAGTCAGTGCACAGTATGAGTGTAGTATACTGACGGCAGCGCCTTGTAGACGGGCACGGCGCGGGCCCAGCGCGCGAGGGCGGGCAGCAGGCGCGCGGCGCCCTCGCAGTGTAGTATACAGCTGGAGGGAGTCCGCTGTGGTCAGCACACTGGAGTCAGTGCACAGTATGAGTGTAGTATACTGACGGCAGCGCCTTGTAGACGGGCACGGCGCGGGCCCAGCGCGCGAGGGCGGGCAGCAGGCGCGCGGCGCCCTCGCAGTGTAGTATACAGCTGGAGGGAGTCCGCTGTGGTCAGCACACTGGAGTCAGTGCACAGTATGAGTGTAGTATACTGACGGCAGCGCCTTGTAGACGGGCACGGCGCGGGCCCAGCGCGCGAGGGCGGGCAGCAGGCGCGCGGCGCCCTCGCAGTGTAGTATACAGCTGGAGGGAGTCCGCTGTGGTCAGCACACTGGAGTCAGTGCACAGTATGAGTGTAGTATACTGACGGCAGCGCCTTGTAGACGGGCACGGCGCGGGCCCAGCGCGCGAGGGCGGGCAGCAGGCGCGCGGCGCCCTCGCAGTGTAGTATACAGCTGGAGGGAGTCCGCTGTGGTCAGCACACTGGAGTCAGTGCACAGTATGAGTGTAGTATACTGACGGCAGCGCCTTGTAGACGGGCACGGCGCGGGCCCAGCGCGCGAGGGCGGGCAGCAGGCGCGCGGCGCCCTCGCAGTGTAGTATACAGCTGGAGGGAGTCCGCTGTGGTCAGCACACTGGAGTCAGTGCACAGTATGAGTGTAGTATACTGACGGCAGCGCCTTGTAGACGGGCACGGCGCGGGCCCAGCGCGCGAGGGCGGGCAGCAGGCGCGCGGCGCCCTCGCAGGCCGCCTGCAGCCGCAGCGCGCCCGGCGCCGCCTGGCTCACGCACACGCCCAGCTGGAGGGACTCCGCTGTGCTCAGCACACTGGACTCGGCTTCCGCTGGGGGGGGAACATATTCATCAAGTACTCTGCTTAACAAGTCTATCTACGATAACCTAAAAGTGAATAAATGTTTTTTCTATCTTCAATCTACAGGTCAGGCTGAAATTTCGAAAAGACGTCATTCTAGCCCTGGAACAAAGCAGGGCTACTTTTCCTCGCATAAATCAGTTATCATGGTATATAAATAGCCTTGTGCCAAGCCGCGGTTAGATGCTATTACACATATAAATCACATATAGATATGTCATCGCAGACATTCAAATCAGGCAAAGAACAAATCAAAATTTTAGTTCTGACTGTACCTTATTCGCCTGCCCGAGCATTATTCCGTTCGCTGAATTGGATATGTCTAGGAAACCTTGTTGGGTTGATATGCTGAAACATAACTTACGTTCAATCTGCGGCGTCTCTGCTGTGTGCAGCGCAGACATTGGCACGTCAGGCGGGGTGGCGCCGTACGCGGACTGGAGGTACTCGTTTATTGCACCTGTGGACAACACCTTATTCACTATCCTTTAAAGTACATTAATTATGTGCCAAAATGTCCACGAGAGCTACTGCCGACAAACTGTTACACAGTTTCGCAGAAACGTTATGATATAATGTAGTTTTTTGAAAAATAAATAAATAAATACAAAAAAAATACTTTACTTATAGCTGTTCCCAGTTATCAATCCATATCTGTTACCAATCGGTAGCTTAATTCCGGCATTTTTTGTACAGAAAATGAGTCAAAATTATATCTTAGATAACCAACGGCGGCTGTATTGGATATAGAGGATGGTCTTTGCTATGCGAAGATGCAAATATCGATTTAAGATCCACAGCAAAATAATAAATACTGCTGGGCAATTCACACATCATCATCTAGCCCCAAAGTAAGAAGAGCATTTGTTGTATGTATTAAAGATACGTAAGATAACTGATTTACCTAATACGTTATACAACAAAGACACATGTTTATCATACTATATAGAAAACACCCGGAATAAATCGTCGCAGGCGGACCTTCGCTCGCTGCGATACAGAAGTCATCATAGTATTGATCAAGTACTTGAATTACAGTAAGGCCTTTGACGGAGTTAACCAACATATTCTTGTTACTAAACTTTTATTATTCGCGGGGTCCAACAAGGCTCTATGCTAGGTCGCTACTTTATATTTTGTTTATCGATGAGGTCTAGACCTGACCTTACATCAGGTAAGATTCGTGCAAAAGTGAACAAGTATGTAACTTACCGAATTGTCCCATTTTAAACAGGTTCTTTGCAAGTTGTGTTTGCAGCATCAGCTGTTGTCTACGCGCCCCTTCTATATCTACTGCGTTTCCGGGCAAATATGGAGAAACTAAAGGAAAATAAATAAATGAAAAACCCAAAATAAATAAACAAAAGCACAACTTTGTTCGTGTAAAATGTGTAAATTGATGCGGCCTTACCACAAAAAAAAGTTACGAATTAACATGGTTTTGTATGGTGACTTTTGCTAAACAACTGTTAAACACGTGTCTAAGTCGTGATTTTGATTTTTGTGGTAAGGCTGATGATGTTTATGGTTTTTTGCATTTAATAAATCTTTTTTTTATAAAGAATAACTACTAATAGTAACACTCGTAATGTACATCAACACAGTAAAATGATGAAATCAAATAATTGAAAACCAATAAATTAAATCAATATTTTCACTATTTCGAAAGCATTCACTAAAGAAATATATTTATTCTATATTTACTAGATGGCCACTAAACCTATTGAAAGAAACCACCAAGTTTGATCAAAGATTCCTTATTTTCACTCAAGTTATTTACAAAACCACGTCAATCCTTAGAAAAGGTTTGCTTATTCTATAAACAAAAGACAACCGCTAACACTAACCTATCAAAAACTATTGATAGCAAAAACCAACAACCAACGTTCAAGTCCGAAGTTGTTTCTGTTTGCATCAAGTTGGAAGTTGTTTTTCTAAAAACCACGACAGTATCTATAGAAAACATCATATCTAATGTAAACACGTACCATTGTTCCCCTTGTTGTTGTTAAAGGCAACGGCAGCGGCCAGTGCGAAGTTGATAGCCGGCGCGGCGGGGGACACCGCACCAAATGAGTCGCTTGGTTCTTCCTTCATCAGGTGGCTCATTGGGGGCTGTCGGTGTAAATTGAATGATGCTGGACAATCCATAGCACATGTAGCCGTAAGTTAAACTCTCCACACACTGAAGCCGGAGGCGGAGCGGAGGCGAAGGCGTGGCGGTTTTTCCTATGGCACCGCGTCGCCACCGCCTGCGGTATGTGTGTAGACTTTCATAGGATTCCATAGAATACAAATCGCACGCCTTCGCATCCCTTCCGCCTCCGGCTTCAGTGTGTTTCGAACTTTAAGCAGAGCTTGGATAATCATCATCATCATCATCATCATCAGATTAGTCTACTGCTGGACATAGGCCTCCCCTAATGAGCGCCATAGCGTCCATAGAGCTTGGGTAATGGGTACTAGATAACTGATATACTTATTTCATTGTGACATAACATATTTTTCATTAAACGAAAACACAATGAATTACATGAAGATTGTACAAACATATATGACCTGAGGCAGGAATCGAACCCAGAACCTTCTGCGTCGCAGGTGGATCTTTGACCACTGTGCCAAAGATTCAACAATGATGTATGCATAAAAAATTATTCGCATCGCGATTTTGTTTCCGAGGCACTTTCTGGTTGCATCAGTAAGAATTTACAGCTTTAGCTAAAATGATGTACCTTGTTTTTTGTGTCACACAACAAACTAAGCATTATGAGGCCTTACTAGACACTGGCTAATATATTCAAATCGGGACTGAGCGACTTAATACAATAATCCAGACTCTGTGAGGGAAAAGTAACTCCATAAAAAAAAGGCCATAAAGTTGCTTGCGGCAGTAATGCGTAATGTAGCTTGCATTATAGACCAGGGTAGAAGCCTTTCAAAATGATGAAAAAAGAAATAAAAATAATAGTAGGATGAAACCCATTGGAAAATGAGGAGAATGCAGTAAAAACTTAAGGAAAAATAATTTACGGGCGATCTGAGGTCGGGAAGGGGTAGGGGGTGAGTGTTTTAGGGTAAAAAACGGTTAAACTCGATTTCCGGCAGAACTACATGTCCTACGGAAAAAAGTCAAATTATTTTTGTAATTATTTTTCCTTTAATTTTTACTAAATTCTCCTAATTTTCCAATGGGTTTCATCCTACTATTATTTTATTTGTTTCAAAAACCTATCTACCCTGGTCTATTAGGGGCAAGCATGTCCAGAAGAGCTAAGAGACATCACAGTGATCACACACACAAAAAACTGAGGCGAACTGAATATCAATTATCACTTTATTTCTTATATTATTTTGATAACTATGTACCCATAGGTAGTATTAAATTTGACTTGTCTAAGTGCTTATTTTGTAAGCCTAAAGAAATAAAGATTTTGATTTCTGATTTCTGATTTCTGAGTGCTTTAATCCAGGATAGCCCTGGATTAAAGAGAAAACATAGGCTACTTTTTCATTCAATAAATCAGTTGCCTTTGGATAAAAATTGTCTTTTTTATTTCATCATCAGCTCATATTAGTCCACAGCTGGACATAAGCCTCCCCTAATGAGCGCCATAGCGCCCTGTCTTCAGCTTGACGCATCCAGTCGTCTTTCGCAGATCGTCATCCCACCTGGCCGGGCGTCCAACACTACGTTTACCAAGTCGCGGTCTCCACTCAAGAACACGTTTACCCCAACGGTTGCTTTTTTATTTGCGTATTCAAAATTTATTTCATGGTTATAATATTAGTAAAGGAGTATGGATATACAGGGTGTAAAAAGACTACTATCGAAAAATGAAGGGTAGCAATCAGACCATTATTCTGAACATATTTATCGAAAAAAAAAGCGAAAAAAAAATTTACGTTTCTTAAAATTTTTATTTTTTTATCTAGTTACACACCCATAGTACAACACTAGGAAAACATATCAACTCGAATAAATCATTTTTAAAAGCAAAAATAAATAAATTACAAAAACAACGCCATGTATTTTGTACCCAAAGTACAGCGCAAAGTGATCGACCTCAACTCACTCAGCTGTTTAAGGTCACGTGCACTAACACGAGAGCGAGATACGCAACACGCAAATTAGTAGGCCCGATTTTGAATCTTAATTCAATGGAATTTTGTCCCGCAAACTAAATAAACGAAAACCTTATTCCGTTCAGCATAAGGTTTATAACAGCCGCGGAGAGCCGAGGGCGTCGCGCTGCCGTTGTCGTCGAGAACGAACCGTTTGTCGGGATGTGAGCAAGAAAACGAACTCGCGAACCCATATGAGCGAGCGAGAGGAGGATAGAGACGCGGTGTGTCCCCACTCCCCATGAATCTAAACATACGTCGCCGCAGTAGCAAGCGAGCCAGTTGCTTGAAGACGCTTCGTACGTACGGTCGCGGTCCATTCTCTTGTGATTGACCCACGCTATGTAAAAAAACTGTTCACAGACTGTGTAATTGTGTATGTGCTGTTCTGGTGCTGTTATCCTGTTGCTGCCCACCACGTTCGGAGTCCTAGAGAAAGTCCAAGCGGTCTCGGGTAAGTGAACGCGATTTGTCTTGCACTTCTGAGGTTTTTCTGTGATCGGCTCTTTCAAGTCACCTAGCCCGCACTCCGGCGCAAACAAGTCTTATTACACCTCGGCTATTGATTTATTCGGGTTTTATAAAAGGATTTAATTTTGCGGAATTATGTACCTATTATTTTATTTCGTTTCGTCGTCTAGCTAGTCGGTGTTTAGTATTCGTAGTGAACACATGCACCGCGCTGGGTGGTCATGTAAATTGCAATTTGCAACTTTTCGAATAGGTATTGTTATGTTTTTATGTAGTTTCACAGGTATTTGACTTTTAGTGCGTGTCAGTGTCCGAGGTCTGTGTGTGTTTGTAAAGTAGGTAGATGTTGGTATCGGTTGTGTTTAGTAAGTGTGTTTTATTTGCCAACATAATGTTCAGTGCGATGGAGTATGTATGGGCAAATGTTTGTGTTTCTTATGGTGAAGCTCTAGGAAATGCGCCAGAAGTGTTGCGCATTTACTTACTGCGAAAGATAGCCGAACTAGCAATACCCCAGCTGATCTGTCTTTAGGTAAATGGTGAAATATCTACCGAGTACCGACAGCCTAGGTACTTGCTATAAAGACCTTACCTTAAACTTTGACGACTTATAACTTTACTAGCTACCCGCCCCGGCTTCGCACGGGTGTATCACTACATAGTATAAAACAAAGTCGCTTTTTCTGTCCCTATATCCCTATGTCCCTTCGACTGCTTAAATCTTTGAAACTACGCAACGGATTTTGATGCAGTTTTTTTTAATAGATAGAGTGATTCAAGAGGAAGGTTTATACGTATAATAAAACCGTGCGAAGCCGGGGCGGGTCGCTAGTTATACTTATAAAACTTCCTCTTCAATTAAAATTCTTAATTTCACCTTATTAAAAAAACCACAACAAAATCCTTTGAGTAGTTTTAATGATAATTATAGTGATCTAAGCCCTATGTACTAAACATAGGGACAGACAGACAGCGGGGAGCGACTTAGTTTTATAATACAACTAGCGACCCGCCCCGGCTTCGCACGGTTTTATCACTTCACTACATAGTATAAAATAAAGTCGCTTTCTCTGTCCCTATGTCATTATGTCCCTTTGAACGCTTAAATCTTTAAAACTACGCAACGGATTTTGATGCGGTTTTTTTTAAATAGATAGAGTGATTCAAGAGGAAGGTTTTTACGTATAATAAAACCGTGCGAAGCCGGGGAGGTCGCTAGTTATACGTATAAACCAGTCAAAGGGACATAATGATATAGGGACATAGGCACAGAAAAAGCGACTTTGTTTTATACTATGTAGTGATGTACTTATGTTATGTAGTGAGTGAGTGATGCGTCGCGCGCGACTCACGTCGGTGCGGCGGCGTAGGTATCGAAGTGGACGCGTACATTGCTTGCAAACAAAATAATTGAAAATCTTAAAACATGTTTATCTTCGGCTAGAAATTTTTTTTCGGCCTGCGGATTTTTGTTTTGTATAAGTTTAAAGGTGCTTCGCCATCCCCCTTCGTTTTCGATAGTTGTCTGTTTACACGCTGTATATAAGTAAATACCTGTCTGTAGGCTTGTTGGTCTCCCTTCTGTTTGTCGACGATAGGCTTGCGCTCGTGCTGGACCGCTGGCGAAAACGGACAAGAATTACTGCTCATTATTGTGTTGTACTATTATTATTATTATACTGTTTTTCTATTTACCTTTTGACACCTTAAAGGCTGAACCGATTTTAATGAAATTAGTACAGAAACTGATTGTATCCCAGATACAGAATTAGGCAAATTTTAAGCTACTGCTTTTTAGCTGTAGTCTGATCTGAAGCTATAAATAAAGCAAATAATTCGTATAATTTTTGATTATTTGCATACATACAGAATAATGAGTCCCAGTTCATATTACTTTTTTAATTGTATAATTAACTTAATGGTTAACTGACTTAATGAATAACTAAACAACCAAAACAAATATTTCAGAGCTACAAAACATAATACTATATCCGCATGAGGAGAACCAGCTTTCAAATAAAAAAAAATTGTCAAAATGAGTTCACCCAGAAAAAAACTATGATGTAAAAAGAGTTGTCAAAATCTGTTCACCCACAAAAAATAAACTACAGTCGCATACACAACCTCCTCGCTATTTAATAGTATTTTCAGATATTATTTGAAAAAAACACTCACAGTCACTCCTCATCCCGCAGGCGAGGCACTTCTGCAGGCGACAGTACTGGCAGCGGTTGCGGTGATGCTTTGTAACCTCGCAGTTCATGCTGCCGCGACACTGATACCCCAGCTTCTTGCGGATCGAGCGCTTGAAGAAACCTTTGCAGCCTGGGGAAGGTAAAGTGCTAGTAAATAGGTTTATCACTACATAGTATAAAACAAAGTCGCTTTTTCTGTCCCTATATCCCTATGTCCTTTTGAATGCTTAAATCTTTAAAACTATGCAAAGGATTTTGATGCGGTTTTTTAATAGATAGAGTGATTCAAGAGGAGGTTTATGCATATATTAAACCGTGTGAAGCCGGGGCAGGTCGCTAGTAACCTATGTGCTATTCCAGACTATAATCTATTTCTGCGCCAAATTTCATCCAGATCCGTTCGCACAGTAGATTTTGCGTGAAAGAGTAACAAACATCCATCCATCTATCCATCCATACTACAAACTTTCGCGTTTATAATATTAGTAGGATGGGCCTTAGTTTTTAAGTATTTTACATCCTGTACTAGACTTGCCTGAAATAAAAGATTTATTGTTAAACAAAAGATCAGTAAATAAAATTGAAAATAAATAAATTATGTTGGACACCCACACAGCATTAACTTGCCCCAAGCTAAGCAGAGCTTGTGTTATCGGTACTGATGATGATGATTTCATAAAAAACTAAACAAGAACTGGGGCTAGTTCTTGTTTAGTTTTTTTATGAAATTACAAATAAAAAAGTAGCTCCATTTATCTAAAATTTGATAAGGAGATAGATTATTATGCTGGAGAAGAACAAAGGCAACCCTTTCACTTCTAGAAAAAGTGTCTTTTGTTTATTGTTTTGTATGGAGCTGTCCAAACAAAACCAACAAACAACCTATCTTAATCTCCATCAGCAAAAGTGACCTGGATTACATGACATCATGGCTCTACATTAGGTTGTCACAACAATTTAACCTGCCGGGCACGCACGGTCATGGCAATGGATTTCATTACTGATTAAGATTTTTTAATTTTATTTCAATAGGATTAGAATTCGTGATACCTTATTACGATACACATTTATTTATTTAGGTAACATATTTACATTTGCCATTACAGGTCAGGACCAAAGCGATAATGAAATATAATGGATAAAAATACACTTACTTACTGACTAAACATTATAAACACAAAGTTATGTCAAACAAGCTACTTGGTTATTAAAACCGCATACTATATCTTAAACCAGCTCTACATGTTCCTGTGTATGCTATCCAACGATTTTAAAACCGCTTCCCTGGATTTTGGCAAGGACATATAAAATAAATCAACATCATCTGCACATACATTGTTTAGAGTGCGGAGTGCCTGTGTGAACGATGTGAATTTAATATGATCCTTCTTACCTTCACAGCTAATAGCCCCATAGTGCCGTCCGGAAGCGCGGTCTCCGCAGACGATGCACAGCTCCAGACCTCCGACCTCGTTGCTCCCACTGAACTTCATGTCCATCGGATCCTGACCGTCCATTGTGCTGTAATCAACATGATCATAGCATCAATTATTATTTGACAGTGTTTTATCACCTACACCAAATTTGCTCATAGAACAGGACTTCCCAACAGGTGGAGTGTGCCCCCCTGGTGGGGCGAGCGAGATCTTAAGGGAAATGTGAAATGTTCAACTATCTTAATCCTATTATAAATTATAAATCATAGTTGTTTAAGATTTAAAATAAGCAACAGTATTTCACCGATACGTTAACCCAAAATCACCCGAGAGCACATGACTAGAAATTCATTAGGGATTGAGCAGATAAAAATAGAAAAAAATCAAAATGGCAGTGTGACATTGGTTCACACCCAAAATCTCTGGGAGAGTATGACTCTCACTCCCATAGCGTAAAGCATGTCTTCCCCTAACTCCCCTCTCAATGTCCGAAGCTATGCTAAGCGGATCATCCAATAAAGTACATGCAAGGTTACGGAGGAAGTCTCGTTGAACAATGTAATGGAATGTTCTTAAAACACTAAATATAGTACTGTTAGTCTGCTGACATTTCTCTTTATCATTCCTGTTTACTCAATACAGGCTGAGCCTTGAGACCAACATTTTTTTTTTCTTGTTTCATCTGTGTTCAGTTGTTTCAACTGTGAGCAGATTTTATGAGCTTTTTTTTTGAGACCAACATAAATTAAATAAATAATGCTGGACAATCCACATAGCATCACCTAGCCCCAAGCTAAGCAGAGCTGAGAGGATGTTTATTAAAAACTAGCTGCACCCCGCGGCTTCAAATTTATTTGTCTAATTTCAGAAATTTATAGCACAACTCTTAGGAGTAGTTTCGTAATATAAAAGATGTGATTAATTATTTACTTTGCAGTTTATTTATAACATTTTTTAAGTGAATCAAACAAAGGAATAATATTTTTTCATACAAACTTTACCACCATTTTTAACCCCCTCAAACGACGAAATTTCCAAATTTTAATAAAATGTGTTATTCTAGGTCCTAAACTATCTACATACCAAATTTTATTTGAGATTACTTATAACAAACATTCACACAGACATTCCATTTACTACAATAGTAAGATAAATAGTTCTATTGATTCTAAATAATGATGCTTAGGTAAAGGTACTACTGTATTTGCTTTGACTTCCTGTTATCTTAAATTGAGAAACATTTTGCTAAAATACTTTGTGTAAGAGTTAAGAATTTTAAGACTTTTAAAATGTTCTTTAGAGTCTTGACAGATGTTGACACCACTTGTTGATTCCACCTGTTCAGCAAGTTAGCAAAGGAATAAACTCAACTGTCAAGTCAAATAAAAGTAAATATAGTGAACAAAATGGATCTTCATTCCAACTTCTATCATTTATGAATATTCAATAGAACAATACACAGAGGAGAAACAAGGTGTTATGATCAATGACCTTACTCTTTCAATCCTGTTGTTTATGAGGTGAAGCAGTTCTTGTTTACTCGATTAGGAAGTCCAAGCCCGAAATCATGCTAACAGTAAAACCAGAAACCTTTCACTTGTGTAAATCTCCCATTAAAAGCCCCATATTTCGCGTGGGAGCGTCAAATATCCTCTCCCTACGCGTAATGCACATAAAAACCCCACGCCATAGCCACTGGAGCGAGAAAGACCGTGTAAATTCCTAAAAGTACCACGAATGCACCATGCACACACTTGTTTATGTACTTACATTGAAGGTTGTTTGCCCTTTATGATGGTCCGGAACAGTAACAAAGACAAGTTATTTGTTCGTGCGGTATTTACATGATTTTTAGCACAATATCTTTTTATAAATCTGCGAGTTTAGAAAAATCTACAACAAAGTAGATAGGTAGGTACCTATGTATAATTATAAAAAAGTACAATGCATTCTATTATATTGGTCTTTGTGACAAAAAAAGCAGGGTGACCGTTTTGAAAATGGCGAATCTGCCAGATTCTGGCAAAAAACCTGCAAAAATCTGCCGAACTCGTCTCAGATCAGAAAATGCCAAAATAATGCCATCATAATTAGCTTTGATGGGGGCGGGAATTAAGAATAAGAATGTATATTTTTCAAATTTACATGGTAGCCTTGAAAATTAATTACTTACAGCTATTTATACTTCTAAACAAAAAAGCAAGGTAACCTTAAAATTAATTATTTACAGCTAATTATATTACTTATTAAATAAAATACGTTTATTGAGGTATTTTAATGAGATTTTAATTTAAATTTCAAAACACTTCATTCACTAGGTACCATTACATTAGTTTTGAATTTATGCATGGGTAAGGTTTGGATAGTGTCGGGGACCTTATTGTAGAAGCACACATTGGCTGATGATGAGTGATGAAAGATTTGGAAACTTTGTGGAGTCACTAACGTGACTTGACAGTTTGTTCTTATTTCTAGTATTGAAGATAAGATTTTGTTAAACTGGTGTTTTTCACAGTTTTTCTAGGAATCTTTAAAATCTGCCAGAATCGCCACATTTTTAATTCGTCAGCACTTTCTGCCAGAGTCAAAATTTGGGAGCCAAATCTGCCCAAATGGCAGAAATCTGCCACAAATGGTCACCCTGAAAAAAAGAGAAAGAAAAACAATGAATGAATATGGAATGAATGAATGAATGATATATAGTTTTATTTGTCCATCTTTTTTATAAAAATTAGTCCATCTAGGACAGGCGAAAAACTTTTCACGATTTAATGAATGAATCAAAATGAATGTTAAATGAAAACGCGGTCCGAATAAACAATTCACGACATCTATAGACAACTGAATTTATTTTTTCGTGTTGAAGCACTCCCAATAAAACTCACATAACTTTTTACTGTAACCTAAGATCAAGTAGATACCTTACGTTCCGTAAGGTAGATGGAGCATATGGTCACTGTCATCTTAGAAGGCGATGTAGCCGATTTGATATTGTTTTGGTTTTGTTTGATACCGTACGGTGACAAGTGAATGTCAGATTGAGAAAATGAAAATTTGTGTTTATGTTTTATTTGTAATTTTGTGTTTTATATATAATATTTAATCGAGAACTTAGTATATAATGACTTGTGTAGCTGTGGGTTGTAAAAGCCGTTTGGGATCTTTATGTGAAGATAAACGCAAGATATCTTTTCATTGGTAAGTCTATTATCGTGATAGACGCGGATATTACATGTATTTTCTTTGCAATATGTTGAATAGTTTTTTGTACATAGAATATAATAACTGTTTTACTACGTTATTTACAGCTCATTAGCAGTATAATTCTATAATTCACTAATATTATAGTACAATACGAAAAACTGACATCTGATGTACCATTTTGATGCCACCTAGTGAAGTACTGGTAGTTGTCGATAATTTATTGTCGATGAATGTCTAATACTGGTTGACAAAATGATGATTCAAAAGTAAATTGTCGTAGTATGAGAATTATACCTACCTACCGAGATAGTGCTACGGTACCTACATGGACCGACTAAGTTGGAGTTAGAAATCAAAACTTGATTATGGTGTCGCTAGTAAGATCTAGGAGACTAAAGATTGCAATGTAGCTAGAAGTTCACAACTTATTCTTATCTTTCACTTCTAGATATACAAAATATCCAATAACAAAAGAAAAATGGAAACAAAACTTGAGAAGACATGTCTGGGAGCCATCATAGAATTCTCGTTAGTGTTTTTTACATTTCCATGTTTCGTGCCACAGAATTCCTCTCCCCTTATATCCCTCCACATTCAAATCAATCACTCTTTTCGTAACATGATCTTCCTCTCTTCTCATAACATGCCCATACCACGCTAGCCTATTACTCCTCATCTTTTCCGTCACTGGCGCTACTTTCAAACTTCCTCTGATGTACTCGTTTCTTATCTTATCCATCCTTGTCACTCCACACATCCATCTCAACATTCATAATTTGCCATTTATAAAGTATCATACATTTTTCACTGTAGTTTTAGAGTTAAATTTATTATGATAATTGTTTTAACTTAGTTAGTTGCCTTAAGCTTGTGCATGCTGGAAGCCCTTTAAGTAAGGGAACACATAGTTTTTTAGTCCAATTTGTTTTAATGTTTGTTTTTTGTATTGTGATTCTTTTGTTGGGTTTCCAAAATAAATAAATAAATAAATAAATTGGATATCAAAGGACTTACAAAAAAACTTTGAAAATAAAGGTTAAATGATAGCATCCAAGTGGTATCTAAGCACAAAATATTTCAGTTAAGTATAGTAGTAGGAGCATACGACGTGAAAATACTTTAAAAATAATTTCGTTTATGTTAATGTAACTAAGTACCTACCTAAGTTTTCTCACTGCTCATATCCTAAATAACGACGGCAAACAACCATCACCGCTTAACCCCATTTTAAATAAAAACATAATTATTATCAAGAAGATTTATCAGGTTTATGTAAGTTTTAACAAAATAACCTTAGTAGGTCTTTATTTATATACCTACAGGGTCAGGTACCGGTTAAGTCGATCTAGATCCTTGAGGGGGTTGTAGTTTCAATCATTACCAGCTGATTGATTTAATCATTATTGACTCACATACTCCAAATTTTAAAACCCCACAACACCCAAAAAATATAGGTGATTAATGAATATTGGTATATCTTTTCAAGTAAAATTACAGCTTGTGGATTTTAAACATAACTGAATTTATTATCCTTTTATAATAATATATAATAATGCTGGACAATCCACAAAGCACCATCTAGCCCCAAAGTAAGCTACTCAAAGCTCGTGGTATGGGTACTAGATAACTGATTTATTAAATACATTATTATGCATAGATATACATTTATTATAGTACATTTATACCCAGACCAACGGAACATAGGTATATCTGCAGATCGTTCACAAATTTGTTCTGAGGGGTTTGATTCCCGAACCCGTAACCTCCTGCGTTGCAGGCGCACCTTTGCCCACCGCGCTACATCGGTCGTCATGAACAACATACAACGCAGCGGTTACAACAAACCTGCTTACTGAAATCATAATTTAATCGATAAGTACAGAATTTCACATCACTATTCTCACATTTCAGTAGAATGTCAGACAAGAATCAGATTGACCTACGTATTTGAATGTAACTGAAACTGAACTGAAAAATTATATCTATCTTTTTTTTTCATATGGCATACTCCTAAAGAGCAAGAAGTCAAAACAGTGTCAAATGTTCGTTTTTATAATGTTACATCTAGTTACTATAATATAATCTTTGACTGTAACTGAAATGGTCAAATTATCATGACATAGCACAGGCTTGTATTTTGACGAAAATTCAGTTTTTCTATTGTAAATTTTTGGCTTAAACTTACGAAGCATTATTAAATCACGTAGGTAAACAACCAAATACCAAGAAGTACCTACATTAGAGTAGAGCAAAGAACGTAGTAATCCTTGATCTTAGGAGTAGAGACTGGCATAGTTCTATGGAGACTGGTCTTTGTGAAACTTGATTCAAAATACCCAAAGATGTATGGAACGTAGTAATAATTGATCTTAGAAAATACCTAACTCAATGAATAAAGTGAAAACGAGGTCCGATTAAACAACACGTGCCAGGTAAAGACAACAGATTTTTTTTTCATGTGGCTGTATAAATCTCACACTTTATATTGTCACTGTCAGAAATTGAAAAATCAAATCAATGTCAAAACAGCATGGACCGCATGTGTGTATTTTGATCAAAATTAGTTTTCTATTTTATTTTTCCATGATTTAATAACGAAGCTTTTTAAATCACGTAGACAATCATGGCATGTCCAGAGCTAGGCAATTTTATCGAGCAATTCAATGGTTTTACTGATAAACCTGTAAAATTTCTCGCTGTTCAGAACGAAGTGAAGGACGAAATCAAAAGTTTGGTAAAATCACTTTACGACTTCACTAAAACTCAGGATAAAAAGTCCAAATATGCGAAAAAAAGTGCCTTACCCGAGCTCATAGTGCAGGACTTGGATGAGGAGCAGATATGGCAAGAAATCGAGCTACAAAACAACGAGTGTTGGGACGAACTTGTATGGGAAGTGGCGAACTGTATGACCCTCAAAAATGATTTGGGATTCCCTGTAAACTTAAATGAACCTGGTAATAGTGGTGAACAAGAAGACCCTGATGAGGCTGGCGCAGCCCCAGAACCCGTAGGTGATGATGAGTTTTCCGATTCAGAAGCGGAAGGTGGCGACGAAGACCAAGCAGCGTCTGATGGAAACTTCTCTGAAGCAAACGATGATATCGATTTCCAGAATGATGAAGAAGAAACTGACAATCCTAAGAAAAAGATGCTCAAGCCAAAAATGACACTAAAACCTTCAATAGTTGATGACCAGTTTTTCAAACTTCAAGAAATGGAACAATTCTTGCTAAAAGAAGAAAAGACTGAGGGAAATAATAAAAAAAAAATATCCGAAGACAGTGATGAAGAATCCATTGACTTATTTGAAGAAATTGATGATGATGATGATGGAGATGAAGAGGGTAGTGATGAAGAGAAAGAGGGAGGAAAAGATGTTATGTACTCAGATTTCTTTGATCAAGATAATAATGAGAATAATTTCAAACAAAATGATGATGATGAAATTTCGGAAGATGAAATGGATGAAGATATTGAAAATGATAAATATCAAGATAAAAACCCATCAAAAAAAGACAAAAAGGTTAGATTTACTCAACCATCATCATCAGATGACGACTCGGATGATGCCCCAGAAGACAAAAATAAAAACAACTCAAATGAAAAGAAATCTGAGTTTGAGTTGCGCCAAGAAAGGTTAAAAGATACTATAAAACGGTTAGAAAAAAAGACCATGAATGAAGCACCATGGCAACTGAAAGGAGAAGTGGATGCTACTAAACGTCCCCAAAACTCCTTACTTGAAGAAGTTGTAGACTTTGATTTGACGACTCGGCCAGCTCCTATCATCACTGAACAAACCACACTGACTCTAGAAGACAGAATCAAACAGCGCATCAAAGACAAAGCTTGGGATGATGTAGTCAAGAAAGAGAAGCCTATAGATGATCAACTCAGCTTCCGCAAAACAGAAATATTGGACCATTCTAAGAGCAAGCTCAGTCTAGCTCAAGTCTATGAAGCAGAATACCTGAAGCAAAAGCAAGCATTATCTGGAGATGTCGAGGACGAAAAAGAGCCAGAAAGTCATAAAGAAGTAAAAGAATCCATGAGGAAGCTCTTCCACCAGCTAGATGCGCTCTGCCATTACCATTATACTCCTAAACCAGCTCAAGCCGATGTCAAAATTGTGTCAAACACCCCAGCTATCTCCATGGAGGAAGTTGCCCCTGTGGCTATGAGCGAGGCTGCATTACTGGCACCGGAAGAAGTAAAGAAGAAGCAGAGAGGTGATCTAATGAGCAAAGAGGAACGCACACAGACAGATAAGAATAGGGAAAGAAGGAAAAAGAAGTTGTTCCAGAAAGCTAAAGGTCCGGTGAACAAAGTTACAGAGCATAGGAATACAACTAAAGGAACGGATGCCAATGATAAATCGCTGAAGACTTCTAAAGCATTCTTCCAGCAACTGAATGACAATGCCACTAGTATAATTAAGAATAGTAAAAATAAGAATGTAAAAACTAATAATAAAAAGGGATAAGTAATATTTTTTTGTTATTTGAGTTTGTAGTTTGCTTTATGATATTCCTTTTGCCCCCTTTATATTTTCCCAACACATTTTTTTGTAAAGAAAAGAAGGCGAGGCGAGTATTCTTTTCACTACAAAAAATGTGATAAATAACCAAAATCATTAGTAAATTAAAAAAAACCGAAAAATATTCGATTCGGCGGGAATTGAACCTGCGCAGCTGCGCTGCGACTCTGCGACCTCATTATTTCGTATTATATAGCATTATATTGTTCGTACTTATGTTACTAGGGTACTCTCCCTCCGAATAGAATTTTCATAGAAAAGAGTTCCGAAATCATTCATTCAATTTCGAGGTCATGAACTTGAATGGCTCATAGAGCTAGAATAGAAATTACTTAGGTACAAGAATGAAATGCTGTTGTCAAACATTATCAATCAGCTGTTTTTGTCGTTCTGTATTTTATTCCCACATAAGACAGTATTTTATTAATTGTGAACATTTGCTTGCATTTTGTGAAACGATCGTTCGTGGTTTTATTGAGAGTCGAAAGAAAAAGGATTTTATTAAGAGTTTGTTCATTCAAATTTCGAAGCACACGTTTACCTACTGTCCATCCCAATTAAAGTTTTCGTTGATTGCTGCTGTTGTGAAACATGTCTACAAAAGTTGCTGTTGTAACCGGTGCTAACAAAGGTATTGGATTTGCAATAGTCCGTGGGCTCTGCAAACGTTTCGACGGAGTTGTCTACCTAACATCGCGCGACGTAGAACGCGGCCAGAAAGCGATCAAAGAACTAGAAAAAGAGGGCCTGCATCCTAGATATCACCAACTGGACATCACTAAAAAAGAGAGCCTAGTAGCATTCCATGATTATATCAAGAAAAATTACGACGGTATTGATGTTCTGGTCAACAACGCTGCTTTTGCGTTTAAAAACAACTCGACTGAGCCCGTGACTGTGCAAGCCGAGCAAACTTTGTTCGTAAACTATTTCAGCTTGGTGTCAGCTTGTGATATCCTATTCCCTTTGCTGAAAACTGGCGCTAGAGTTGTGAATGTGTCGAGCTCAGCCGGCCATTTGTCAAAAATCCCGAGTGTACCACTTAGGAAAAGGTTCACTGACCCACTCTTAACCGTACCACAGCTTTCACAGTTAATGAATGATTACGTCGATGCAACTAAACAGGGAACTTATTCTGATGAATGGGGGAATTCTGCATACGCGGTGTCTAAAGTGGGAGTCACTGCCTTGACTAAGATTCACCAAAGGGAACTTAATAGCAAAGGTGCGTTAACATTTTTTATCACATCTAACAGCCAAGTAGGTACCTAAACTAGTCCACCCTGGACATAAAGTACGCCCCTGGACATAAGAGCCGGGGGCTCTTATCAAATGGGGTGATGCCATAATTTCCATTTCTGGGCATGAGTCATAGCATTCTATTACACAACATTAAGTAATAGTTAGGTACCTACCTATCTAAATAAACTACCTACCTCTTTAATTTGTACTTTCAACTCTTAAATCATAGCTCGTAGAGTTTATCAGGAACAGAGCTAGCATTCTATTACACAACATTAAGTAATAGTTAGGTACCTATCTAAATAAACTACCTACTCTTTAATTTGTACTTTGAACTCTTAAATCATAGCTATCATAGAGTTTATCAGAAACGGAGCTAACGTAATTTTCGCATCACGATGATACACTTTACCTACATATCTACCTAACCTGCCTAGGTACTTGTTTTTTGCTTGTTTTTCATTGCTCGTGTTGTCGATGCGACTTACTGCTAGTTCTCGATTCGCATAGGGGAGTGAATTTTATATGGGTTGGGTATTCTCCTAATTATATAAGAACTAGCGACCCGCTCCGGCTTCGCACGGTTTTATTATACGTATAAACCTTCCTCTTGAATCACTCTATCTATTTTAAAAAACCGCATCAAAATCCGTTGCGTAGTTTTAAAGATTTAAGCATACATAGGGACAGAGAAAGCGACTTTGTTTTATACTACCTACCTATGAAGTGACGCTGTACCTAACTAGGGGTGATGGCACGTCTCCTCGGTGTTACTATTTAATCTGGATGTATAATATGTATGAATGTATGGATGTTTGTTTCTCTTGCACGCAAAAACTTCTGAACGGATCGGGCTGAAATTTAGATTAGTTACCACAGTCATAGACTACTTTTTATCCCATAAATTAGTTGCCCATGGGATAGCAATAGCCTTAATACGTTTCCATAGAAATAACGAGTGCAAAGCCGGTAGAACAGTTTTAACTATTCCGCCCAAAAATCTGCAAAAAAAACTTAACATATTATATCATGAAAAATTGTATATTCGGGTATCCCGAGAGGGTGAGGCATATTTTTATGATGCCACTGTTTAGTCCACCCTATAATACCTATTTATATGTATAATGTAACTACTAAAGTTGTTACTACATTTCCAGGTATCTGCTTGAACGCCGTCCACCCTGGCTTCGTAGACACAGATATGTCGTCACACAAAGGCATATTAACAGTAGACCAAGGAGCAGAGGCACCGTTATACCTAGCCTTGGATGCACCAGCGACAATCAAGGGAGAATTCATTTGGTTCACGAAAGAAATAGTCAGTTGGGATGGGGAAAGTCGCTGGCAACTTCTATTCAGGGAAATCATAAATATTATACCTAGAATTATTTATAGAGATTGGTTTTCGTTTTTACGCAGACCTTACAATCGTACTACATCAACACCTATCGAAAAGTGATTCCTTCAAACCGTACTTAAAACTATTTATATTTTATTTGATACCTTAAATACGTAGGTCTTTATTTTTTAGTTATGGACTTTACCCTAATACATTTTAAATGAGTTAATAGCTCAGATACTATTCTAATTATGTACCTACCTACTACTAATACAAAACTGTTTGGGATGGGCTAAGTCTCGAAAATAAATTCAAAGTTTCACCATTTGTGTTTCTGTTCTGATTTGGTAGATTCGATCCTGAAATTATAAACGTCATAATTTTTTTTGTATTTTCTCTGGAATGTACAATGTGTTTTATTTTTATATATTAGTAGTACTTACCTAATACTTAAATCAATGACCGAGTTTAAAAGTAAATAAAAAACAAAACTAGTTTTTATTTATTTTAATTCTAAATTTTTATTTGTAATAAGCGTATCATCGGTACATACTTACCTATTGTATTTTCATAGCTAGGTCGACTATCTATCTTTCCAATGAAACTAAAGAAGTAATTTATTTTAACTAACCAGATGGCTATCCGTAGGTACTTATGTACTTTCACCTCACAAAAGTTATTAAAAGTACTTTACGAGACAAAAGAATAGATGAGGATCAAATTAGAATCAAGTCAGCTGACCAAGTTTTAAGTTTATTGTAGTTATGTAGTACATAACTTTAAAGGTCGAATATGGACTGCTAGGGCAGCGATTCCGGAAAGGTGGTCCGCGGAACCCTGGGGTTCCGTGGAAGAGTCACAGGGGTTCCGCGGTCTGACCGAGACTTAAATAAAACGTTCGTGGAAAAGACTCATAATAACCTCCCTACACTGTATTTCTCTGTACCTAACAATAAATGTTTTGCAATACTTATAATTTCATTATTTTTCATTTAAAATTTGTTCTTCCTTCTGAGTCTAAAGTGAATATATAAATATATATTTTGGTCTTCAGGTAAACCCTAGCAAAACACAGGCCATAATTATTGGTAGCACAAGCTTTTCTGCTAAAATCGACTGGTCCACTCTCCCTCAGTTAGAATTCAATAGCTTATAGTTCCGTTTAGCAGAAGTGTAAAAAATCTTGGAATCTTTATGGATTGTGCCATGTCTTGGGTCCCTCAAATGGAAGCAGTGAGTCGCAATGTATTCGCCTGCGCTGCTTCATTGAGAAGGCTTCGTAACTTCCTGCCTACTGCCACTAAAATTGTGCTCGCTCAATCTCTCATTCTTCCCATTCTTTACTATGCCGACGTTTGCTACCTCGACCTAACTGATGAGCAACTTAATAAAGTTGAACGGCTCCAAAACGTGTGTAATCGTTTTCTATTTGGTCTCCGCAAATATATCATATTTCGGAGTTCCGCACAAAACTAAAATGGCTTCCTGTCCGTTTTCGTCGAAATTCCCATATCCTTTCTCTTCTTCATAACATTCCCTTTAACCCTGTCACTCCCTTCTATTTAAAGGAGCGTTTTGAATTCCTCCACAGTTCTCATCCTCCCCGTGTCCTTCGGTCGTTAGAAAATCTGGCTTTGAGTATGCCACTTCACAAAACCAGTTTCTACGACAAATCCTTCTCAATCCAAGCCATACGTAATATATATTATATTTAACATTTATTTATCTCTAAATATTCATTTTATACGTACAGCCCCTGCCTTTCTTTAATTCACATAATTCTTTCCATCCAAAGGTTGCCTGGAAGAGATCGCTTCTAAGCGATAAGGCCGCCGGTACTTGTCACATGTAATGTCTTTCATAATGTTCTGTATCTGGTGTACCTATAATAAAGTATTTTGTATTGTATTGTATATTATAAATACGTAAATACTTGAGTTATCAAAACAGCCAGCTAGGGTTCCGCCAAAAAAATTACGATAAATTAGGGTTCCGTAGCCAAATAAAATTGGGAACCCCTGTGCTAGGGTACGTACAGCAAGATACTTTTCGTTTGATCGTATAGGAGTAGAACAGCAACGTTTACGTGTAGGTAAATAATTAACTATCGGAGGCACTTGTCTCGTGCATCCTATTCTGTGAAAAAAAAAAATGTTTGATGCTTTTGGATACAATCAAATCAATCCCACACTGCCGCATGCCGCCGGAGAAGTGATGGATGGATGACTAACTAAACATGGGATTATTACCTATCTATGGGATGCAATGCAACCCAACCCTAAAAAAGAGCGGAAGTCGGAACCATTTAATTTTCCTACAACCGCTCATTCACTCGGTCAGTTTGTTTTCATTTCCGAACGATGACCTCGGTTGGTTCCCAAATTCCAGATAAGATACCAAATATAACAACTTCGTTCGCTTTCTATAAAACATTACATACAACTACTAGAGCTTCAATCCGTCCGTGAGCTCAAGTGTGCTGAAACGTCTCGTCTCTCAGTTGTGGATAATAAACACACTTACAATAATTTTACTATACCGTGCTCTTTTTGAACTTTTCTTACCGGTTAATTAATAACTATGTCTACAAAAGTGGCAATTGTTACCGGCGCCAATAAAGGCATAGGATTCGCTATAGTCCGGGGCCTCTGCAAGCGTTTCGATGGTGCCGTCTACCTCACATCGCGGAACATCGATCTCGGCAAAAAAGCCGTCGAGGAATTGGAAAAAGAGGGCCTCAAACCGAAGTACCATCAGCTAGATGTTACCAACAAACAGAGTTTGGAAGTTTTCCGTGATTATCTGAAGAAGAACTACGAAGGAATTGATTTGCTGGTGAATAACGCAGCTATTGCTTTCAAAGGTAGCGCCACAGAGCCTGTATCGGTACAAGCGGAACAAACTTTGTTCGTGAATTACTTCAGCCTAGTGTCTACGTGTGAAACTCTGTTTCCTCTACTAAAACCTGGGGCTAGAGTGGTCAATGTTTCAAGTAGCATGGGTCACTTAACTAAGATACCGAGTAAAGATCTTCAGAAGAAGTTTACAGATCCAGAACTGACTATTCCTGCTTTATCACAGCTGATGCAGAGTTATATAGATGCTGCGAAGAGTGGTTCTTTTGCGGAATGGGGAAATTCATCGTATTCTGTGTCAAAAGTGGGAGTGACTGCTTTGACTATAGTACAGCAACGGATGCTGGCTGATAAAGGTTGGTAACTAACTAACTAACTATATAAATTATGCTCAACTAGCGACCCGCCCCGGATTCGCACGGTTTTATTATATGCATAAACCTTCCTCTTGAATCACTATCTATTAAAAAAAAACGCATCAAAATCCGTTGTGTAGTTTTAAAGATTTAAGCATTCAAAGGTACATAGGGATATAGGGACATAGGGACAGAAAGTGACTTTATTTTTTACTATGTAGTGATACTCTCTGTCTGTGATAATAAGAATCTTCAAAACTGAGAGGCAGCATAAATGAGTACTGATTACAAAAAAAGAATATTTCAATTATTGTTACTATTCTCTTGTTAAAATACAGTAAAGTACAAAAACAATATTAATTTCTTTTTCAGATATTAAAGTGAATGCAGTTCATCCAGGTTACGTGGACACCGACATGACGTCTCATAAAGGGCCATTGACTCCAGACCAGGGGGCGCAGGCTCCTTTGTTCCTAGCCCTTGATGCCCCAGACTCTGTTAAGGGCCAGTATGTTTGGCACAACAAGGACATTGTTAGCTGGGTTGACAACTATAGAAATGAATAAACTTGTAGAGAGCATCACAAATAGAAATAAGTAACAGTGCAAGACACGGGTTGAGCAGGAGTTTGCTTATTCGTGTCAGTACTTAGATAATATCACAAGCATAAGAATAAACAAATAAAAATACAGTAGAACAGAATTTTCTGAGACTGAGTCTGACCATCACTTTGTCATTCAGGTGTGTTGCCACGGTTGCTTACTGTTAAATGTTACTTATCACTAATATCACTAAAATAGAAGTTTTTAGTTACTTTGAAATCATTATTTTATTCTACTTATGATATCATCATTTTAATTTTTTATACAACTGCACACAACATAATGACATGATGCCATTGTAATTTACTGTACGGAACGCACAAACTGACAGACCAGTGTGGTGACGACATCCTTGCCATGACATGTAATATTGTGACCCTGAGCCCATCGAAAGCGGATATTTCCTTTCTACTGTGTTATTGTTTTTTCTTATTCCACAACTTGATAATAATTACTTTCTGTGATAATGTCCGAAAAGTATATTGATAAAGTTGGGTAAACAAGGACAAGCCTTATTGATAGTATTCTATGTACCTACTATTGTGTAAATTATAATGACAGATAACAGAGATATCTTTTTCAGAATAGCTGTATTGATAAAAAATCATCAATTATCTTATGTAGGTATACCTATTTGTATTAAAGTAAGCAACATTAAAACAATTGTTTGTTATTTGAATAAAAAGATATGTATTTAACTTAAATCTTTTATTTCTCAGCAGCTCTCAACCAGTGGCGGCGCTAGGCGTCGGCGACGTCGGCGACCGCCGACGGCCTCGCGCTTGAGGGGGCCTCGCAAAACTTTTTTATTATTTAAAATTTAGTTATTCATTATTATTTATTTTAATAATAAAAAGTCGAAAAGTTAGTTTATTTTAACTACTATTTATTACTAGCTTAGTATTTCGAGTACTCGCGATTTTACTTGCGTAATTCCCTTTTCCGTGGGATTGTCGGGATAAAATAAGCATGTGTTATTCCAGCTTATAATCTATCTCTGTGCCAAATTTCATCCAGATGCGTTCAGCAGTTATTGCGTGAAAGAGTAACAAACATCCACCCATCTATCAATCTATCCATTCATACTTACAAACTTTCGCGTCTATCAGTTCAATTCAGTTTGGTTCCCCTAGGCTATACGGGATTTCAAAAATTTCTCACAGCATCTGAACGACGCGTGTGTACGCGTCGTTCAGATGCTGTGAGAATTTTCATTATTTATTTTATCCCGGAATTCAATCTGAATTCCGGGATAAAATGTATCCCATGTCCAATCGTCCCGAGTTCCATTCGAATTCATTCACTTCCGTCGTGATGCGTGGTTAAAGAATTCTTCTTTCACCATCTCTCCCAGGGGAACCTTACCGAATTCCGGGATAAAAAGTATCCCATGTCCTTCCTTGTAGTATGAACACAAATCGTCCCAAGTTTCATTCCAACTCATTCAGCAGTTTCGGCGTGATGCGCGGTAAAGGAATTTTACTTTCATACCCTCTCCCATGAGAACCTTACTGAATACCGGGATAAAAAGTATCCTATGTCCTTCCTCGTAGTATGACCTATAATCATACCGAGTTTCATTTAAATCCATCAAGTAGTTTCGGCGTGATGCGCGTTTACGATACAGACAGACAGACAGACAGACAGACAGACATGAAAAAAAATACAGTTTTGGCTTGAGTATCGATAATAGAGTGCCTTCCAAAAAAAATTTTCAAAATATCTTCAATGTACAGAATTGGACCTGTTACAGTTTTATTATAAGTATAGATAATTCGGCTTACGTCACTTAATATGTTCTTGATTGGGAAAAAAGGAGGCCTCGCGAACCTAATTTCGCCGACGTCCACGCGAGATCTAGCGCCGCCACTGCTCTCAACTAAATCATATTGACACTTTGACTATGTAGTTAATTGCTTGTTGCTCTTCATCTTGTCTATTCTTGAAGCAGAAATGTTACAGCTCATGTAATCCCATATTAAAATTTGTAGATCCTTCTTCTATGGAACAAATGTAAATCATTTGCATTCCTTGATTATGATACCAAAACCTGAAACAACAATTTTGGTGTTATATTTCACAGCTGTAAAAGGGGTGGCCTAAGACCAGAAATCCAACAAATGAATGAAAAACAATATAAATGACAAAACAAGTTGGTAGTAAAGTAACTCAACTAATACCTAACTCCATCCATCGTTGCATCTTTCTACAACAATTTGGTGTGGATTTTAATCAACATGGCCTTAAATAAAATTAATCAGGTTCATAATATATTAATACCTGTACAATGAAGAACAAAAGATTGACAACCATTATAATGATGACTTCGTGAAAATAAGAGGTTCTGATATGCAGGGTGAAACATTGAAATTAGTCAGTATGGGAAAGTCTGAAACTAAGACATACAAAGATCCCCGGGCTGAGTTAATTTTTTTTAAATGTATATGAATTCAGTTTTTCTTGTTACTTAAATCGATGACATGGTTCCTAAGAAGAGATCTTCGTATGTCTTATAGTTTCAGTCTTTCTCATACTTCCACCCTGCACACTATCCGCTCCGACGCGGACGATCGCCGCTCTTCTATCTCTGTCGCTCATTGCGGTGGGACAACTGCCTAAGGTAGTTAACTTACAGTGTCAGTTAGGTTACGGCGGGCGGGCCAGCGCCCCTCGTATCCCCGCCACCTCCTCCGTCAAGGCCTGCAGACTGTGCTGCATGCCGACCACCGCCGTCGTGAGCCTCTCCAAGCAGCACGCTATCCGCTCCGACGCGGACGTGCGCCGCTCTTCTGTCTCTGTCGCTCATTGCGATGGGACAACTGCCTAAGGTAGTTAACTTACAGTGTCAGTTAGGTTACGGCGGGCGGGCCAGCGCCCCTCGTATCCCCGCCACCTCCTCCGTCAAGGCCTGCAGACTGTGCTGCATGCCGACCACCGCCGTCGTGAGCCTCTCCAAGCAGCACGCTATCCGCTCCGACGCGACCGTGCGTCGCTCTTCTATCTCTGTCGCTCATTGCGGTGGGACAACTGCCTAAGGTAGTTAACTTACAGTGTCCGTTAGGTTACGGCGGGCGGGCCAGCGCCCCTCGTATCCCCGCCACCTCCTCCGTCAAGGCCTGCAGACTGTGCTGCATGCCGACCACCGCCGTCGTGAGCCTCTCCAAGCAGCACGCTATCCGCTCCGACGCGACCGTGCGTCGCTCTTCTATCTCTATCGCCCATTGCGGTGGCCCTGGCGGTGTTTGAGCTGAAATAATTATGCTTAAGTTTATTCTACTGTTCTCTTCAAGGTGTTTTATATGTCTAACTAGCGACCCGCCCCGGCTTCGCACGGTTTTATTATATGTATAAACCATCCTCTTGAATCACTCTATTAAAAAAACGCATCAATATCCGTTGCGTAGTTTTAAAGATTTAAGCATACAAAGGGACATTGGGGCAGAGTAAGCGACTTTGTTTTATACTATGTAGTGATTAGCTTCAACTTCTTGTAGAAAGGCTGTTAGGTTTACACATGTTACTGGCTGTTCTTAAATTTTTGTAATAATTACCTGGTTCTTCATCAGCAGTATTTCCATTATAGTTGAATACCTTGGTTTCTATTGTAGGAATCTGCATATCATGTATCTCTGGTGAATCTGGCTTGAACTTCTCTTCGTTTGAAGACTGGTCCAGAGGATCTAAACCCGATGAGTCTTCATCCTTGAACATAAGGAAATTGATTTTATTGACTACGAAAATTACAATCAAGGAATAGAAATGAATTTAAACTAGTATAATAATAAATAATTCCGGACAGTCCACACAGCATCATCTAGCCCCAAACTAAGCAGAGCTTGTATTATGGGTACTAGATGACTGATATACTTAATATAATACATTACATACATATATATTTTTTATTATACATAGAAAACACCCAGTATATATCATTGAAACAATTGAGCTAACTGCAGGCGGTTGCAAACAATCTAAAGGTAGCTCAACTGATCCATGTCAATACCAGTCTGTGCGTCCCCAAGACACTGGCTGCATTACCATGCTGTATGACAATGCTGATGCGCTGCGACAGATACTCACCAGCTAGAGGGTCACGCGTCGCATCGACCAGACAGACGCTCAGATATTTTTTTAAAAACCTAGATAATACGACGTTTAATTCTGTGGTAGGACACGATTTGGATTGCGAAAGTATTGTACCTACTAAGTATATCAGTCATATAGTGCCGATAACACAAGCTCTGTTTCGCTTGGGACTAGATGATGCTGTGTGGATTGTCCAGCATTATTTATTTATTAAAGTACTAGCAGCGCCTCGCGCTTTCACCCGCGGTAATTCCCGTTCCCGTGGGAATTCTGGGATAAAATATAGCCTATGTGTCATTCCAGACAATAATCTATCTGTGTACCAAATTTCTGGTAATTCCCGTTCCCGTGGGAATTCTGGGATAAAATATAGCCTATGTGTCATTCCAGACAATAATCTATCTGTGTACCAAATTTCTGGTAATTCCCGTTCCCGTGGGAATTCTGGGATAAAATATAGCCTATGTGTCATTCCAGACAATAATCTATCTGTGTACCAAATTTCTGGTTCAAGAGTTTTTGCATGAAAGAGTAACAAACATCCATCTATCCATACTTACAAACTTTCGCGTTTATAATATAGAATTAAACGATTTTTGAATTATAGAGCCATCACAACAAACATATTATTCTCAAACTTCGATATACATATTGTTCTCCATTTGACAACTAAATTTACATCCAGCCGAAGCTGCGGAGCTTGTATTAGCTTAAGTAGTAGAGACTCATTTGCACAGGCGCTCCTATAGTATAATCAAACTCCGGTCCCTTGAAGTCTGCCTTCCCGGCTCTGCTAATGACGTCCAGGAATTTAGACTCTTCGGGGTTCAGCGATAACTTGACGGGCTCTTGCTTATGCAGCGAGTATTAACTTAAGTAGTAGAGACTCACTTGCACAGGCGCTCCTATAGTATAATCAAACTCCGGTCCCTTGGAGTCTGCCTTCCCGGCTCTGCTAATGACGTCCAGGATTTTAGACTCTTCAGGGTTCAGCGATAACTTGACGGGCTCTTGCTTATGCAGCGAGTATTAACTTAAGTAGTAGAGACTCACTTGCACAGGCGCTCCTATAGTATAATCAAACTCCGGTCCCTTGGAGTCTGCCTTCCCGGCTCTGCTAATGACGTCCAGGATTTTAGACTCTTCAGGGTTCAGCGATAACTTGACGGGCTCTTGCTTATGCAGCGAGTATTAACTTAAGTAGTAGAGACTCACTTGCACAGGCGCTCCTATAGTATAATCAAACTCCGGTCCCTTGGAGTCTGCCTTCCCGGCTCTGCTAATGACGTCCAGGATTTTAGACTCTTCGGGGTTCAGCGATAACTTGACGGGCTCTCCGGCGGTTATGCAGCGATTTATCTCAATGGCTTTTTTTCTGACGCTGTATTTCTTTTCGTTCCAATACTAGAATTAATAAAAAAAATAATAATATCAAAATATTCGATTCGGGCGGGACTCGAACCCGCGACCCAGAGTGCGAGGGCTCATTATGATAATGATTACAAAATCAGTAGATAACATCTGATGTAGTTATAATTTTATAAACCGAACTTGAATTTTCTAAGATGTTAATAAAATCTTATAACTTTATTTAATTAACTTTTAACCTGTAAAAATGTCAACCATTAAAATAACATATTCTGTACACTAGGTACTAAGCAAAAATAATGTTTCTCTATATATATATTTCTTTATTTATTTATTTATTTTATATATGTGAATGTTTACATGTTCTTTGAGAAATAAATGTCTTTAATCATAAAATAATTGTAAGCCTAAAGAAATACATTTACTGATATCTGATTTGACGTATATTAATAAAACTGTCCGGTTTTTTAAAACACGTCAACTTGCAACCAATTAGACCACCAGTGAAGAAAAAATCACACCAACCAAAACACTATGTATTTCAGGAACCTGTTTGTATTGTCCAATGCTTGAAATCATATTGGTGACCAAAGCCCAAACATACCAATCATATTTTGTTGTACACTAATTCAATTCAATTCTTGGTGTAATGGCTCTGCGTCTTAGCGACACAATTCTGCCAATGTCCGTAATGCTAAATGTCATATACCTTTTGGAGTCAAATATCGTGTTTAAAATACTCCTATGATTATAATATAAAACATAGAACTTATATACAAAACATAAAACTTACATATAAAACAAACATATAACAAATTTGTGGATCGGACACTGGCAGAAAAGTGGCTAACCAGACACGAGTGCCATAAACAAGAAGAAGTAAACACATACCCTCCTCCAAGCTTGAGGTGACTTCTTAACTCCACCTTTGCTATTCAGAAGAGAAGCGAGCCTCTCAAAGAGTTTGTTGATCGTCTCCTTGCTATCGAGGTGCCTCGCGAGAACACCAGTGGCCAGGTCTCTGTGAGCTTCCATGAAGGCTATCAGGGTGTCCGCTTGAGCTTGATTGAGCCATCTAGTGCGGGTCATTAGACCTGGATGAAAGAAAATTTGATTGGGGAAGGCGAGCAACTAGGAGTGGAAAGTAAAATTAATAACTAGACCCGCCCCGGCTTCGCACGGTTTTATTATACGTATAAACCTTCCTCAAAACCGCATCAAAATCCTTTGCGTAGTTTTAAAGATTTAAACGTTCAAAGGGACATAGGGAAATAGGGACACAGAAAGCGACTTTGTTTTATACTATGTAGTGATGATGCTGGACAATCCACACGACATCATCTAGCCCCAAAGTATGATGTGTTATGCTATGGTATGGTATTGGTACTAGTACCCATACCATACCATAACACATCATCTAGGTAATTGATACATTTAATACATTACTAGCAGCGCCTCGTTTCTCGCGGATAAAATATAACCTGCGTTATTCCAGACTATAATCTTTCTCTGTGCCAAATTTCATCCATATCCGTTCAGTAGTTTTTGCGTGAAAGAATAATAAACATTCATCCATAGTTATAAACTTTCGTGTTTATAATATTACTAGATGCGCCCCGTGGCTTCGCCCGCGAACCAGAGTTTTTTTCATACAAATTTCAGAAATTTATTGCACACCTCCTAGGGCTTAAGTATTATTTAAAAATAAAAAATACCTGTTTCATTATACACTCCTTAGTTTATTTATACTACCGAGTTTTGAGTGAATCGAACCAAGGAAAAATATTTTGCATACAAACTTACACCCTATTTAACCCCTTCAGAGGTTAAAATTTCCAACTTTTAATAGCTTATGTCCTATTCTAGGTCGTAAACTATCTACATACCAAATTTCATTCAAATAACTTAAAACAAACATTCACACAGACTTTCCCATCTATCTATCTATATCTATCTTTCTATATTATACAGGGTGTAATCGTTAAGTGTGCACAGGCGATTATTCCGTAACTATTGCAGATATCAAAAAACTTTAAACTGATATCGAAAGTACTTTACCTAATGAGTAAAATGACATTAATAACTTTTTAAAAATAAAACGAGAAATATCCAAAAAAATACATTAATCACTCCCATACATTTAGTATGAGATAGTAGAAAGGTTTTAGTTTCCTTATTTTAAGTGGAATAGTACCTACTCATTTTACCCTTGTCATTTTATAATTATGTACGATATGAAGGTATTAATGAATTTCAAGTAGATACACGTGTTGATTAATTATCTTACCACTTCAAATTTATAAGAAACCTTGTTTCAATATTTTATTGATTTGAACTAGCTGAAAAGCAACATCTATACTTATAATAAAACTGTAACAGGTCAAATTCTGTACATTGAAGATATTTTGAAATTTTTTTTTGGAGGGCACTCTATTATCGATACTCAAGCCAAAACTGTAATTTTTTTCATTCATGTCTGTCTGTCTGTCTGTCTGTCTGTCTGTATCGTAAACGCGCATCACGCCGAAACTACTTGATGGATTTAAATGAAACTCGGCATGATTATAGGTCATACTACGAGGAAGGACATAGGATACTTTTTATCCCGGAATTCAGTAAGGTTCCCATGGGAGAGGGTATGAAAGTAAAAATCTTTTACCGCGCATCACGCCGAAACTGCTGAATGAGTTGGAATGAAACTCGGGACGATTTGAGTTCATACTACAAGGAAGGACATGGGATACTTTTTATCCCGGAATTCGGTAAGGTTCCCCTGGGAGAGAGGGTGAAAGAAACATTCTTTAACCACGCATCACGAGGGAAGTTAATGAATTCGAATGGAACTCGGGACGATTGGACATGGGATACATTTTATCCCGGAATTCTGTTTGGTTCCCCTGGGCTATACGGGTTTTCAAAATTTCTCACAGCATTTGAACGACGCGCGCGCGTCGTTCAGGTGATGTGAGAAATTTTTGAAAACCCGTATAGCCCAGGGGAACCAAACTGAATTGAACTGATAAACGCGTAAGTTTGTAAGTATGAATGGATAGATGGATGGATAGATTGATAGATGGATGGACGTTTGTTACTCTTTCACGCAAAAACTGCTGAACGGATCTGGATGAAATTTGGCACAGAGATAGATTATAAGCTGGACTAACACATAGGCTTTATTTTATCCCACGAGAAAGGAATTACGCAAGTAAAATAGCGAGTACTGGAAATACTAATCATGCGCAGACGAAGTCGCGGGCACCAGCTAGTACTAAATAAAAACAAAAAGAAAGATACTCTTTGGTGTTCGTTCTAAATTCAAATTCTTTATCGCGGGTTCTCGTTCCCGCCAATTTATTGTATTTTTCAATTTGCGTTAATAATCGTGATTGTTGCATTTATTGATTGAAAAATGGCATATTCCAATACAGAAAAGAGGGACATATTAAAAATGTACTACAAACATGATTGTAACAATAGGGCGGCCATTATCGCCTACAGAAGAGAGTACCCAGATAGAGAAGTTCCTTCTGGTACCTATTTACGTAAGTTGGATAACAATTTGATAAATTATGGATCTTTTAACAGAAAAAAAGGTTCGAGAACAAGAGCTCCGGAATTTGATAATGACTTAGAAGACAATATTATTAACTACGTAGTAGATAATCCACAAGAATCAACGCGTTCAGTGGCCCGATCATTTCCAGTGTGCCACAATTATGTACACAAGTTATTAAAAAAACACAACTTCAAAGCATTTAAGATAAAACCTACTCAAACGCTGCACAATGATGATCCTGCTCGTCGGCTGGTCTATTGCAATTGGCTAGTCAATAATTATGTCAATGTAAGGTCAATTTTATGGACCGATGAAAGTAATGTTTCAAACTCCGGCATTTACAATAGAAAAAACTCGCATTATTGGTCAATTGACAATCCTCGCTTAACTACTGAAGTTAGAGCTCAGGTGCGATTCTCAATTAATGTGTGGTGTGGTATTCTTGGAGATCGGATCATTGGGCCATATTTTTACAGTAGAACCTTAAATGGACAGAGATATTTCTCCTTTGTACAAAACGATATGCCAAGTCTCTTAGAACCAATTCCAGACGATGAAAGAAGGTCGATAATTTT
Source organism: Eupithecia centaureata (assembly GCA_944547425.1). Taxonomy (NCBI): domain Eukaryota; kingdom Metazoa; phylum Arthropoda; class Insecta; order Lepidoptera; family Geometridae; genus Eupithecia; species Eupithecia centaureata. The sequence continues at coordinate 9,470,154 of OX155702.1, read as the reverse complement.
TCAACAAGATGGAGCACCTGCACATAATACAAATGTTGTAATGAATTTCTTACGAAACAATTATAATGGCTTAATAGCCAATAATAGTGCAACCCCTTGGCCTGCCAGATCCCCGGATCTCACGCCTTGTGATTTCTTCCTATGGGGATTTGTCAAAGACCACGTGTACGCTGAGAGAGTACACAGCCTAGAAGAGTTACAGAATCGTGTACGTCGTGCAATTGCTTTAATTACTCCACAAATGTTAAGGAAAGTTCATTTAGAAACTGTAAATAGAGCTCGTCATTGTATTGCACAAGGAGGACGTCACTTCGAACATATGCTTTGAACACAAAATTTTGTACTTACTAAGAAATAAAATGTATGGGAGTGATTAATGTATTTTTTTTGGATATTTCTCGTTTTATTTTTAAAAAGTTATTAATGTCATTTTACTCATTAGGTAAAGTACTTTTGATATCAGTTTAAAGTTTTTTGATATCTGCAATAGTTACGGAATAATCGCCTGTGCACACTTAACGATTACACCCTGTATAAAAGAAAGTCGTTTTTGTTACAACACTTATAACTCGAGATTTTGATGTTTTTTGTGTTTTTGGATTTGTCTTCGTCGGGAATAGCATATTATGTATAAAAATATGATATTTGACAAATAAATACATTTCCCCGCGGGCGACGCTGCGGGGCGCAGCTAGTTTATTATAATAGAAAGATTAGTAGGATATACTATACATAGATAGATACACATATTTTTTTCTATTCTTTAATGCTACGTTCTTATGTATTTTTTTTGTTAGCCTGTACTATCCCACTGCTGAGCAAAGGCCTCCCTTCCTTCCACACTTCTCTGTTTTGCGCCGCTGTGGTCCATTCTTTTGAGTGTGCGTCTAATTCGTCTTTCCTTCGACGCTTTTGTCTTCCGCGAGGTCGTTTCTTGTCTTTGGGAATCCATTCTGTGATGGATTTCGCCCGACTCATCCATAGTGTAATTAAATAAATAAGAAGTTAAATTATTGTACTTACCAGAAATCGGTACTTAATACCTAAATATCAAAGATAATTTTTAAATTCCTTTAGAAACAAATATCTGCAGATCGTGCAAACCGAGTCACTAATCAATCCCACCTCCTGTCACGAGCGGATCAAGCCGTGCCATGCAGGTCTTGTAAATATAATTTCACAGTATATAGTTCACAATACTAACCAGATTCATCCTCAATTGAATTTTCATTACAGTTGAACAAAGTCTTGTTTTCTTCAATAGATGACTGGTCCATGGAATCCAATTCAGAGTAGTTTTCATCCTGGAATATTAAAAGAAAAAAAATATATCATAAACATTTTTATGAGCTAAGCTAGGTGATTGTTTGAAACAGTTTGCATTGCATTTAGTTTATATTTAGGCGTAGTTCTTGCCGAGGCGGTCGCGGCGATAGTAATCACTACATAGTATAAAACAAAGACGCTTTCTCTGTCCCTATTTCCCTATGTCCCTTTGACTGCTTAAATCTTTAAAACTACGCAACGGTTTTTGATGCGTTTTTTTTTAATAGATAGAGTGATTCAAGTGGAAGGTTTATACGTATAATAAAACCGTGCGAAGCCGGGGCGGGTCGCTAATGAAATAATAAATTAGGCATGTTCATATAGAGTAAGAATTAAGGTAGGTTCATCTAGTGAGAAAAAAGGCAGGTCCATCAAGTGGGAAATAAGGCAGGTCCATCAAGTCGGAAATAAGGCAGGCTCTCCTAGAGTGGGAAATAAGGCAGGGCTCCCTCTCTGATTTAGAATCACAGAATTTTTTTGTAAACAATGCCATTTATGACAGAAAACTTAACAAAAACTGATAAGAATAACAAATAACAGCAAGACTACAGCAAGCTAACAACTAAAATCCGAAACAAAAACTTAAAAAACGCATAATAGCTCGAGCATAGCGAAAAAGATGAAAATTCTAGTTCGATAATGAATGAGAGACCAATGGAATGATGAATGAAAAGTATCAAAATCAGGATTTTTTTGAAACTCCTGCAGCTTTCTCTGATGAGACCAGTGTCGTAAAATGTGGAACACCAATATTACTTTTGTTTTGTAACTCATTTGTTTACAAAACTTATCTATGTTTTTGAATCGCGTTATAGAGTGGTAAATAAGGCAGGTTCATCTAGAGTGGGAAATAAGGCAGGTAGATGTTGATGATGACCATTTCTTGTAGGCATCAATTAAAATCTATAATAAAATTCCACGGAACATACAAAACGAACCAAATCTTATAAAATTCAAAAAACTTCTAAAAACATACCTGATTAGAAATAGCTTCTACATGTTACAGGAGTTCTTTGAAATAAAACATAATTAAGTAACTATCTTCATAATATTATATTAAGTAAAAAAATATATTTGTAAGTATTTTTGCTGCCAAGCAAAATATTGCTGTGCCCTAACCAGGGTTGGCATGATTAAAACAAATGGTTTTAAAACACATGTTTAAAACAATGTTTAAAACAGTTTGATTTTAAACCGTGTTTTTTATCACACGTTTAAAAACACAGATTAAAACAAGTTTTAAACATTGTATAAAACGATGAGAAAAAAACAAGCTTTAAAACTACTTTTCATTGCGAATGAATGATATAAAATCAAAGTAATATTTTTTTGATAAGTTATTTATTCAGTCAAACAAAGATCTAAGTACCTACCAGGGTTGGAAAAAAAACAGTTTTTTTTAAATTTTATAAAACAAACAGTTCAAATTGTTTTAAACAAGTGTTTGTTTTGTTTTTTTTGTTTTTTTTGTCCTTTTTAGTTTAGGGCATTATTTTAAATTAATTCGACCTATAATGTTTCATTTCCAGACTAGATCTTTTGACTTTTCAAATTTTCTATAGTAAAATAAATATTGACAAAAAACGATCAATGGATAAACATTTTTTTTATGTTGCGTATCTCTAATCACTACTAAACGATTTACATTCACCCTGAATGTTTCCTAGCAGGACTATACCGGCGGGGAAATACCTATAAACTATAAATTCTATTCTATGAATAGGGGCACCCCCAATATTTATTAATTAGTGATGGGCCGAATGTGGTTTGAACCGAATACGAATTTCGGCCGAACATTCGGTAAAAATCAAACATGCCGAAGTTCGGTTTTTATTCTGCACTTATATGGTAACAACTAACAAACAACAATAAAATATACCTATAAGTAATTAATATATTGAATTTTCAAAAAGTTTATTTGATTCAAATCATAAGACTTCCTAATTTAATAAGAACTTATTGAATTTGATTTTTTAATTCTAAAACTTAAGATTGAAATGTCGAAAAAGGAAACTGATAATGACAGTTAGTTACTTGATCAATAAATAAATTACCATGATTTTAAATTATGTAAAAGGCTTATTTATTTAATCATGTATGAGTGAGTATGACAGATTTGATTTTTTTTATGTTTTATTAATCTTAAAATCAAAATTGTGCAACTATTTCACTCTTTTCTTATACCGAATGTTCGGCATTTCAACCGAATTTCGGAAGAATGCAGAAGTTAGGCCCATCCCTAATATAATTTATATTTAAATGACGGGAATAAAATAACCACTATTCCATTCGACAGCCATCCATTAGGGACTTTCCAAACGGGACTTTACCGGCGGGGAATTACTTAATATGAATTCTATAAATACGAGTGCCTTTCTTTCTCACATTTCATTTCATTATTAATTCTGCGACTGATAACACCTCATAAAAATGTCAACTCCAGGACGCAAAAAGCATGCAATTGGGGAACAATTCACATCGATCCCCCAAGAAAATACCACACTGAAGACCAATAGGGTGCGTTGCAGAAAATGTAAGAAAGAACTAGTTGGACTTGTGAAAAGAATGGAGGCACACTTCCAGCAATGTAGCACCACCACCGGTTCTAACACTGACGCAAATCTTGACGCGGACAGGGACGTGGAGGAGGAGTTGTTGAGTGATGCTGGTTCTTCCCGATCTTCAGATAATTCTTCTGCTACACCCACATCTTCTGTTACTACTCTTCAATCTAAAAATGCCAGTACCAGCAGCAGCGCGAGCGTGAACATTTCAATGAAAAGATTTATTATTGCTACAAGTCAAGAAGATAAGAAGAAAATTGATTTACAATTATCTCGTTATATGTTTGCTACTAACACGCCTTTTAACCACGTAGAACACCCAGAGTTACTGAAATTAATGGAAATTTTACGCCCAGGATATAAACCTCCAAACCGCAAACAAATTGCTAGCAAGCTACTCGACGAAGTCTACAACTCGACTCAAGAAGCCGTAAAAAATGAATTGAAAAACAAAGTTGTTAATCTGGCAATTGATGGGTGGAGTAATGTCAGGTAGGACTCGATAGTTTGTGTCTGTGTTACCGATGTGTTGACAGACTCAACTCATTTAATTGATACAATAGACACAGGAGCCGAAAGCCATACAGCTGACTACTTGGTTAAAGTTACTACTGCGGCAATAAAACAATGTGAAACTTACAAATGTACGGTGCGAAGTGTAGTGACAGACAACGCAGCAAATATGAGCCGTATGAGACGAGATTTAGCCCAACAGGAAGAACTAGCTTCTCACGAGGATATACTTACATACGGCTGTTCATCACACATATTAAACCTTCTAGCAAAGGATTTGAATGCAGAAGATATTACTGATAAAGTTAAGTCGATAATGCGGTACTTCAAATACACTCACTTTGCATCTGCCACGTATAAAGAAGCTGGTGGAAAAGCAATTGTTATACCACAACAGGTACGGTGGAACACAATGGCTGACTGCTTAAAAGTGTTATTAGAAAATTGGCATATAATGTCAGATATATGCTTAAATCATTCAACTGCTATAGATCTGTCAATTTCATTGAAAGTAAATGACATGGCGCTGAAGCAACAAGTCCAGGCTCTCTACAAAAAACTGGAAAACATCGCAGTTACACTTGACATCTCCCAAAAGACATCCTGCTGTATTGGCGAAGTGATTGAAGCATGGATAGAGCTTAAAAATATGTTTGAGGGAGAGAATGTACGACTGCGTGAGACCGAGTATTCATTGGATGATTTAAGGAAGTTCAAAGCTCGTTATGAAATGGCAATGTCTCCAGCTCATTTTGCAGCAAACTTACTACATCCTAAGTACAGGGGTGAAAAACTCACGAGTGAAGATATTTCTGAGGCTTTATTATTTATAGAAGCTTATCACAAAGAGGCGATGCCCTATGTTTTTAAATACAGGGCAATGACAGATCCCTTTCATAACTTTCTATTTGAAGATCATGTAGTAAATCAGGTCGGACCTCTCGAATGGTGGCAGTCATTAAAAAAACAAATTAATGGTCAAACAATGAACTTAGTGGCTCAGCTTCATACTGCTGTAGCTTCAAGTGCTGGAATTGAAAGACTGTTTCCAACATTTGGATTTATTCATTCTGACGTATGAAATAAACTGGGTACAGAGAAAGCTGCAAAACTTGTTACAGTTTTTAAATACCTTAATAAGGAAAAGAAAAAATAATTGTTATCTTGATCTTGTCATATTGTCTTAGGGCGCTACTCACACACCTGCCGCAGGGGCAATCTAGGGTGCATGGCGGTTGTGGCGATATCGGGAGTATCTCTACACACTTGCCTGCCGTGCAGTGTTTCCGAGTAAGCTGAGCTGAGCACACGTATTGAGAATGGCACCCGTATTATCGACCAATCAAAAGAAAATTGCCCCAATCGCGCTACACACGCAGCGACGGCAGGGACGACTTAGGGATCAAGGATGGTCTCGCGCCCCTGCCGCAGGGCCAATCCTCCAAATTGCCCCTGCATGCCTACACACATCACAATTAAGGATGCAATTAAGGGTCATCCCCACTCCTACACCCTAGATTGCCCCTGCGGCAGGTGTGTGAGTAGCGCCCTTTACTCTCCTGACTGACAAACAATTTTGATTTTATAATGTTTATTAAATATAGGTAATTTTGTTTGTTATAATTTTGTTTTTGATTGATTTTAAATTGAAATTTTTAATATTCTATACTATCTAATGCATGTTTCAAAAATACGTGTTATCTTATCCCATTACCCATATAAATCCTGGTACTTGGTAGGTACTTAGATATTTGTTTGACTGAATAAATAACTTATCAAAAAAATATTACTTTCATTTTATATCATTCATTCGCAATGAAAAGTAGTTTAAAGCTTGTTTTTTTCTCATCGTTTTATACAATGTTTAAAACTTGTTTTAATCTGTGTTTTTAAACGTGTGATAAAAAACACGGTTTAAAATCAAACTGTTTTAAACATTGTTTTAAACATGTGTTTTAAAACCATTTGTTTTAATCATGCCAACCCTGGTACCTACCAAGTACCAGGATTTATATGGGTAATGGGATAAGATAACACGTATTTTTGAAACATGCATTAGATAGTAAAGAATATTAAAAATTTCAATTCAAAATCGTTGACATTTTTATGAGGTGTTATCAGTCGCAGAATTAATAATGAAATGAAATGTGAGAAAGAAAGGCACTCGTATTTATAGAATTCATATTAAGTAAAGTAATTCCCCGCCGGTAAAGTCCCGTTAGGAAAGTCCCTAATGGATGGCTGTCGAATGGAATAGTGGTTATTTTATTCCCCTCATTTAAATATAAATATTAGGGATGGGCCTAACTTCGGAATTCTTCCGAAATTCGGTTGAAATGCCGAACATTCGGTATAAGAAAAGAGTGAAATAGTTGCACAATTTTGATTTTAAGATTAATAAAACATAAAAAAAATCAAATCTGTCATACTCACTCATACCTGATTAAATAAATAAGCCTTTTACATAATTTAAAATCATGGTAATTTATTTATTAATCAAGTAACTAACTGTCATTATCAGTTTCCTTTTTCGACATTTCAATCTTAAGTTTTTAGAATTAAAAAATCAAATTCAATAAGTTCTTATTAAATTAGGAAGTCTTATGATTTGAATCAAATAAACTTTTTGAAAATTCAATATATTAATTACTTATAGGTATATTTTATTGTTGTTTGTTAGTTGTTACCATATAAGTGCAGAATAAAAACCGAACTTCGGCATTTTTGATTTTTACCGAATGTTCGGCCGAAATTCGTATTCGGTTCAAACCACATTTGGCCCATCACTAATTAATAAATATTGGGGGTGCCCCTATTCATAGAATAGAATTTATAGTTTATAGGTATTTCCCCTCCGGTATAGTCCTGCTAGGAAACATTCAGGGTGAATGTAAATCGTTTAGTAGTGATTAGAGATACGCAACATAAAATAAATGTTTATCCATTGATCGTTTTTTGTCAATACTTATTTTACTATAGAAAATTTGAAAAGTCAAAAGATCTAGTCTGGAAATGAAACATTATAGGTCGAATTAATTTAAAATAATGCCCTAAACTAAAAAGGACAAAAAAAAACAAAAAAAACAAAACAAACACTTGTTTAAAACAATTTGAACTGTTTGTTTTATAAAATTTAAAAAAAACTGTTTTTTTTCCAACCCTGGCCCTAACAGGGTGCATGCTTGATACACATATGTTAATTAAAGACCTTTAAATGTACTACAGCATGTAGCAATAAAGAATCTTGAATCTTGAACTTACTTTAACAGGATGCCCAACAGCATATTCAAGTGGCGCTCCCCTCGAGCCTCCCTTTCCCGCCAGTCTCCCCAAGATGTCCAGGATCCTGGTGTCTTCAGCATTCAGCACCATCCGGACCGGCTCACCAGAGGTTATGCTGCGGGTTATCTCAACAGCTTTCCTCCGGACGCCGTATTTCTTTTCATTCCAATACTAGAATTGAAGATTAATTTATTACAGGATGAACATTCTCAAATCACTCCTATGTCTAGCAGTCATATATTTAATGTTCTCTTAGTAAAAGTTGTCACCACATATAAATCTCCATTTATTGCAAAATGACTCTGCCACTGGATTTAAGAAATTCTCCCTGTGTCAATTTCAAGTCAGCTTTGTAATTTGGAGCTTAATTTAGAAAGTTCGAAAATGTTATGTTCCAAAACTGCCAGCATTAGAGTAGAATAAGTAAATAAATCATTCTGAGCAATTTACACAGTATTATCTAGACCCAGAGTAAGCAGAGCTTCTGTTATAGAGACAGTTATGGTAAAGATAGTCAAAAATATTCAAAACAAGTCTAAAAGTCCCCACACACTGAAGCCGGAGGCGTGAGAGTTGTATTCTATTGAATCATATGAAAGCCTACACACACACACCGCAGGCGGTGGCGGCACGATGCCATAGGAAAAACCGGCACGCCTTCGCCTCCGCTCCACCTCTGGCTTCGGTGTGTGGAGAGTTTAGATGTCAATCCCTACCCTTCTCCATGCCTGAGCCGACTTCTTAACTCCATCCTCATCAGCATTCAGAAGAGAAGCCAGCTCCTCCCACAGTTCATTGACTTGCTGCTTAGTATCACTTCCGGTGTTGTTCATAATAACACAGCTGGCGAAATCTCTGTGAGCATCCATGAACGATAGAAGGGTCTCAATTTGAGCTTGGCTGAGTGTTCTGGGTGCTGGCATGGTGATTCAAAATGTATATATTGGCTCTTCATTAATCATAAACTGTTTTTATTCTCTATTTAATTCCCATCGTATTTATTCACTTCAGGGATATATTCTGAGAAATTAGAATATGTTTGCGACTTCATGAACACATCCAGTATCACACCAGTCATCAGATGAAGATAGATACAATAGACGAATCTACTTCGTTTGATAGAAGTATTCGATAACGAAATATTATAATCGGTCACTTTAATATATAACTTAAGTGTTTTGTGGAATAGAAATAGGTACGATATTATGATAAAAAAACTAACACAAAGATTCTTTAAGCTCAGTCAGACTTTATTCACTTCAACTTCTTGTAGAATGGAATGGCATGACATGGCTCAATCAAAGAAGAGAAAAAAAACAATTTGTTATGGCTCTGCAATGACCGTCTTGGGCGGAAACATATTTACGGTGTCCGTCAAGTTAGCAGCAGTGTCCTGGCGTGTCGCGATGCTTACTGTCGAGGCGGTGAGTGTGCACACTAACGTGTCGCGACACGGGGTGTGATGGCCCAGTGTTACCATATATACAGATTTATCTGTATCTGTAGAGAATTTTTACCACAAATACAGATTACAGATTAAGCCAAATCTGTAAAACTTTTATTCAGATGAATACAGATCACATAGTCTATGATGAAATAATTGAATATTTTAGTTTATTTTTGTTTTTGCGCTAAGATTTCTTGCCAACCTACTAATATTAATGTATTTCAGGAACCTGTTTGTGTTGTCAACGTCATGTGTTGTCATTTTGCTGCAAATAATACTAAATTAAAAAATGTTCGCGCCAAGAGCCACGCGCCAGTATAGAAACACATTTGCCTGTTGTGTCGTGTCGCGACATAACCCCCACCACCGCTCTGGCGCAATCGGTGGCTAGCAGTCTGCGACACGATAGACCGTGTCGCGACACGACACGCCATACAAGTATGTCCCTAACCATACTAAATGTATGAAACCGATATGCTTCTGGCGCGCCCCGACACACCACGACGACACGCAAGTATGTTTCTGGCATTGGTAGAACATCATCAACATTCATCACAAGCTTTTTAAAACTCTCCACACACTGAAGCCGGAGGCGGAGGCAGGCGTGGCGGTTTTTCCTATGGCACCGCGTAGGCCACCGCACCGCACCGCCTGTGGTGTGTGTGTAGGCTTTCATAAGATTCCATAGAATACAACTCGCACGCCTAGCCTTCGCCTCCGCTCCGCCTCCGGCTTTAGTGTGTGGAGACCTTAATTAAAGGAGTTATTACAAACACGATTATCGAAGCAAAAAATACCTATTTTTATTTTATTGGTATTCTACTATGTTATTGCCATGATGATGGATTATCATATAACATTGATGGAAATAAATAATGTGAATTTAAGAAAAGCATGGGTTTCTTAAATTCACATATTTCTTTACATCCAAAGGTTGCCTGGAAGAGATCGCTTCTAAGCGATGGCCGCCCATTGTACTTGTCTTAAGTTAGTTATGTTTGTAATGTTATTTTTCTGGTGTACAATAAAGCATCTTTGTATTGTACCTATTGTTATTTATAAATAAAACAATGCATCGATACTGACGCAAAAAATTTAAAACTGTGTTGCGTCGCGTACAGCATCACCCTCCTGGACAGAGTGAATAATAAAGAAAACAAAAAGTTCACCTCCCACACACACACACATAAAATCTGAGTTGAACATACATACGTGAGTTTTCACAGATTAGATAGTAGCATGGACAAAAGGTATTAAATACATGTAGGTAATGTAACCTCTTTGATTGAATCACCCGAACTGCAATATTATGTGTTTTTTTTTAGGGTAGTTTCTAATTACGTTGACGCCGCTTCGCAGAGGCGGTTGGTAGCTCGGGGCCTAATACGAACTAGCCAGTCATCCCTATATTATTAATCTGGGAGTCATCCCGTGACCACGACAGAGTGTAAACTTGTTGAAACGTCGGGAAAAATAAGTAGGTAAATAGGTTGGTTATCATACTTTAAAAAACAGAGTTCGGTAGCCACCAATGGCAACTTCGTATGTCTTCTTAAACTAGACAAAATGAAACTACTATTTACAGATGCATTAAAAAATAGCTTATGATAGGTTTAACTGTACGTATGAATTTTGGAAATTCTTTTGTTTAACGGAGTTATGCCAGAAACATACAATTGCGTGTCGCGGTGTGTCGGGGCGCGCCAGAAGCATATCGGTTTCATACATTTAGTATGGTTAGGGACATACTTGTATGACGTGTCGTGTCGCGACACGGTCTATCGTGTCGCAGACTGCTAGCCGCCGATTGCGCCAGAGCGGTGGTGGGGGTTATGTCGCGACACGTAAATATGTTTCCGCCCTTATATGATAAAATAAGTGGGGGCGCCACTTTAGGTGCTGCCAACGAAGCGGCCTAATTGACTTTAATGCTTAGGTGAATACCAGCACATGTAGAAAAAACTACCTACCGACCTACTTTACTGGTGTTTGAAGGAAGGAAAAGATCACCTAAAAGAAAAAACAAATAGTACATAATTTCATCTTAGTTTTATTCACTAAACCAATACACATTAACATCATTACATATAAGTAAAAAAATTAGACAAAATTTAGATTTTAATGACTTAAATAATGTGTACAATACATTATGTTTATGTATGATTTATTTTATTAATCTCAAAATATTTTTAAATGGATTCTATACAATGTTTTTAATTTTGGTATACTCCAAATATAGAGCCTTTTAATTTAACATTCTAATACATTTCTACTTTAGTGAAATAAATGAATACTGAAGAATTATGGATACACATACATACATTTATATTAATAACTTGTAATGTGGCTATTTTTGTGTTAGCCTGCGTTTTGGATACGAATTCGTTTTTACGTAAACGTACGATCACTGTTCGTACGAATTGAGTGTCACAATAAATAAGTTTTCCTCCGTCAAATTGGCAATATAACAAGGTCTGATTGTATTCAGACGTAGAAATAATAAAATTGTAACGCACGACTAATAGAAATAATGCGTAATCGTACGTTTCTGCGCGAATTAAATTCGGACGAAAACGTATTCAAAGTGAGTGCTTACTCTTGTTATGTGTGTGGCTATTTTGGTGTTAATTTAACATTCGTTTTAAATGTGTTTAGTATGATTTAAGATTGTAACGTTTTTCGTAATGATACAAAACGGGAAAATGACTCCGATACTATTATAGTACTCAGGTCAATATCGAGTATGTCTGTCAGTTATCAATTCGATATTAGTTAATTTGACCATCTATTAATAATACTATTTTAACTAAATACTTTTGCACCAGGCTATAAAAATACAAATAATTAACTGTTTATAAAACTCCTCTGCTTTCATTTTACAAAGTCGGGTTAAAGTTTCTTTGATGCCATTTAATAAAGAAATTATCAAATTGCTTCATATAAATACAAACAATGATTTCTGTAATACATTTTCACTATCAAGTCATCCTTAAATATTTGCATCTTAAGTGATATTTAGAGGATTCGATCTCAATTCCGAGAATCCCGGGATTTGAATAATGTAATCCCGAAATCCCGGGATTGAAAATAAAGACCGGGATCGAATCCTCTAGTGATAGTTCAACATTGTATGTAAACATATAAGTATAAAGACAAGACATAAATGTCACAAGTAGATACCATTTTTTGCAGAGGTCTGAAAACACCAGAGAAAAAAATAAACTGTACTGGCATTTTTAGCTCTTCTTTCAAAGCTATACACAAAGTTAAAATAGCTGTACATGAGATTATTAGTGTAAAAATAGTCATCAAAAACATACAGGCTTACTTCTACAATTATGTGCATTTTTATAATTATGTCATTCTGAATGTCGTCAATTCTGTAAAGCATTTCACTTCATACTCAAATTTATACTCAACGGCAGGTTGGTTTAAGGTGAGTTTTTGTGTACTTAGAAATAATTGAGTTGTTTTGATAGAAGATAGAAAATATATTGTTTTTTGTAGTATTTGAGATAGGATCCCAAAATGCTATAACAAAATTGACGCCAATATCAATCAAGCAACACGAAGTTTGTTTAAAATTATTAAGTCTAATGAAATGTATATTTAGCTTAGCAAAGATTAATATAGTTATCATAAAAGTCCCTATACATATTGGCAAAAATGGAATATAAAAACTCATGGCATAAAACTTATTTCCTTTTGATAGAATTATAAGATTCAGTGTCATGGGCTAGATAGGGTGATATGGATTTTATTTTCTATGCCAATGAGTATAAGAACGATTAGTATTTCATAATTTTAAAGACAAATGATGTTTTTAAATTTTAAATAGAATTTCAATTTAGTTCTGAATAAACTCAAAATTAGATAGTGAGCTCTAATGAGTTTAAAAATCACATGTCTATCATTAAAACATCTATGCTTTTAGTTTAAATGCAAATTAATGACAATATGTTAAATTTGGCTACGAAAATGTATATAAAAATGTAAAAAAAATCCATACAAAGTTTATAGATTCGTTGCCTTTCATAAGGCTGACTTATTTATAGGCGATTATGTATAAAATGTTTATAAAAAAAATTGCAATTTTGACAAAAATTACCCATTCTTTCAGAACTTTGGCCAAGGGCTGTACCACAACTTAATGAATCAAAATCATGTAGCTATTTATTAGTATAGTAACACCTTAACATTAAAATAGTATAGGCTACTTACACGACCTAAATTTTAGGGCAATTTATTTGTGCAATATGTTATAGTTCCTATATATTTTGATTCTATTTATGTATATCGTAGTTAATATTTTGGCTGGGCCATTTATATTGCTTATAAAATTGACCAAAGTATACATAGCTTTATTTGCATATAAACTATTTGATTGGGAATATACAATACACAATTCCAAGTTGGATCCCAAGCTACAGTAGGCATACTTATATTGGAATATTATTTAAGAATTCCGAAACAAATTATGTATTCACTGCAGCTCATACAATATTTATGTGTGAAATATTGCTCCATATTCTTATTTGCAATTATCTTACTACAGTCGTCTTGAAGCCCTGATTTCTTGCGACATAATGATAAAAGCAAGAGCCCATTATAAAATACTAGCCACCCGCCCCGGCTTCGCACGGTTTTATTTTACGTATAAACCTTCCTCTTGAATCACTCTTATCTTAAAAAAAAAACAGCATCAAAATCCGTTGCCTAGTTTTAAAGATTTAAGCATACAAAGGGACATAAGGATATAGGGACAGAGAAAGCGACTTTGTTTTATACTATATAGTGATTTCGCCAGAAGAAACCAGAGCTTCGAACCCACAATAGTAAGTATAACGTAAGTGTAGCGATGCTTAGCTGGGCGTGTCTTCATCCATGAATTCTACGTACGTGAAAGGAAAGTGACCCGTCTTGCCGTTTATCTCGCCTTCCCATTGGCCGTTTATATTTATCTTTGTTACCTGGAACAGAATATGATTATATAGTTTTGGAAACTTTACTTAAACGGGAAAAGTAATTAAAACTGAATATTATAGTTGTGATACATTTACAACTATAATATTCAGTTTTAATAACATCGCTGTGACAATAACTATAATAATAAAATAATAATAATACAGGACAATTGTAAAAAGCTGAGCTTGTGTTATTGGTACTAGATGACTGAAATATTACATAGATTTTTTATCTTTATTAACAACAAAAATTACAAGCAAACGAATAGAAAAATTACAACTAGTATTTACAATTGAAACCAATTTTGTGTAGTTGAGGTTTTTATATTTACAAAAAAAAGGATTTTGTCTCGAAAATATAGTTGACATGGACAGCAGAGTTGTGGCAACACACATAGATAGATATTTTTTATACTAGAAAACACACAGAACCCGGATATAAAAAAAAACAAGTATTTGAAGATCTTACAAACATTTGTCCCAAGGCGGGAATCGAACCCACAAACAATCTCCTAAATTGCAGGCGGACCTGCGCCCACCGCGCCACATCAGTCGTCATAAAAGGTTACAACGGAAGCTGAATTCTGCCAAATTCTCTATCTAGGTTGTGTAGTTTTTCAGGTACAAATCAATGGTACTATTCAAAAAAAATATTAAATTTGTCTAGTTCTAGTTCTTCTTGGTTATGGCGCTGCATCAGGATTGACGCAATTTTGCGCGTGCCGAGTTTTTTTTTGAGGTTGAGTTTTTTATATTTACAAAAAAAAAGGATTTTGTCTCGAAAAATATAGTTGACATGGACAGCAGAGTTGTGGCAACACACACAGACACAGCGAGCCATAAAACAAGAAGAAGCTAGCTTGAGACTGGATGATGCTGTGTGATGTTTAATTTAATTCCAGCATTATCTATTTTTAAGCGTAATATTGTGTAAAACTGTTTGTTATCCAAATAAAATTAAAAAAGTACCGTTATAATGTCTCCTTCCTCCAACTTGAGCGCAGTTTTGTCGTACGCGTTCGGAACGCGCGTCTGTCGAACGCGCGCACGCGCCGGCAGAGTGCGCTGTAAATACAATCATTCAATCAATACTTAGATCAACAATCTACCCGAGGCTCTCCGGGTTTTTCAAAAATTATCTGAGCGTCTGGTCGATGCGACGTGTGACCCGAGAGCTGATGAATATCTGGCTCAGCGCATCAGCATTGCCAATTGCCATACAGCGTAGTAATGCAGCCAGTGTCTTGGGGACGCTTCCAACTGGTATTGACATGGATCAATTGAGCTACCTTTAGACTGTTTGCAACCGTCTGCAGTTAGCTCAATGGTTTCAATTGTAAATACTAGTTGTAATTTTTATATTCCTTGCTTGTAATTTTCTTTGGTAATTAAGATTACAATCTACTTCATTTATGAAGAAAATTACAATATAAAATTGCCACAAATTAATACTAATGTAAAGTAAAGCTATTGAGCTAACTGCAAAATATTGTAAATATGCTAAGTTTATATGTAGGATCTCTAAAGCTTTAACGGAACAGCATGAGATGTAAATTAATTTGTCCCAAGGCAGAAATCAAACCCACAACAACCTCCTGCGTCGCAGGCGGACCTTCGCCCACATCTAGATATCGGCTGTTAAATTACCTTACAGTTATGAGTCGTACTTTATCTTATTTTTATATTTCGTAGTTTTTGGTGATTTAGAAGTTCTGGAGGGGTATTTTAATTCATAGGGAAGCTCTTCGGATTCCATATCGGAAACTTTTGACGATGATTGCTATTTAAAAGAGCGTATTCGAAATGTTTTGCCATTTGAATTTGGATCCTTAGTTTGGATATGAAATCAAAATAGCGTTCTAAAGGTACGTTTAGATCTGTTCAACATCAGGCGATTTTGTGGAGAGCAACATGTTGAAAGCAACACTGTTGCAGTTTGTGGAATGAGTCTTTCAACAGAATGTCGACCGGGTTACAAAATACACCTTGTTGAAACGTGTTGCTCTTGTATCCACATTTGATGGATTAATTCAACATGGCAACTGTAGAACGTATGTAAAATGAAACTGTCGAATCAGTTGCTGCAACAGATGTTGATCATTGTTGAATATACAACATTGTGGAAGTGTTGCGTGCGACAATCCGTTGCTTCAACGAATGTTAAACAGATCTAAACTTACCTTAAAGTTCCGACGGAAATGGCAACGAATCGAATGAATGAAAATACCCCTACTGAACTAGACGAAGAGCCGTTCTACAAGAAGTTGAAGTCAGTACCTGCATGTTTGTGCGTTGCGGCGGCAGCTTGCTGTTCGGGGGGCTGGGGGGGTCTCCGAGGTGGTTCAACGCCTCTTTGGGGGGGTACGGGATGCCCGCTGGATCTAGGATCTGGAAATATAAACCGTAATGATAATATGCATAACACTCTCTTTTGCTTACTATAATAATAATAATGGACAATCCGCACATCACCATCTAGCCCCAAAGTAAGCTATAGCTTCTGCCTTTATGTTTATCTAGTTAAAAATTTAAGTAGCTAATGTGGCCTATGTCCAGCAGTGGTATTTTATAGGTTGATAATGATGATGATTATATACAGGGTGTTAGTGTAAACAGCGTTGTCCTTGAAACCAGAGGTTCAGCATCATGAGTAGAGTCCAAAACCGATGAAAAATAATTATTCTATTTTTAATTTATTTTTGAAACAAAAATATTCGATGCACCTTCTAAGTGGTAAAACTACACACGAGTACATTGACGGGGCCGCGCAGGTGTCGACCTGTTTTGATCAAACGAGCCGCCCGCCATGCAAGTGTTCATTGCCGCGCCCCGCGCCCCCCACACCTCACCGCGCCGCACGCGCCGCCGCCCGCCTGCTCGCGCAGGCGCCGTCCGTTCGCTCCTCAGTGACAGACCGCCAGCGGGACGGAGAGCACGTCGTCGCGTCGTTGACACAGATTTTCGCGCGTCAATTGTTTTCAGTACGAACGAGTTACGAAATCTTACAAAAATGTAAATAAAATAAATAAAAGTGGACTGAAATGGTGCGGCCTTATGCCATCGCTCTGGTGAACTTGGCTCGTACGATGTACGCAGAGCTCAGCTGTTTCCATCCCAGGATAACGTGTGCTAAGCTAGGAAACTATCCCAAAGACACAAAGGCTACGTACGTACGTACATATGGCCAGTTCACCAAGCCCAGTCATGCAAAATGCAAGTGTTCGTAAGGTGTTTAATAAGCTGACAAATAAGGTACTAATTTGTGTTTTTTCGAGTGTGTAATAATACCTAATCTACGAGTGAGAAAACGTGCGGAGGTTGCGTGATGGTGAAGTGTTATTTTGGTAAGTGAATTTCATTCACTGTACAAAGAACTGAAATTTAGATTGAATAGTAGATAAAATTGATTGATGATAAACTTTAACCCTAGATTCAATAACATTCGTCTCACAGACCGCACAAAACGTAAAAATGATTCAAAGTTGTAAATCGAATCAGATACACCTTTTAAGCACCTTCATAAGTCATACAACCAAATACATCGCAAGTGTATTTTACTCGCAATGACGTTTCATTAGTCTGAGGGACGAACATTTATGAATAGAATAAGAACTGGCCTAGGGTTAAGTACGCCAAAAATAACTGCCTACCAAGGTACTTTGGTCTATTGAATTTTTTGATTATTCTGTGAATTTAGACTTGTTTTAAAACAGTTTATCTTGCCTAGAAACAAACCTGGAAACTTGCCTGGTTCTAGGGTGACCATAATATCGCGTACAATATCTATGACAGAAAATATCAAAATACTGCGAAACTAAAACAGGCATTAACCTTATCTCATAGGTTTTGGACTCTACTCATGATACTGAACCTCTGGTTTCAAGGATAACGCTGTTCACACTAACACCCTGTATATGTAGGTTATACAGGGTGTAACATTTAAAACGGTCAGTATGGGAAAGTCTGATACTATAAGATATACGATCTTAGTATGTCTTATAGACTATAGACTTATAGATTTTCAGACTTTCCCATACTGACCGTTTTAAATGTTATACCCTGTATATGCACACAGATCCCCTTGTACTCTCCAATAATTCGTATCAATCTGCCTTATCGTCTAACTTCAAATCGATTACCAGTGGTCGACGCAGTCAGAATGTATTCAGTTTTGTCTAAGGTATTAAGGCCGATTCACACATATCAGTGAAGTCACAGTTCCGACACAGTACCGGCACAGTGCGAAACATTCTTTCATACTTTCTCTATGAACGGATCCCCAGTTGTCAGTGTCAGTGCCGACACCAACAAAGAATATATGAAAGAATATTTCGCACTGTGGCGGTACTGTGTCAGAACTGTGACTTCACTGATATGTGTGAATCAAACCTTAATATCTTATGCCTTAGTTAGACAATACTGAATAAATTCTGACTGCGTCGACCACTGGTGGTGTACTCTTATATCCGCATTTAGACTGTTCGGCCCATTATGTGTACGTGGCGTCGACGACTGGTAATCGATTTGAGGTTTAACTGTCAAAAATGAAGTCGATCTCGATCACCAGTTGAGTAACACAATAAAACCCCAGTTCCTTGAAGTCTGAGTAACTAACCCTTTGCACATAGTTTAAGGGAATGGATCCGGTGCGTCCCTGGTGGTTGCGCGCCGTCCACCATTGCTCTTCGTCTCTGTTGATCACCATCAGTCGCTCCCCGCGCCGGAATGGTAGGTCGTCTGCGTCCTATAACAAACAAATATAGACTATCACCACACGTAGGTCTATAAGGGGAGTTTTAACATAATCTGCGTAATTTCTGGACTGTATGTAGCTTTATTATACTTATATATGTACTTTATATACTAATCACTACATAGTATAAAACAAAGTCGCTTTCTCTGTCCCTATGTCCCTTTGTATGTTTAAATCTTATAATATCATAAAACTACGCAACGGCTTTTGATGCGTTTTTTTATAGATAGAGGAATTGAAGAGGAAGGTTTATATGTAGTTCGCTCGCTAGTTTATTAGAAAACGAAAGTTTAGAATTGATGTTTGTTACATCTTTTCGCCAAAACTACTGAAAGTATCAGGCTGAAATTTTGAATACATAAGTATTAATATAAAAAAAAAGCTAGATGACTGATATACTTAATACAATACATTACATAGATAGATATTTTTTATTATACATAGAAAACACCCAGACCAACGGAAAAAAAATCTGCAGATCGTATACAAATTTGTTCCGAGGCGGGAATCGAACCCGCAACCTCCTGCGTCGCAGGCGGAGCTTCGCCCACCACGCCACATCGGTCGTCGCATATTAAGGTTAGGAACCCAAAAGATATTCGCTGCACGTTGCAATATGTTTGTAGAGTTGACCCAAAAACGCACTGCACACGTGGTTTATTTTATAGTACACCGCATCGACTGCGCTAAATAGCTGGTTTACAAAGGTGTCTGGAATCAATAAAAAGGCAATAAAGCTGCAAATTAAGCAGAACATTTGTTATGGATACTAGATTATAGTTACCCACTGTAATACATTACTCACAGATATTTTATATTTTACATAAAAATACCCCGAACAAAGCTGCAAGTATTTGCCCTCAGGGCGAAATCGAACCCATTTCATATTTTATCCCGGAATTACGCGGGTGAAACCGCGAGGCGCTGCTAGTACCGAATAAATAAAAAAACCCGCGAATTGGTGTGCTCATTTATCTACTGGATCTGCTTTCTGTTAATAAGGTTCAAATTTACAGTAGGAACCTTAATGGATTTCATTCTGAGAACTTTCTCATTTACTTCATATTAGTGTGGATTGATTATTTTATAATTCTGTCCGTAATGGCTTCATAAGTCCACGAGTCGGAGGGAAGGTATTGGAAATAATGACAATGAATCATCCAATCATAGCTCGAGCAATGACGATGACACATATAGTTAGTAATAAACTTTAAAGTATTTAGTTCTTTATGATATTTAGACGCAGCAAAGAAATCTAGGTATATATTGTTTGTGGCGGAAAACCGTAAGAAATACTAGTTAACAGATGATATGAAATACCATAAAAAATTAAAAAAAAGGCTTTTGTAAATTATGTCAGTCTTAAATGAATTTAATTTATAATTTCACTAGCGACCCGCCCCGGCTTCGCTCCGTTTTATTATACGAATAAACCTTCCTCTTGAATCACTCTATCTATTAAAATAAACCGCATCAGAATCCGTTGCGTAGTTTTAAAGATTTAAGCATACATAGGGACAGAGAAGGCGACTTTGTTTTATACTATGTAGTGATTTCACGAATCAGTTATTAATTTCGCTATAAATAGCAGCAACTCATTTTTATTTTAAATCTATAATGATTTCTGGACATATTTATATTGCAATTATCTAGCTCTAATTGTTTTTTTACTTTTAGGTTTATATTACACGAGTGATCTATTTCCCGCACGCTGTATCCAGTTCAAGCCAGCCACGAAATGTATTAATTTAACGTACATCTGGTATGAAAAAACCGTTCCTTCCGTGGTATTTTTAAACACATACAGACATTCGGACGAAATTAGGCATGGGTATGACCGATTGTGTATTGACGAAGGAATATAAAGTAAATGTTGGTTATTTATTGCCATGTTTACTGCATTACGGTATTTATTTATGACAGTCTTGACACCTATTTTAATAAATTTCTGAGTCATTTTTACGCAATTTCTTATAATGCTTGTTGTGGAGTGAATCTGGCAAATTTTGCTGATCTAAATACTTTTTTCCAAAAAAGATAGAACTATTTTTAACTAGCAGCGGCTCGCGGTTTCACCCGCGGTAATTCCCGTTCCCGTGGGAATTCCGGAATAAAACAAACTATGTGTTATTCCAGACTATAATTTATCGCTGTGCCAAATTTCATCTACATCCGTTTAGTAGATTTTTGTTTGAAAATGATATGTAGGTATATAAATAAATAATGCTAGACAATCCACACCGCATCATCTAGCCCCAAGCTAAGCAGACCTTGTGTTATGTGTATTCATCATCATCGTCAGCCTATATTAGTTCGCTGCTCGACATAAGCGTCCCCTAATAAGAAACATAGGATATAGACATAGGAAAACCTTCAGCTTGCCGCATCCAGCATCTGCCTGCAGTCTTTCGCAGATCGTCATCCCACCTGGCCCGAGGGCGACTTACACTAAGTTTACCAACTCGCGGTCTCCACTCAAGAACACGTTAACCCCAACGGTTGTCGGTTCTTCGCGAGATATGAATGGCCCACTGCCACTTCAGCTTGCTAATTCTTTGAGCTATGTTATAAGTTATGGGTACTAGATGACTGATATACTTAATGAACATTACATTTTTTTTTATCAACAATAGACCTTCGTTTGACCACAATCTCACCTGATGTTAAGTGACGACGTGGCCGAAGTATCACTAAAGTCTAGAAGGCACCTATTCACTCTCGTCTTGAAGAGACGATTTTATTTTAATGTATCTGTACTTACATTCCCCGTGAAGTATTTACCGCCCACCAGGGGCCAAATTCCACTAATTTCAAAACAAAGGTCTCAATAGTGCCATTCAATTAAGATGATTAAAATGACGTTTAATTTTGTTTGTGCATTTGGTATTCTACAGTATTCTACAAAGATGTTTTAGTAATCTTAGGTATTCTACTATTTTTTGCGCTTGAAGAGACTTTCATATTAAGAATGTCAAATTAAGGTAATCGTCACATCTATGAATGACTTGACTTGACTTCTTGATTATGGCTCTGCGTCTGGTTTGACGCAATTTTGCCAATGACCGTTTTGAAAACATCGCAAGCTTTTAGTTATGATGTAAAGAGAAATATAAGAATATTAATAAGCAATATTTATACTTAATAAAGAAAAAAAATCAGTACCTCAAAAAGTTTGTGTTAGTAAAATGCCAAAAAGATTTTAACACTGACACATTTTGACAATTTTGACTATACTATTAAAATGCTGAAGCGATTTATTTAGTGGCGTTCGGGCCCAGGAATAAAACACTCGAGTTAATTATTTGTACTCACATTCCCCGTGAAGTCAAACTTAGCGACCACCAGCTCTAAAACCTGGTGCGGCTGCGGCGCAGCGGACTTCCCAGTCTGCGGCAGCGGCCGAGTCAGCGGCGTCGTGTCGAGGTAGTGCAGCCGGTAGAAGGACAGCAAGGCCGCCATGTCCACAAACTGCTGGTCTCCGATCTTGAAGCCGATCGTACCGTCCGCCGTCACCGACCGGTTTATTATGTAGTGGGAGACGCGGTCGTCTTCTCTGTGAAATAATAAATAATAATAAATTCATTTATTTCGGACAACATTAGAACAAGTAGAAAGATCTCTACGGTCCATCAATAAATAGTATAAAATAAGCTTCGCACGGATTTATAACACGTATAAACCTTCCCCTTGAATCACACTATCTATTAAAAAAACCGCATCAAAATCCGTTGCGTAGTTTTAAAGATTTAAGCATACAAAGGGACATAGGGACAGAGAAAGCGACTTTGTTTTATACTATGTAGTGAAGTCGTCGGACGGAGCTGACCTGTGCTCTGGAATAAATTCAAAGCCACAACAACTTAGTGTCTTTCTTTATGGACGACTACCAAGGCGAGGACGATAGTGTCATCAGCGCGCTGGTCATTATTAAAAAAACGATTCGAGAAATTGACAAATACTATTCAAATACCTACATAACAAACATAATGTGGTGGAAAATACTTGGATTACAAATAATTTTGGTATATCATCCATCGCGGCGGCGGCGGCGGCGGCAGTGCCAGACGTATGTAGATTTTTGTTATTTCTGCTTTCTATTTCTTTGGCTTATAATGACCGCGAAAATACTTTACTAAGAACCCGTAAAGCTTAAAAAATTGTATGATGACACTTTTGACCTCTTATGGCCGCAGTGATGACAGCCACTCTGCGAAATTAAAAAAAATCTTAATGGCTCAGGTTGTTTTAAGTAGATATCTTACCTGACGCACAACACATAGTCCCCTGTGATAGTTTTGGAGTCCCGTACCAAGAACACTCCACTTTCAGTCTGACTGAGCAGCAGATGAGTAGCTTCCCCTCGTGATAGGTCACGGAAGTACCAACTGTAATGAAAGTGCATAAGATTTAATTTTAAATATTACATTCAATCCATTAAGTGTCTAAGCATCCTATTCACCCTCTCATTGTGGTGTAAACAACTTCTTTTGGGTTCTAGGGATATCTTTATCAATGACTATACACTATATTGAGTAGCTTACTGTTGTGTATGTAACATGCAGGTACTTGTCTTCTTATTTTTATAACAAGATTGACTAAGTGAGGGTAGTTACATATTTGAATGTGTCAACCAGTTGTGACTTGCTACCAAGCAAAATACACGTAATTTACTTAAATATCGTGTTTTATTGAACATAACAGTGGCGACGATGATTAAAAGTGTACAATGGCGACAAAATTAGTGAGATTTAGTGAATTCAATGCAAAAGTGGACAATTGGGACAACTACATAGTGAGACTCAAATACTGCTTCGAAGCCAATGGAATCGACGCCGATTCGGTAAAAAGGGCTAACTTTTGTACAGTTTGCGGCCCTCAGACATTCGAAATACTGCTGGCACTGATAACTCCGAGAAAATCGAGCGAAGTATCTTTCGATGAGATCGTCGACATTCTAACCAAACATTTCAGTCCGAAGCCCAATGAAATTTCGACGTCATACAAATTCTACAAACGCGATCAGGGGAAGGATGAATCATCGTCAGAGTATATCGCTCAGCTGCGGAAGATCAGTACCGACTGCAACTTTCCGAACCTAGAGCGCATGTTGCGGGACAGGCTGGTGTGCGGCATGAGCGACCGCTCGCTGCAGTACGAGCTGCTCAAGCGGGACCGCCTGCAGTACGCCGACGTCGTGGACGCCATGCTGTCGGCCGAGCACGCCGACCGGGACGCGCGCATGATGCACGCCGCGCCCCTCGCCCCTGCGCCGCCGCCGCCGGGGAACGACTCACATGCACACGAGCCGATGGACGTCAACGCATTGCGAGCTAAAACGAACATTCGACTTTGCTACCGCTGCGGAGACCGTCATGGTGGAGAATGCCGTTTCATCAATGCAATATGCCACTACTGCAAGAAAAAGGGACACATTGAGAAGATCTGCACCGCTAAAAAGAAAAATGCTTCTGGAAAACTGAACTACGCTGACGACAACACCGACGAGAGCATGAACGGGATCTACAGCGTGGCCGGAGCGCGCACGCGCGTGCCCGCCTACGAGGTACGCGTGGCGCTGGACGGCGTGCCTGTCGTCATGGAGGTGGACTCGGGCGCCGCCTTCTCGCTGCTCAACGAGCGCACGTGGGTGCGCCTGCAGCCGCGCACCGCGCCGCGCCCCCTCGGGACCAAGCTGCGCACGTGGAACGACTCGCGAGTTACAGTTCTCGGACAGGCCATGGTTTCGGTGACGTATAAGGACATTAAGCGTGAACTAAACGCAGTGATAGCTAAGGGCGCAGGCCCGAACCTGATAGGGCGAGATTGGTTTGAGGCGCTGAACATATCTGTAAATGTAAATAAAATTTTAGATATTGACATGTCTGCGACCGAGGCAGTAGTTTCCAAGTATGGAGAGGTTTTCAAAGACGAACTTGGTACCTACCGGGGGGATCCAGTCGCTATTCAGTTAAAACCAAACGTTGCTCCTAAATTTCTAAAAGCGCGACCTGTACCTTACGCGATCAAAGATAGGGTTGAAAAGGAGATAGATCGGTTGGTAGGAGAGAACGTTCTCACACCGGTATCTTATTCGGAATGGGCGACTCCTGTCGTTCCAATTATCAAAAAGAACGGCGAGGTCCGCCTGTGCGGAGATTATAGGAGCACGGTGAATCAGGCAACCGAGTCGGATACGTATCCGATGCCCACTGCTAATGAAGTATTCGCAACCATCTCTGGGGGCAAAATTTTTACGACTCTCGATCTAGACAGGGCATACACTCAAGTGGTAGTCACGGGCGAGACGGCGCGACTTCTAACTCTGAACACATGCAAAGGTCTTTACACTGTACACAGATTAGCATTCGGAGTCAAGGCGTGTCCAGGTATCTTCCAGAGACTGATGACGGCGCTGCTAGCGGGCGTGCCCGGTGTCGCGGTTCTCATCGATGACGTCATCATCAGCGGCCGCACCGTGCCTGAGATGACGCAGCGCCTGGACACAGTGCTCGCGCGGATCGAGAAGGCAGGTTTACGGCTCAACGGAAACAAATGTAAGTTCGCTAAGGAGCGAGTGGAATTTTTGGGTTTCGTTATCGATGCCGACGGAATACACCCGGCACCGAGTAAGGTAGAGTCGATACTGAGCACACCGGAACCTAAAAATGTCCAACAGCTACAGGCATTCCTAGGCTTATACAATTTTTACGAGAGGTTTGTACCTCATAAAGCTACAATTCTTGAGCCTTTGCACAGATTGCTCGACAAGTCTCAGGCGTGGACGTGGACTGACCGTGAACAGAACAGTTTCGAAACTGCGAAGCGCCTGTTGTCCTCTGACCTGACACTCGTACATTACGACCTAAACAGGCCGTTGGTACTCACCTGTGACAGTTCCGACTACGGAGTCGGGGCCGTCTTATCCCACGTCATGGACGACGGCCAGGAGCGCCCCGTGGCGATGGGCTCGAGGACTCTGCACACGCACGAGCGACGGTACAGTCAGTTGGACAAGGAGGCTACAGCTATCATGTTTGGAGTCAGTAAATTTCACAATTACCTAATGGGCAGGTCATTCATGATTGTTACAGATCATAAACCTTTGTTGGGGATTTTCGATCCGAAAAGACCCATACCAAATGTTTTGTCACCTCGACTCATGAGAATGGCTTTAGTACTCACTTCGTACAGCTATGGCATCTCATACAAACCAGGGCCACAGATAGGTAACGCTGATGGTTTGAGTCGTTGGCCGCAACCAGTTCCGGAACAGATGGAACCACAACTGTGCGACATACTGCTCATGGCAGAGGCTCCCGAGGACTTTCCAATTGATGTAGATCAAATTGCATCAGCTACTAAGCGAGACAAAGTCTTGAATCGGGTAAGCCACCACATACTATGCGGTTGGTCGGCTAGGGAGTCAGACGCGGCGCTACGTCCGTACTGGCTGCATCGCGCTGAGCTGTCCTTGCACGAGGACTGCATCCTGCTGGGCAGTCGTGTGGTGGTGCCCCCATCACTGCGTGACGCTGTTTTGCGTGCTTTACATAAAGCACACAGTGGTATAGTACATACAAAGTCACTAGCCAGAAGTTACGTTTGGTGGCCACAATTAAACGATGACATTGAGGCTTTAGTACGAAACTGCAACAAATGTTTGGAAAATCGTCATATGCCCCCGAAGACATCTTATGAGTGGGTTATGCCGGCTAAACCTTGGTCTAGGTTGAACATCGATTTCGCTGGGCCATTTCAGAATAAAACGTTTTTGATAATTGTCGATGCATATTCGAAATGGCCTGAGGTGTTCATAGTCAATAACATGACCTCCACTACAGTGATACGGCATTTAAGGACGATATTCGCCACCCACGGATTGTGTGAGACCCTAGTGTCCGACAACGGAACACAATTTGTGTCAGAGGAATTTAAGCAGTTCCTGGAAGCGAACAAAATCAAACATATCAGGTCTGCTCCGTTCCACCCATCCACAAACGGATTGGCAGAACGTATGGTGCAAACCGTGAAAGACAAGCTGCGTAAAATGGATGGCATGTCTTGGGATGTAAAAATCCCAGCTATGTTGTTAGGACTTCGGGCTACACCTTGTACATCTACAAACAAGAGTCCTTCAGAGCTATTATTCAACAGACGGATACGAACACTGCTTGATACTATCAATCCACATGAACGACAACGAAAAATCAGGGAAGAACAAGTTATAAGAAACAACACTAAAAAGAACAGACAGACAGACTTAGGGCAAACCGTTATGTACAGAAATTTTAGTAGTGGTCCACGTTGGCTGCCGGGAACCGTTGTAAGTAAAGAAGGTCCAGCTAGCTACAGAGTAGAAACAGGAGAAGGGAACATTGTCAGTAGGCACATAGATCAGATATTAAAAAAACAAACACCCAATGACACACATACACCTCAAACAGAACAAGACTATCAAGAACAAAGTAGTGATCAGGATATGGACGGCCTAGAACAGGGGGAAGAGAAAAGTCATGATAGCGAACAAATTATAGAGATACCAAGTTCAGACAAATGGGCAGAAATGTTAGGTATACCGGTTGAGACAGAACCAGGGTATTCGGGGGGAAAAGTAAAACATAACAAGATTCCTATTCATGGAAAGTCTCCTTATATGCGACCTACTCATGATAATAACTTTATGGTGTAAGAAGTTTGTACCGGTTAGTTAAATGTAAGTTTTGTTAAGTTTGAAGTTTAAATTGAATGTTGCTTTTTCTTAGCAACCATGTTAATTATTTGGATGTTAAGTCTTAGCTTTAAGTTTTCATTACATGCCTAAGTTAATGTGTTTAATTGTCAAAGAAGTTTTCATTTTTATGTTATGTTATTTTTATGTTTAAGGACATACTTGGGGGAAAGGTATGTTGTGTATGTAACATGCAGGTACTTGTCTTCTTATTTTTATAACAAGATTGACTAAGTGAGGGTAGTTACATATTTGAATGTGTCAACCAGTTGTGACTTGCTACCAAGCAAAATACACGTAATTTACTTAAATATCGTGTTTTATTGAACATAACACTTACTCTGAGGCTAGATGGTGCTGTGTGGATTTTCCAGTATTTACTATATTATCACTACATAGTTTATAACAAAGTCAATTTTTCTGTCCCTATATCCCTATGTCCCTTTGAATGCTTAAATCTTTAAAACTATGCATAGCAACAGATTTTGATGCGGTTTTTTTAATAGATAGAGTGATTCAAGAGGAAGGTTTATACGTATAATTAAACCGTGCGAAGCCAGGCGGGTCGCTAGTTATATTATAATTATATGGTTTAGAATCTAAATGAAATAAAAAATCAAAACTCTTAAACTATTTTAAAACCTAAATTATAAATTAGTTTAAGGCTTATTATCATAATCATTTTGAAGGAACTGCATGGTGTAATCTTCATGTAATCAGTTTTGGGCTTTTGTTTATAAGAATGTTTATAATCTATCTATCTACCTATACTTTATGAAAAAGGCGAGATTTTGCAGATGAATACAAAACTTAATCTAAATAGACTTATTTTTTGAAAGGAAATTTTGAAGTTTACAACACAAGTGGAAGTATATTTAAGGATCATGCAAAGATTTATTGTTAAAATAAATATTTTTGATCTTTGTATAGCAGACAGTTGGAATAAATGTTTAATCGGCAAATATTTTGTTCAGGGATTTTAATCTTCAGGTTCCCATACCAATAGCTCTTTTTGTAGGGCTAAATGATGCAGTGAGCTATGTCCTGCAAAGTTTGTTTAGCTATGTTGATATTGGGCTAGATAATGCTGTGATAAACTCACACAGCATCATCAAGCCCCAAACTAAGCAGAGCTTGTGGAATGGGTACAAGATAACTGATATACTTAATTGATACATTACATTGATAGGTAAGGTACAGACAGCTGCATTCATTGGTAATGACTTTCCAAATTAATTCTACTGGTGTAATCTAATATTGCATAATCTAATTTTGTAAGGTTTACTGTGAGGCTTAGATCACTTATTAAACTACAGTTTTGAAACCAACTCAATTTAGTTTTGGAAAGAAATTATTTATGTAATAACTGGACAACATAAGAACAATTCAATACCCTTTCTCAGTCAAAGATTGCAGTAAAGTTACAGCTTGTTAGGCATTTTTCAAGATCAATAAAGAACTTATTTACTGGGCATAACAAGACAAACAACAAGGTAAATCTGTAGCTACATAATAATAAGGTAAAATGTGAATGTCAGTTGTATTGTTAAAAAGCAAGGTTGTAACTTGTTGCAGTGAAACCCACTTGTCTCTAACAGATAAGTGAGGTTTAATTCTGTGGGTAAAGTTGATTGATGAACCAACCTGGTCATATCATTGGGGTCAAACGAGGCCCCGATCCCTGGGTTCGCCATGCCCGCAGGACGTGAGTTTATTACGAATTCACCGTAGGAACCCCATAGCGGCCGGAAACGTCACACACACTCCCACGGTCGCCGCACTCAACCGAACCCACTAAACAACGTCCGTCACAACAACAATGCCCCTTTATCACTACAGGCACAACCCAGCACTGGAATCCTGAGATAATTAAAATTTTGTTGTCATAAATCACCACTTGATGTTCACATCAAAACACATGTTTCCGCATTCGTGGCACGCTGACACAGCGTCTCGGTTGACACGCGCACCTTACTAACTTTTGGTTTGTGTACGCAAAAGCAATCTAAAATTAGCCGAAATAAAAATAGATTATTCTTCCTCGAACAAACACGCGAAGTTTTTTGCTGATGATGAGGCAGAGACAAGGAAACTTTTAAATTTTTGACGCATTATCCTCCTTGTCTATGATAAAGGGCCTCTGACACTTGTCGGAAATAACGTTATTTGGTTCATTAGCCGCTATTTCATTTCGTTATTTAGTTTCTTAATGTTGGCAGCCATGGTTAATTACACATCATCTTCGAAATTTTAGTCTATGGTTTGTGTCCATTGTTTTTCTACAATGTTATTTTTCTGACTGCTGCTGGTGGACGAAAATTTAGTTTCGCTGCGTGGAGTGTGAGTTTTATCTGGTGTTCGTGTTCGATATTGTGATTTATTAGTAATAGATCACGAAGATGTCGTCACCGAGCGCTGGGAAACGTCGCATGGACACGGATGTCATCAAGCTGTATCCTTTGTTATCGTCATTACAAAGAACCTATTGCGTTCGAGGGCCTCCATGTAAATAACTAGCGAAGGGCCATCAGCTGATTGTCACTACCCTTTGCAAAATCAATATGGGGTGTGTTTCTGATGGGGGCAGCTTATTCCTTTGTTATTTTTTTATGATTTTACGAAGGTTTTCATAAGACCTTTGACTAGGAAACTAAAGGTGCGTGCATTCTTTGTACAGCCCGTTGGCTATATCTATATATAACGCGTAGATAAACCACGTACCTACGTAACGTTGCTCTTCCGTGTCTACTAGATTGTATATTTCGTAATATTCAAACTAGGCCACGGTCTCAATTGCGTATTTTTCGTCGTGTATTACGGCCATACGCGCTTAGCAACTCGCAATAAATGCATTATTTTAATAGAGAAAACTTTAATTAAAATGTTTCATTATTTCTTTGTTGTTAGCTTTGCTTCATGTGAGCAGAATAGGACCCTTGTGGTCCCTTGAATGTAATGCTACTACTTTGTTACGATGTAAACAAATTAGGTACTTAAATCTACCTACTTGATTGTGAAAACAATAGCAATAATGTTCTAGAACAATTAAAAGTTAAATGACCCTGTTTGACCTTTGTTTAAATTTCAATAAACAAAATTTATAAATAATTTTAATTCAAAGCTTCTAGGTATTTATCATGTAGGTATAATTTTATAATTTTACAAATAACATACACTATTTTTAGCAAAACATATTATAAGTGACCTTGTTTTTTTAAGATTTTGGCACAAAATATCAACTACTATTTATTTGATTCAATTCACAACTATGTAAACAAGTAGTTAAACTATATCTAATTTGATCTGACATGCTTGGTTTGACATAGATTTTTCCATAACTCAAAAAAAAATTTTTTCCTTAATGGTCAAATTGGCATTTCTTAAAATAAACCTTATCATTATAGAGATAAGCTATAATCAACATCCTCAGTGACGCGGTGGTTGAAGCAGGCGGTTGTGGGTTTGATTCCAGCCTTGAATGATCTGCAAATGTTTGTCCGGGGTACTGTTTTAAAAAAATTGTATTTATGTGATGTATTAAGTATATCAGTTATCTATTGAGCTACCTTTAGACTGTTTGCAACCGTCTGCAGTTAGCTCAATGGTTTCAATTGTAAATACTAGTTGTAATTTTTCTATTCCTTGCTTGTAATTTTCGTTGTTAATAAAGACTTAGTTATCTAGTACCCATAACCCAAGCTCTGCTTAGCTTGGGGCTAGATTAACTGTAAATAAAATAATAAAATGAAAAGAATATGTAGATGAATGTATAGTATATGATATGTGTATGTATGTATATGATATGATATGTATAATTGTCCAGCATAATTGATTTAATATTTAAATAATAAAATTTCTGTAAATCACTCACCCAAAGGCTCCATATTTTGTTAAAAACATACAAAGCTACACACCTATTTATCTTTTTCTTTGGCAGAAGTCTTGGTGAACTGGGGATTGGCACCATAGTTTTTTTCTTTTTCGGCTTCGGCAGCGGAGGCTTAGTTGTTAATAACTTTGTCCAACGCCAAGTTGTGCTTTTTAAAAGGACTTTCTGGTCATTTTCCTGACTGGATCTAAGGCACAAGAATTTATTATTATTATTTATTTATTCATTAATTATAACATCATTATAGGTTTGGTTTTTAAACTATTATATTATAGCATTAAAACACGACTTATTTCTTGACTGGTTTCTGCAACTAGGCCACTGGTGGACCCTTTTTACGTGTCATTTCATCATCCTACATTAGTCCACTGCTGGACATAGGCCTCCCCTAATGAGCACCATAGTGCCCTGTCTCTAGCTTGCCACATCCAGCATCTGTCAGCAGTTTTTCGCAGATCGTCATCCCACCTGGCCGGAGGGCATCCTACAGCTGTCATTTAACATCATACTATAATCCTTTTTTTGTTTTGATACTACTATAAACAAAGAAGGTTTAGTTACAACATCAACTCAAGGGCTGTTGAACAGATTTTAATAATCCATGATTTGTTGTATCCATCTCAAATAGCAGAATAATCAGTTAGGACTCCCTGGTGACACGTAAAAAGGGCCTATAAATAAATAAATAAATAATAAATAATTCTGGACAGTCCACACAGCATCATCTAGCCCCAAGCTAAGTAGAGCTTGTGTTATGGGTACTACATGACTGATATACTTAATACAATATACTACATAGATAGATATTTTTTATTATACATATTATGTCCTGCCTGTGTTCTTGTTTGCGGAAACCTGCCCAGAAACACGTAGCATTCCACCATTCCATGTAAAACAAATAGAGCTACCCGTAGTGCTACATAACACCACCTCCTGCAGATTAGATCCACTACCAAACTGCAATCCCAAATCCCCCATGCCCGAGGGGGAGGTTTTTTGGCACTACCCCCCCAACTATCCTTAAACAAATAACCACATCATGAAAGTTGGAATTATGGATATTTGTTTCTCTTTCACACAAAACTTCATCAACATTCATTTTGTAAAGTAATTGGTTGACTTAAATATTTGACTTTTAATAAAGATAATCCGAAATGAAAATTACCTGCATAGTTGTCCACTAAGCCTTTCCGTCCTACAGAATGTAGAACCAGTTGATTCCAAACTGCTTTCCAATTCTGAACCAGGATATTCTAAACTGCTTTCCAACCTACTTCCAGTAGACTCCAAGTCCAGTTCTACTGATGTTTCTAGGTCTATGGAGCTTGAAACAAGGCTATTTGCTTTGTAGTTTGTACCAAAACCTTGACATTCTACAGTCCCAGAAATGACAGAACCAGATGACTCCAAGCTTTCAAATCCTGAACCAGATGACTGTAAATCCTTGCCACTTCCAGACTTTTCTAGGTCTATGGAACCGGGCACTGAGGGCATTTTCTTGTAGTTGTTTTGCATACCAAAACAACTTAGTTGGAAAAATTCTCTCATAGACATTTTAACTCAATGTAACTCGCTTATTTCAGTTCGTATCACTTTTTGTTATTTTTTGTAACATTCGTGGCAACACTGTTCTCTGAATATTAATTGGGAATAGTTGTAATATTTATTTATTTTAATTACATTATTATTTGTTTTGACGCGAAACAAGTTTGTTCGTCGAACCGTTACTGGGAAAAATATTTTCGTAAATGCAGGTGATGTAATATCTCAACGTCGTCATGGGGAATAAGGTAAATAGGATAATGAAAAAGTTGTATTATAATTTAACTTCTATGACGCATAATAGGATTGTAATAAACCCAGTTACTTTACACTGGTGTCGCTTATTTATTTCGATATTTTATTTAATTATCAATGATATCAAATCCAAAACGATATCACAGGAAAACAGATGAATAAATAAGGGTTTTAACTACTCTTTGAGGTGAATGGCCAAATCATAAATCTGACTTAAGGCGCTACCCAAAGAGCGACACCGTAAAAAGTACAATTTTTCGTCGCACCGTTAGCCGTACTGCGACATATTACAAGCCCAAAAAAATTCAGAGTATAGTCAAATGTATATGTAAAAAAGACTTAAGTATACAAAAAAAAAACATAAAAACGATCTAGGATCGTGAAAAAAAAATCACAAATAAGAACAAAAAAAAACTTTGTCGTCTCGAAATGCTCAATATTTTGAGTGACAACCATTAATAATTTTAATACCAAGGAAATTTTATCAACTAAAGACATGTAAAAAAGTCTTAACAAACTGGTGTATTTATTCTTAAATTAAATTAAAACTGCAACAAAAATTCATATTGCAGATCAAGAGATTCAACTAAAATCAAACGCATCGCCATTTTCAACCTTATTTGTATAACGCGACGAACTCCCTAAAATATCTAAATATTGTCTTCATACCGCGCCTTAAAATTCTGGCGGATCGTAATTACTGTAGTTGTTGAAATAAGCGTTTAAAATCTTCTCATTGGTTTTGTCAAAGTTAGCCTTTGCATTTTCAATATTGGATCCTCTTGCTAAAATTGATAATTTTGAGTTGATCAAATTCAACATATCAACATACTCGTATTTATCAATACATAAGTCAACTGTTGATCACGTTTCCCCCAAACAAGACGCAGTGATGGTGTTAACGGTGCTCTGAAGTCAGCTGATAGTTTCATCTACCTCCAAGATAAATAGAGCTTGTGTTATGGGTATTAAATGATAGTGTATCACAAATTATTTTTATTATTGTTGTTGTAGAACAAAAAAAATAAAAACAAAGAAATTAATGTTTATATTCACTTTTTATTTTTACTTTAAAGCGGGGTTATTATTTATTTATTTGCATAAGAATAAAACATTACAGATGAATTTAAATGTTTATGCCTAGTACATTGAGAAAATTAAAAATTTAATTTATGACTTAAATATTAAAAAAGCATTCTAAAATAGATTCTAAAAAAGCTTGAAAAATCTAATTTCCTTTAAAAACCCTATAATTATAATAAGGTGAATTCTTTGTTTCTTGTCTCATAGGACTCACTTACCTAGTTCTCAGCCGTTCGACTGATAAAGTTCAACGACTGTCTGAAACGATTGAAAATGAAATACGTAGTCTAATGACTGGCTTTTATATCAGACTAGCGAATTGCCCCGATTTCGCACGGGTGTATTATAGATACAAACCTTCCTCTTGAATCACTCTATCTATTAAAAAACTAACTATAGAGTGGTAATAGAAATCCATAAAATAGTTGAGTTTTGTCAGTGTAATTCAAATACATAAAACAAGTCAGCAAATACATAAGTGCGAGTTGGACTAGCGTACGAAGGGTTCCGTATCTATAAAAACGGCAAAAAAAAATTGTTATACGAGAGCCCCTCTTAAATATTTATTTTATTTTATTTTTAGTATTTGTTGATATAGCGGAAACAAAAATACATAGTTACATCAGTTATTTATTATCCATAACACAAGCTTTGCTCAGTTTAGGGCTAGATGCTGTGTGGATTGTAAAACATTATTTATTTTTTATATGCGATCAGGTTACGATGTTTACAATTTTTTCATAAATTTCAAGTGTAATGTATTGTATTATGTTTTTCAGTTATGTTCAGAGCTTGTGTTATGGGTCTAGTACCCATCTGCTTAGCTTGGGGATAGAATCGGCTTGCTAGATGATGCTGTGTGGATTGTCTATTAGGTATTTATATTTTCTACGCGATCAGAATACGAAGCTTACAAAAACTTAACATTTAATTCAAGATTCATCCTGATTTAATTTCCTTATCAAGTATGAAACAGCAAAGCTATTGAACTTTGCAGACATACGAAAATCCGTCGTCAGACAGGATCGATTCAAATTCATAGGCAAAGTGTGCTCGTTCAGGTCGTCTCGAAGGGTCATTTACTCGTATCGTATGCAACACAGCTTGCGAGATATACATATACATACTCAACTAAGCAGAATACTTTTTTGGAATAGAAAAGGCTTTTATTGTTGTGTTTTACATTATATTATAGTTATATTGATAACTAGTATTTTTTATCGAAACGTTTCAAAGCTATTTCTATCTCATGGGAAGTGATTCATTGAAAAGTATCATAATAATACAATACAATACAATATACTTTATTGCACACCAATAAAACAAAAACAAAATACAGGGAAAAAGATGTAAAAAGAAGTTGCACAATGGGCGGCCTTATCACTAAAAGCGATCTCTTCCAGGCAACCTTGGGATGGACACGAAGCAGATGTATATGTATAGACGGTGGCGTATATACTAATATTATAAATTAAATGCATGCCTATCTATATAAATAAATATGATAAATATCTATATACCTATATAATATAAAATATATAATAATACATACAAATTTAAGTAAATAAATAATATGAGTTATTCCAGGGCTAGAACTAAAATTTTGAATAGACGAACTATTCAAAATCTCAGCCCGATTCGTTCAGAAGTTCAGTAGTTTTTGCGTGAAAAAGGAACAAACATCTGTACAAACTTTCACGTTTATAAAATTAGTAAGGAAGGCCTCTAAGGATCGTTCCATTCTGTTGTTAGTCTTTATTTATTTGTTTATTTAGGTTACATTATTACATTGTCATTACAGTTCAGGACCAAAGCGACAATGAAATTATAAAAAAGTTACAAAAATATACGACTTATTCGTCATCTCGCGGGCGTGAAACTCGCAAATGCCCGCGAGTTTCCACCTTCCAATTTTACCTACTCGTCAACTCGCGTGATTGTGATAAAGGGGGCTTTTTTTGTCTTTTTTTCTTTTTTTTCTTTTTTTTACTAAACATTAATTATAAAAAAAATACTACGACTAACAAGCTACTAATTATAATTTATTGTCTTAAAGCGTCTAGTCCATTTCCATTTTTTAGAGTAGATAAGATAATGCGGAAATGACAGAGAGGAGTCATGATTAAAAATAACTTCGTTTAAAGTAAAAACAAGGTACGTCGGCATAATCTAAAATAAACAAGTTTCATTTACGCACAACAACAAACGTGAGAAAAAGTCTTATCCTCTGTTATCTTATCGATAACGTTTTGAAAACGCAACGGTACTTCACTATTTTGTTTGGTAATGGAATATAAAACGTAGACTTTTGTAGTACATAAGGACTAAATTTACAATTGTCATACAACTTGGGGGTTTTAAACCCCCAACTACAAAATGCAAAAGCAGTGAACAAAAAATCACGGTAAAAAATCATATTTCCTAGTTTTACGTATTTTATTTTAAAATTTTGACGTGCTTGAGGATCCATTTTCCTTTAGGAATATTTTTTATTATTTAAATATTTCAAAAAAACGCTTTGTTTTAAATTTTTTGTGTCCGACGCGACGACGGGTTGATAACACTACGTACATTATCATAATTTGAATCTTCTATCTCACCTTTCATCCCGCAAGCTTTTGTTTGACTTGTATGATGAATGAATTGAATTAATGAATTCGTAAAAACATTCCAGAAAGATTGTATTAACCTTTAACATCGATTCCTTGACTCATACAACCAGCATCGAAAGCAAACACGAGGTGACTATACTGGGAGGCTTGAACGAATTCTGCGTCAAATTCTTTGGACCCCCTGGAAGTAAGTTTTGATGTTTTTATGACAGGACTTTTTATTTGTTAAGCCGCATCACCATAGCTCGCGATGAAAAGAAGAAAATTAAAACATAGTTTTTATGATGTAAGCAGTGTTTTTTTTTAATTTATGAAGTTATATAGAGCTATATTTATTAATAGTAGTTATAATGTTTTTTTTATTTATTAGGTAATATTATTCATCTTGTTTTTGTGTATTATGTAACAAATAAATTTTGCACCCCTTTATAATAGGTAATACAGCCAGTGTCTTGAGGAGGCTTCCGACTGGTATTGATATGGTTTAGTTGAGCTACCTCTAGACTGATTGCAACCGTCTGCAGTTAGTTAAATGGTTTCAATTGTAATAATTTGTTTTAGTTTGTTTCCATCCCTTGATTGTAATTCTTATCACTACATACCTCTAGTATAAAACAAAGTCGCTTTTTCTGTCCCTGTCTTTATGTCCCTTTGACTGCTTAAATCTTTAAAACTACGCAACGGATTTTGATGCGTTTTTTTTAATAGATAAAGTGTTTCAAGAGGAAGGTTTATATACTTATAATAAAACCGTGCGAAGCCGGGGCGGGTCGCTAGTTGTAAATAATGTAGATTGCAATTGGGCTATTTATAAATATAAGAATTTTTGTACATAATATATATGTTATATATGTTCTTTCTAGCAAATAAACGATTTTAATTATGATGATGGATGCCCATCGCTTCTAGACTGCTTCCGGCACCTAATTGGAAATGTGTTCCCGGATCTTAGTGATCTCATAGAAACAGCTTTGAATTAAACTCTTATCTTATCATAATAATGTAAAAAGTTTGTTGTCCTAATTCATAATCTCTTGACTTACGAAGCGAGTAGGTATAATGTTAGTGGTTTGTAATAAGCTGATTATACTTATAAGAAGGTATCATAAGATAAGAGCCAAGCTGTGCTTTGTTGGTTTTTCAGTGTTGGTACACAGTCTAGAAGTTTCGACGGCCAGACCGATGCAGACAGCAGTTTCGATTCTATTGTATCTACAAGATCTGCTCAGCTTGGGGCTAGATTATGCTGTGTCCATTGCTATTATTATCGTTATGTACACGAGAATTTCAATATTACAAGTTTGATAGAGTTTTAAAAACTATAAACAGACTTCAATTCAGTGCGTTACAGTTAACGCGCGTTACCATGATAACAAACATTAAATTGTTGACTATAGGAGTAAGATCATCGTTGTATAAAACTTTTAGGTGTACATACATTTAAAAATTGTACCTACCTGCAAGTATTCTGGTTTTCTGGGTGTTTTCAATGTCATAAAAATATCTATGTATTAAATATAATGTATTCATTATGTTAGTATCTAGGAAATATAACACAAGGTCTGCTTAGCTTGGGGCTAACTAGATGATAGGAACTTTATAATTTTACTTATTTTATATATTTATTTTAGGTAGATTTTATTAATATACTAGCGACCCGCCCCGGCTTCGCACGGTTTTATTATAAGTACCGAACGGGATAAAAAGTATCCTATGTCCTTCTCCTGGCTCTAAACTACCTCCCTGCCAATTTTCAGCTAAATCGGTTCAGCCGTCCTTTAGTTATAAGTGAAGTAACTAACACGACTTTCTTTTATATATATAGATGTTAACGAAATCACCCAAAAAAAAAATATCTGCATCAAAAACATTTTTCTCAAGGTTGTAATCCTACCCGTTGCTTCTTGCGTCGCAGGGAAACCTTCGATTTTCCCCGCCGCCGCGCCATGAGGCGCCTCGACTATTTACTAAGTCTAGCATTATAATAATATATATTACTAGCGACCCGCCCCGGCTTCGCACGGTTTTATTATGCTTATAAACCTTCCTCTTGAATCACTATCTATTTAAAAAAAACGCATCTAAATCCGTTGTGTAGTTTTAAAGATTTAAGCACACATAGGGACAGAGAAAGCGACTTTGTTTTATACTATGTAGTGATAAGACTCCTTATTTTCCAGCTCCATACGAAGGCGGCGTCTGGCGCGTGAGAGTGCATTTACCCGATCACTACCCCTTCAAGTCTCCGTCTATAGGCTTCATGAATAAGGTCTACCACCCCAATATAGACGAGGTCTCCGGTACTGTGTGTCTGGACGTCATCAACCAAGCCTGGACGGCTCTTTATGGTAAGTTCATTGACCATAGTTCAGACGTCGGCAACCTACGGCTCGCGAGCCGCATACGGCTCTTCAAGTCTCCGTCTATAGGGTTTATAAATAAGGTCTACCACCCTAATATAGACGAGGTCTCTGGTACTGTGTATCTGGAGAGTGCGCTACGTTACCTTGAAAAACGCAACACCGAATTACACGTCCCCGAAAGCATACGACTACGAATTACTTAACAACGAATGCACGCTACAACGAAGCACTCCACGCCGAATGCATGCGACCTCGAATAACGATATCTCTAATGATCACCAACACGAATCACACAACAACGAATGCACGCTTCCAGGAAACACTCAACGGCAAAACCACGCTACCTCACATAACCCAACCTCGAAAGAAAGAATCTCGAAACTCTAGTAAAGATAACATTTTAAAACTAAATTTCTTTAATTGTTTGACAATTTTACACAAAACAACTATTGGAAGAATTTAGCAAGGAACAAAAACACACTGTAATGATGGTAGAAAAAATAAATCCTCGGTCTGAAGAAACCAAAAGAAAAAATTAAAAATTACTTTGAAAAAAAGGAAACAATGGACTTAATCACAATTTAAGATGGTCTTTCTTACGTACGTATGTGTATACATGAAATGTTGATAGTATAATTTTCTCTTTTGCTGTAAAATAATTCGCATAGCATTTTTCTTTTTTTGAAAATGTTGCTTAGTGTAAAATTGTCAAACAATTTAAGAAATTTAGTTTTAAAATGTTATCTTTACTAGAGTTTCGAGATTCTTTCTTTCGAGGTTGAGTTATGTGAGGTAGCGTGGTTTTGCCGTTGAGTGTTTCCTGGAAGCGTGCATTCGTTGTCATGTGATTCGTGTTGGTGATCATTAGAGATATCGTTATTCGAGGTCGCATGCATTCGGCGTGGAGTGCTTCGTTGTAGCGTGCATTCGTTGTTAAGTAATTCGTAGTCGTATGCTTTCGGGGACGTGTAATTCGGTGTTCCGTTTTTCGAGGTAACGTAGCGCACTCGTGTCTGGACGTCATCAACCAAGCCTAGACGGCTCTTTACGGTAAGTTCATTGACCCTGGAGGTCGGCAACCTACGGCAAGCCGCATGCGGCTCTTTCGATCTAAATTTGCGACTCTTTTGATCTAAATTTGCGACTCTTTCGATGTAAATTTGCGGCTCTCCAGATTAATACGCAGAAACTAATAAGAATTATTGTATTATTTTATTACTAAACCATTAAAATAGAGCAATCGATGAGTAAGTCCTATGTCATGTAGAGCGGTCTAAAATTTGATTACAGTTATACCTAAGTAATTACTTTACCCGTACCCAATCAAATATTTACAGTAAAAATTTAAATAACTTGTAACTTTTGGCTCTTTCAGTTGAAAAGGTTGCCGACCCCTGCCCTAGACAGTTTATTTACCTCTGCCCCTTTTGATTAGCTGTTTCCAGATGTACGCGTATTGATTTACATCTGATATCACAAACTTTTGATGGAGATGGATGTTTGTTATCAGTTCACACCAAAACTACTGAACGGATCGGGCTGGAGTTTTGTATAGACGTAGTTCTAGGCTTGGAATAAAACTTAGGCTACTTACTATTCATAGTAAATGAGTAAATCAATAACTTTCAATAGCTTTTTCAATTGTTTTAGTACCTACAATAAAGTGTTAAATTTCAATTTATTTATTTCAATAGCCATAATACAATGTTCCTTCATTCATTAATTCTTGATTTCTTTAGGATAACAAAATAAGAACTGAAATATATCAGTACAATATCAGACATCAGACAAAATATAAAAGCGAAAGTTTGTAAGTATGGATGATTGTTACTCTTTCACGCAAAAACTACTGATCGGATATGGATGAAATTTGCCACAGAGATAGATTATAGTCTGGAATAACACATAGGCTATATTTTATCTACTTAGCTTACAAAATAAGCACTTAGACAAGTCAAATTTAAAACTATAAATCCATAATTATCAAAATAATATAAGAAATAAAGTGATAATTGATTTTCAGTTCGCTTCAATCTTTTGTTCACTAGTGGAAGAAGCGAAATAGATAATTCCTGGTCCAAATCCTGTTATTACTGTATATGCGCACAAACCTATAACACACAATAACGTTCCTCAAAACCTGTTTCAGACTTGTCGAATATCTTCGAGTCGTTTTTGCCCCAGCTGCTCACTTACCCCAACCCTATCGACCCTCTGAACGGCGACGCGGCCGCCATGTACCTCCACAAACCCGAGGAGTACAAGAAGAAAGTATCAGGTAAGTATACTTATAACTAGGTAGTATACATAGCATAACATACCTAGGTAGTATACATTTCATAACATACCTAGGTAGTATACATAGCATAACATTCCTTGATAGTATACATATCATAACATACCTAGGTAGTATACATATCATAACATACCTCGGTAGTATACATAGTATAACACACCTATACCGCGATTCAAAAACATAGATATTTTTTGTAATCAAATGAGTTGCAAAACCAAAAGAAAATTGATGGAATATATTTTAAGATACTGGTATCATAGGAGCAAGATGTACGAGCTCCAAACAATTTGTGATTTTGACAGTTTCCAGCAGCAGATTCATCATTCCATTGGTATCTCATTCGTTATCGAACCCGAACTTGCATCTTTTTCACTGTGCTTGAGTAATTATGCGTTGTTCAAGTTTATGTTTTGGTTTTTAGTTCCAAGCTTGCTGTTACCCTGTTGTCTGTTATTCTTTTTAGTTTTCGTTAAATTTTTATTCATAAATATCATTGTTTACAATAAATATCAATGACCTTAATCAGAGTATAGGTAGTATACATAGCATAACATACCTATACCGCGATTCAACAACATAGATAATTTTTGTAAACAAATGAGTTACAAAACCACAGGAATATTGGAGAAACATATTTTACGACACTGGTATCATCATAGCAAGCTGCAGGAGCTTCAAACTATTCGTGTTTTTGATAGTTTTCATTCATCATTCCATTGGTCTCTCATTCGTTGTCGAACTCAAACTTACATCTTTTTCGCTGTGCTTGAGCAATTATGTGTTGTAGAAGTTTAAGTTTTGCTTTTTAGTTGTTAGCTTGCAGGTACCCTGCTGTTGTATGTTATTATTTTAAGCTTTTCTTAAGTTTTCATTCATAAATTTCATTGTTTACATAAAATATCTATGTTTCTGAATCAGAGTATAGGTAGTTGTAATGTAATCCCAACATCTTACATATTAATCTTAAACGGTCTGCATTCGCATTTTG
Organism: Eupithecia centaureata; assembly: GCA_944547425.1. Classification (NCBI taxonomy): domain Eukaryota; kingdom Metazoa; phylum Arthropoda; class Insecta; order Lepidoptera; family Geometridae; genus Eupithecia; species Eupithecia centaureata. The sequence continues at coordinate 9,427,549 of OX155702.1, read as the reverse complement.
GTACTTTTTATACAGTAAATAATTTACCACTAATTTGTGGTCTGGTGATAAATGATTTATTGTATAAAGAAGTGTCAAGTCAACATTTGAATTTAATTCCCAATATTCGATCTATCTCTGCTGTGCGATTACGTAAAAATTAATTCATCCAAAATCGTCATTCGAAAGCCATTTCAATGGCGTCTATAAACAGAAAAAACAGTATTACATTGAATATTGGGAATGGCTTTATAAATGTACAAGTGTTGTAGGTGTGGTAAAGGTATACATAGTATCTATTTCAGCTATTTTCGTTCGTATGCACAACCAGGCAGCCAAGCTAAATCACGTAATTAGGCTTTTTACAAAATTGAGAAAATAAAATTTAAATACTAATATACACCTAATGAGATAAAGATAATCAATCAAATTAAAAGCATTCATCTATTCTATCATCATCATTCATCATTTCATTCTTATGTTCTATTCTTAATTATTTTCGTCCAATAAACTCGTCAGTTTTTTTTTCTATTTATTTTATAATTGTGTTAGATTAGTACCTGTTTTCTTTTCTACTGTACCGACTTACCATTTAATTGTTTGTTTCTCTCTTTTGTTAATTTTCCTGTGCCGTTTGTGTGTGTTTCAAATAAAAAGTTTATCTATCTATCTATCAATTATTGTGTAAAAACACCCCTTCAGCAAAAGTTTTCTTAACTTCAAATTTTAATTCCAGACTACGTGCGAAGATTCGCGACTGAAGAAGCCCTACTGGAGAAGGATGCCATCACCGGCGTGGGGGGCGCAGCCTCCAAGACCAACGGGGCCTCCAGCGATACCGAGAGCTCGATGAGCGACTTCAGCGACGACGAAGCACACGACATGGAGTTATAACCCGAGGGGAAACCGCTCACACCGTGCCCTGCTCTTATACTGTAAGCTCGTTCGCCTTTTCTCATACACTCATATAAAAGTAGAAATATTCAATTTGAATTGAGAAGGAAATTTAAATTGATAAGGAATTAAAATTTTGCTGCGGGGTAACTCTCGACGAAATTTTGAGTTGAGAAGGAAATGTAAATTTTATTGCGGGTGTAAAGTGCCGATGAAATTTTGACTTGGGAAGGAAATGTAAATTTTGCTGCGGGTTTAGTAAGTCTCGACAAATTTTGTGCAGAGAAGGGAATTTAAATTTTGCTGTGGGGTTAGTAAGTCTCGACAAAATTTAGTGCAGAGAAGGAAATTTAAATTTTGCTGCGGGTTAACTCTTGACGAAATTTTGAGTAGTTAGAGAAGGAAATATAAATTTAGTTGCGGATTAACTCTCGACGAAATTTTTATTTGAGAAGGAAATGTAAATTCTGCTGCGGATGTAAAATTCCGACGAAATTTAACGCTCGCTAAAGTTTTTGTAATGTTGCCGGTATTTTGTGTCGACGAAATTTTTGCTGTAATTGCAGTTCTCAAAGTAAATTGGTCTGTTTCGACGAATTTGACTTAGACTGGTTTGATTACAACAAATGGGGATTAATCGTCAATATTTAAATGTATCATACAAATTTGTATAATAGCTGATGTAGTCGGTCTGTGTTAACGATATTGTTCAGATGGGTCGGTAGAAATTTGCCTTTTATCATACTTATATTGCTAGTATGTAGATTAAAAAATTGGCGTGTATTAGGAATTTCGGTTGGAATTTAAATTTTTGTCGACAAATTTTGCAGAAAATGCATAGATCGTACTGGTGTTCTGAATTATTGCGACAGTCTATAAATATGACCTATTGTATCGTATATTCCTTTTTTTGTATATTCCTTCTTACTATTATATTTAGTGTATATTCCTTTTTAGTACATTTATTATTAGGATTACGATCTTGCGTATTTATGGCATGATTTAAAAAAAAATTAAACTTGAGTGCCTTTGAAATTTATATTTCTGATTTGCACAGGTGTGTGTCGTGTGTTTGAAAATATCACTGCCATTAACTTTTAACGGATTTTTTAGTTTAGTTTAAATATCCTCTCATTTTAAACTTGTTTCTTGCTCTATATATATTTTTTCCTTTTATTTAAAAAGGTCAATTAGACTAGCAATTTATTATAAAGGACAAAACCAGAACAATTGGAATGATAAAAATAACTCAAACCTAAATAAATATTGAACTTTTGCTGTGTTTACATATTAATCATATTAAAACGGGTTTTATTAAACACAAAAGATACGCGATAAATACCCGCTAAATAATATTTAGTCATCACGTTTGTTTAAAACTGTATGAGAAATAGGCTACGAGCTTCTAGCAATATTAAAGAGATAGCTTGTGTAATGCCAGAATTACTCGTCTTGACGACGCCATGTTTGCCGTAAAAAACAGAATATATTTATGGACCATATTGTATTTGCCAATATTAGAAATTAAAAAAATAAACTGCTCAGACGGCGAACATGTTAAAACATGCTTTAAGAAGTTATAATCGTATGAAATAAAAACTCGAGTTTTAAATTTAAAATTACTCTTTGGTGTGTCATGAAAAGGTAAGTTAGGGCCAATCAGAACACTAAAGTACTTATGAATACACTTCCGTGTTAAAAAACGCAGTTCAAGGTTAATCGTTTCCCATACAAATACAAAAACATCTGACATAATATTGTATTGCCAACTAAACCGAATAAATTTAATTATATGAGAATATTTATTACATATAAATATTTCTAAATATAAGATGCTTAACATCGTGTTGACATGGTAATATATTAAGTAACATTATGTCCAAAAAATATTACAAAAAAATTGTTTTACAAATAAAAAATGTTTTTTTTTGGACTAAACAACTGCACAACACTTGTTAAAAGATTCGCTTTAACTGTTTTCATTGATTGGTAGTCAACTTTTACATGTTTTTTGATGGAAGACGATTAAAAAAGGGAAAAAAAAACTTGTTCTGATTGGCCAATACTCGTAATGTTAATGGTTAATATCTAGGATTGTTCTTGGCTTGTCTTTGTGTATCTTTCGCTTAAGAAGTAGCAGCAATACGAATGATAAAAAAGTGTTCACTTTGGTGTAAATGGATAGATGTAGTATGGCTTCGAAGATTGTTAGGTTAACGTTTAAATTAGATCTACCTTGTATGCTAACATACATAACTAAATTTAAAGTAATTTTATCTTAGAGCTGGCAACACACGGGTAGTGTGAGTGAGCGAGATAGCATTTTGTAAATATTCTCTAAATCCCAATAGCATAAATCCAATAAAATCGAACCCGCGCCAATGGGCTGAGTCATCACTTTATATCTCATAGGTATTTAATTTTTTTATTTTAGTTTTATTTTACGAAATGATGTGTCGATGTGTTTTGTCGGTCTCCCCTTTGTGACGTTTTTTTACCCGATCCACTGAGCTGTTCTGTTGTTGGCAACATTGAAATCTGTCTTGTAATTTGCTTCACTAGTAGGTAACTATATTTTTTCTAGAGCTTGAAAATGGATTCTGTACTTAGGTAGTAATAGATGCAACGCAAAACTTATTTAGATTCTTTAATTTAGCACAATTATGCCTGAAGGCCGCCTTTCATGCCAAAATATTTCTTATGCTACACAACTTAAAGATAATTATCATAGCGAAGATTGTCCTGTGAGAAATTGGGAATTCAATGGCCTGGGTACGACAGAAAATTCTTAAAAGCTTTTTACATTCGACATAAGCGCTGTTTAAAAGGCTTGTTGGCAAAATGTATAAGGCTTGTAAAAAATAACTACATAATTACGAAAATTCACTAATATAATAGCTATCGAATGTAAACGTTTCTTTGTACTCAGAGACCGTTTGGCTATTTAAGCTTAACTCATGTACCTAATGGCGGTGTCACAAGCTTAGTTATTTTATTGCTTACACCAAACTAAATCGCCTTAGTTTCATCAAAGTTGGTATTTTAGCCGAGTTTGTTTTTTTTTAGTTTCTAGTGTCAATTCTGTAAATTCATAGATCTACTAACAGTGCTGGATATACATATTCCTGTCCTTGTCATATCAATTTGAATTTAAAAGGACGCAATGTTCGAATGTCTTTGTTTTAATAGTTTATGTATTAGATACCTACCTACTGAATTTGTCTGTCTGTATCATACCCGCGAACACTCAAACGCAACTTATATTTGAGCACGGTCTCGACTTCAACTTCTTGCAGAATGGCTCTGCAAACACGGTCTTATGTGACTAAATTTATCGCGACTTGTGACTTGCTTGCTCAAAATGTAAGATGCGTTTGAATATTTTGGCGATCATTTGTAAAAAAGTTTTTGGCTCCTGCAAAAAACAACAGTGTTACTATAAAATTTCTATATTTACTTACTACCTATGATTCATGTTCGGAAGTACTTGAAAAAGTAAAAAAGGATATTACAAGACGACATTCAGATCTCTATGACAAATTGCGAACTAAAAGTCCTGCAATCGTCTCTAAATATAAGTCTAGGTTAATATAGATTTAATCGAGAATATATTAATATAGATATACCATTGTATCTTCGAAATGATAACCCAGCCATAATACATAATATATTTTGGTATAAGGTAACTTAAAATTTTAGTTTTATTTTCGATTAATTTTTCACAGATACTAAAATCGATGGATGCAAAAATCTTTATAAGCGGACTATTTTATCTCCTTGACAATAACTTTTATTCGGTTTTATTTGAATTTCGGATAGTGCTGCCGTGAAATTAATACCGCAAGACATGAGAACCAAACCTACAAGAATAGAACGGCTATATTTTAATGCTATCAAATTATTTTTTGCATCATCAGAATAGCATGAAAGGGTTTCAATCAAATTGTGTAGCGCCATCAGTAAAATAAAACCTGTATTTATTTTGTATTGATTTTAATACACTTATATCTCACGTACACCGAACACTATTCACTTCCACGAGTAGGTACATTGGTATCGATTCGGTTGGCGAAAAACTAAACTCGTCCTCGACTTTTTAGTACTGGAAAACTAGTTTTTGCAACAACCGTGTCGACGCCATTGTTTTAAAAGTCCCAAAAGTTTTGATGCCATCGATTTTAGTAATGTTTATCTTTCCAAAATATGACAGAACGCATTGGCGGTATAACGGCATCGGTTATCTGAGGCGTGGCCTTGCGCTAACGCATCAAAAGGGCACGCCTTTGCAAGTAACAGAAGGTTTCTAATAATTATATTTTTATTTCATTACATGTATGTAATAAACTTACGTTATTTTTAAACTAATTTGTGTTTTATTTTATACTTTCAATCCTGTCCCAAACAATAAGGTAGGTTAAGGTTGTAATCAATCACAAACCTACTGGTATAGCTTGGCAAAAAAGAGTAGAAAATAATGGGGGCGCCACTGTAGGTCCTTATGGCAACACCTATAGCGCACCAAGCTAGTCTTGATACTTAGGTGTATATTTCTGTTATATTTACATTTATTTCCACACATAGTTTACTAGTATCAGTAAATATTGTTTAATTGAGCAAGGTTCTCGTTATGTAAGTATATAAAGAAAAAAATATAAAGTAAATTAAAATTTAATACATTGTTATTAATACATTGTAAGTTCTCTCTCACAGTATTCCTTTTCTATTTTTATTACGCGCTGGCACGAATTCTTCCAATCCTCCTCCGTAATAGCTTGGAACGTTCCGTTTTAGCACGCTCAGCTGCTTCCTATAAAGAAGAAACTTTTTATGATACCTTTATCTTACCTTTTTCAGTTTATTATTTAGGCACCTAATTTCTAGACCATTTAAAATACAAACGCTATAATAACTTTATTACAAAGAAATAACACAACATTTAAATTATGTAGAAATAGATTTACATATTAGCTAGTCTAGCTCAAGTATCAAATTCTATGCCCGCGCTATAGCAGAGTACGCAGAGCAAACGTAAACATAACCTAACTGCCCGATGTTTATTGTTAAATATTTCACTTTTTCCGTGGAACTTTAATTTAATCCTGCTTTAGGACCATCAAGTTACCTTTGATTCAACTTATAATTACAAAACAAACTCTCACAAACCTGTCATATCAGCGGAAAATTGAAAAACATTGTTGAGATCTGAAAGAATAGTTCTGGCCTCAAATTCTGCCAGACATCGCCTGTATACCTTATAAATAACCTCCCTGGCAGCACTTCTAACTGTTTTATTCATTATTTTTCACTTGTCGTCACTTTATCACCACCGCTTGACCGATCCAAGTAAAAAATCCGAGAATTCGTAATCTTTGTTTACAATTTTACATCAAACGTCATTGTTTTAAGAATGTTGCCATTAAACAAAAAAATTAGTTCCGTTTCAAGACTTTTTTGCCAAGCTGTAGGTAGCAGTTTACAACATATAGGCCCAAACAAACCAAGTGGGTTCGGCGGATGATCAGCGTTGGATGCAACTCAGCTTCTTGCATCCAACTCATGCTGAGACAGCCAATTTTGAAGGCAGACAGGTTATTTGTACATCATTATTTATTATTTTCTAGTGTTTACTTATTTTTTGTGTATTAAATAAAGTAGGTGTATTAAAAAAAAAAAAAAAAAATTCTACTCAGAACACCTACAGCGGCGGTGCGGCGGACACGCCCGCTAAGCTAGATAATAATTTGTTCAGTGATTAACTCGATGGTTTTAATTAATAATAATAATGTTTAATTAATAACAAAATATGCTCTGAATCCACACAGCATTATCTAGCATAGCTCGAGTTCTACCAGCCAGCGTACCAGTCACCTCAGGTGTTCCCCAGGGTTCCATATTGGGCCCGCTACTTTTTGTACTTTTTATAAACGATCAATGCTTTCTACATTCAAGTTCTTATTGTACGCTGACGATCTCAAGGCCTATATGCCAGCCAATACGTACCCTGAACGATTGCGTCTTTTTTCAAGAAGACCTAAATATACTAGCCACTTATTGCAGTAACAACAAACTACAGCTTAGTCTGCCTAAATGTAATGCCATCAGCTTTACCAAAAATATCGTAATTAAAATTTTTTCATATAACTCTTGCCATTCTCCAATGAATAGAGTTACCAAACTAAGAGATTAGGAGGTGAGTTAGGTTAGAAATACACCTACAACCTAACCTAACTAACCTAACCTAACTAACCTAACCTAACTAACCTAACCAAACTAACCTAACCTTACTAACCTAACGTAACCTAACTAACCTAACCTAACCTAGAATAAGAAATGTGTCCATGGAGATGAATACGAGAAAGAAATAGTATGAAGAATGGAAGTACGAGAAGCATAAAAGTGAGAACTGGCATGAAAGGGTAGCGTAGATCAGGTCCCTGGTAAAGCTAGGGGTATGATAAAAAAAAAACTTACCTACCTAACCTAACCTAGCTAACCTAACCTAACTAACCTGAGCTGGAGCACGTTTGTTACAAACATTTCCGTGTCAACTCACACAAAGGCCCGTCCCATTGCCGTTGGGACGAAAGAGATTTTGGAGGAGCAGCATCGGGGCAAGCACTATGCCAAGCCGTTCTAGCTTCGTCTAAATATGAATGTGACGGACGGAGCCGGGAGTTGAAGCCGCAACCTCGAGTGAAGAAGCAGAAAATCACTAGTCCTCTTTATAGCCCTTTCGAGAGGGATTATTTTGTATCCCCGTCGATTTAGAATAGTCTTTCGCACATATTTGATATGAGAAATTGTTAATGTAAATTCTTAGTTTTGTATGAATTTTTGCTCCTCCGACCTACACTGGCGGGACTAATTTTGTAAATATTAATGGCGCCGTTTTGCTGGAAATTTGTAGTCAGTAGGTAGTGTAGTCAGCCAGTCATCAAGTAGTAGTAAACCAGCAAATACGGCGCCAAGAGCCTGAAGAAAGAAAATAAACCTAGTATACAGTCCACGTTGTTTTATTGAAGCAAGGAAAGAAGCGTAGAACCCTACTAGTAGCAGTCAGGAAGATAGGACATCACCAGTAGGAGCTAGGACCCCTTCAAAGAACTTTTGAAAGAAATTTAATCAGAAAGAAATGAAATTACGCTTATCTTAACCTATTTAAGCCATTTGGGGTAGAAGTCCTTAATCCTTGGGGTCCCGGGGCACACTCAATTTTTAAAGATCTTATTACAAACTTCTAAAACAGGAGTCCACAGGAGATCGGAATGCTGGCTTCCGTTTCGCTAAACGAATTAGCATTGCCATTCAACGTGGCAATGCTGCCAGCATTCTGGCCAGCACTCTGCATTCTGGTTAGATTTTTAAGCGTTTGCTTTAATTGTTAATACTAGCTGTAATTTAATTGGTCCTTTCACACCACTTTACTGGCCCAACCGAGTAGGTATGACCTGTATGTACTGTAGAGAGGTCTTTCAGTAGTATGAGTACCTATAGCCAAAGATAAAATAAATTGATAGCCGAAGTTCAAAGGACGTTCTGCAAGAACCCACGCCGGCTTCTCTTAAAGTAATATTACGAAGTTAGTTAATATAAATATGTAAAAAACAACGATTTTTGGAGACAAGGCTCAGCCCAAACCGCTAGCTAAAGCTAGACAACTGAAATTTAGAGGGTAGGTACCTCTTGCTACACAAAAGCCCGATATGAAGGGATTTTTTTAAATTCCATCCCGACGAGGTAGGGGGTTTAATGTTTTTTGCAATAAAACTCTTTAACCAGTAACCCGATTGTAATTTATTGCTTGTAATTTATAGCTTAAAACTTCTGAAAATGGGGTTAAACATCATTAAAGTTTGAAATTCGCTCCGTATTCAAATATTTGTAATTTTTAATGTATGATACATATGACCAATAATGTTCAGAGTGTACTGAAATAAAAATAATTTTTAACACCTTTTTCAAGAATATAAAACAAAAACCTATAAAAATATTGATAGATTGAAGAGCGCGACAAATCGTATAGAATACGCGCGCGAAGTCGCGAGCGGGAAGCTAGTATCCAAGTTAATAAACAACCTATAATACAATACCTATGTTTAGTTGTTTACTTTCTGTACCAGAAATTCCTATAGATAGATATAAACCTCTAAATTGATTGATTACCTATTTGGCATAGGTACGTACGCCCAGAGCCCAAACGGCTGAAGTTACAGACACATTTTTGGATGGAAGATTTCGTGGTGTAGGTAGGTGAGCAATAACAAAGTGTTTTGGATAATTCGAGTTATACTTACAGATACTTTTGTTTGAAAAAATTAACCGGGGTAAGACCGCGGGTATAGTTTGCTAGTTAGGTATTATTTTAGACTGCTGCCCCACCCTGAGCCCATGTCTGGCTACACCCATGGGACAGTCCACACAGCACCATCTAGCCCCAAAGTAAGCTACTCAAAGCTTGTGTTAAGCGTACTAGATAACTTTTAATACATTAGTTATGGGTAGTACTAGATGACTGATAAACTGAATAATTTATAATTTAAATAGCGACACGCGCCCCGGCGTCGCTCGTTTTATTATACGTATTAACCTTCCTCTTTAATCACTCAGATTCTAGGTATTTATTAAAAAAACCGCATCAAAATCTGTTGCGTAGTTTTAAAGATTTAGGTAAGCGTACCTATCACTACATGTTTATACCATGTAGGATGATAGGTACTTAAATCCAGGGATACATCAGGGGGCAAATGGAGCAACATGTGGCGGAACATGTTGCTCAACAACTACGCAGAACATGCCGAAGTGAATGTCGCGGAACATTGAACGTGCGCTCGCTCTCGAGGCGGGAGCAAGCTACATGCCCCGCGTCCCGTACAATGTTGCTGAGCATGTTGCGGGACAATATGCTCCTAGTGCCTATATCCCTAGTGTATCCCTGGCTTAAAAAACACCCAGAACTTCTGAAGAAATACTTGCAGATCGTACAAACCACACATATTTGTCTCAAGGCTGGATCGAACCCGCAACCTCCTGCGCCGCAGGTCTACATCGGTTGTATTTTTTATCATCTGGTGTTGGTGCTTTTCACGGTCCCATATAAATTTGATTAAGATCTGGCCAGTGGTCGGCGCAGTCAGAATGTATTCGGTATTGCTAAAAGCGGTATTACACTACACGTTATTCAGGGCCCGGTAGTTAGGGCGATTAGGGAGCAAGGCTTGCCGGGTCCGTCCCTTAGGGATCCTAAATCTTATTACACCACTCTTAGTTAGGGTCCCTGAATAACGTGTAGTGTAATACCGCTTTAAGGCACAAACTAGACTGTCAAAAAAAAAAAAACTCAAAAATGAAGTCGATCTCGATTACCAGTTGAGTTACATAATAAGGCCTCAGTAGTTTTTGAGTTATCCGAATTAAGGTTGATTCACACATATCAGTGAAGTCACAGTTCCGACACAGTACCAGCACAGTGCGAAATATTCTTTCATGCATTCTTTGCTAGTGTCGGCCGGCACTGACAAATGGGGATGCGTTCATAGAGAATGTATAAAAGAATATTTCGCACTGTGCCGGTACTGTGTCGGAACTGTGACTTCACTGATATGTGTGAATCGACCATTAATGCGTATTTAATTATAGGTTCTTAGGAGCAAAATGTACCTACGAAGGGGAAATACCAATAAAACACAAAACTGATTTATTAACATAACTCTATTAAAAATAAACGTTTTAACAACAGGCCATATGTACAATAACTATCTACATTCATACATAACGCCTTCCATATCAGCTTTACCTATTCCAGCTTTGAGCGAAGGTTACCGCTAAGACAGTTATTCAATGTTAAAGTATGTAAGGATATAGTCGGTTTCATTACAGGATTATCGTAGGAATAAAACTATGCTAAATAAATCACTATGTTGGCCAAAATAGAAGAACTATGTTTCTACTTCTTTGTTAACAATGAAAATTACAATCAAGGAATAGAAACAAATTAAAACTAGTTTATACAATGAAAACAATTGAGCTAACTGCAGACGGCTGCAAACAGTATAGAAGTAGCTCAACTGTTCCATAGCAATACCAGTCCTCGCGACTCCAAGACACTGGCTGCATTACCACGCTGTATTGCAATGCTGATGCGCTGCGCCAGATACTCACCAGCTCTCGAGTAACGCGTCACATCGAACAGAGACGGTAGATATTTTTTTTAAAACCCGGAGAGCCAGAAACTTCTTTGTAAAAATATGTCAGGTTTACCATTTTCTGCCAGGTTTATGAAAATTTCACAATTGCCTTTATAGTTAAAATACCTATTTATTCTGTGATAATAGCTTTTTACTAAATACATAAGCATGAAAGTGTATTCGAGATATAAATGTTATTATTGGTGTTATAAATTTCGCCCGAATCAGGCCTCGACTGTGAAATTTGACACTGACAGAGTGACCAACCTGATATCTTCATGTTGCCATCGCCAAAGCAGTTAAGTCATAAAAGCCGTCACTCACAAGCCCTGCTGTGCGATTACGCTAAAACCGCCCATCCAAATTGACATTCTTGAGCAATTTCAATGGCCATCGCGCGTGTCCTTTCCATACAATTTCAAATTACGAAGGCCATTATCATAAGGGCTTTCATATGTCAATTTTGCATGGGTGGTTTTAGCGTACAGCTAGCCGAGTTGTATCCTATTGAATCATATGAAAGACTACACATACATCGGAGGCGGTGGCGGTGCGGTACCAATAGCATACAACCCGCACGCCTTCGGCTTCAGTGTGTGACTGCTTTAAAAGGTACTTAAAACAACACCAAATTAAAAAATAAGCCATAAATTGTAGGGGGGCTGTGGGCAAAACTTGTAAATACAAAGATTGACAATAAACATGGCATCTAGATCCAAAGAGCTTGTATTATGCATAAGAATGTCTGCAGATTCCTAATGATTGTAATTTTCTTTGTTAATAAATACATTTGAGCTCTAATAATTACTGTGACATGGTCTTAGTATACAGATATAATTAACAAAAGATCATGCCACCAAAACTATGGCAGCAGTCAAAGGGGCTTTGTGAGCTAAACAACCTGAGACAAATTCATTGTGAGCATGTTTACATAAAAGCCTGTGACAGTGTAAAAAAGTGTAAATTAAATAGTGTAATTAAGTTCGAAATGCCTCAAGTTATTTAACCAGTTTTGAAGAAATAAACAAGTGCACGATTGCTGGAATAGGCTTTTGATCACTTTAGGAATACTAAACAAATGTAAAGACCCTCCAAAGTGAGATCATATAAATTACCACAGTGTGGTTCCCTCGCCAGAGAGAGTCTTTAACTTTAGTTCGAATATCCAAACGCTACTCATGTTTACCAAGTTATTTTAAGCATATCTCAATGATTTTTGACAGTTTTCATTGATATCCCCCGCAAAAATCGCAACACGCAGCTGTGTGTAAGATGGCATCCGCATTGGCGTATCTAGATTAATTTTACAGAGGGGCCCAGTTCCTCCTCAAAAAACAAATTCCTCCATATGTGAGTGGTCTAAAATCCAGGTTTATTCGCCGGGCCGAGCCTCTACATTTCTTGACCCTGGTATGGCATTAGACCATTCTGGGGTTGGCACGGACTACCCGCCACTCCAATTATATACGTATGCTCTTCACCCTCGGGTGGGCACTATACCATTCTGGGGAGGGCACAGTCCAAATATATACTCCCAATGGGCATGCGTTCTATACAAAATGATCCGTGAACTCTATGGCAAAATCGCAGGACGAAACGAGTCGATTTCAACGTTCAAATTCTATCGCGTCAATGAAATCGCAGCAGTGTGTAAGATCGTATGAGTCTTAGTACAAAGTGTACTAAGACTAGTACCAAACAAATATCACAACAAATCGCGCGACATGACGCGCTTCAAAATCGCGGCTGTGAGATGAAGGCTTTAATTCTTCACGTAAATCTGAGTTACATTTGATTATTTTTTTAGTTAGGATTGGTTTAATTAAACTAGTATTTTTAAAGTGATCAAAAATAACATCATAAATGCTCACTGGTGCGAAAGTTGTATAGCTGTTTCATAACAAAGAAATAATACGTAAAATTCGCGTAAGAAAAATCAAATGAACCATTTACATACAATGTCACTATCTTCATACATTTGTGATAATTAAATTTAATTAGGAATCATTTTTACATTGTATCCTGGACCTTGATATCTTTGGACAAGTCATGCTTTATTTATAACAGTACATTTTTATATTAATACAAGGTGCTACATAACATGTGTACTAAGCTGAATATTTCAAAAAATCCGAGAGCAAAAGTTCCCCTGGGTCCAGAATCACCCCATTCAGCTTAGTACACATGTTTCGTGGCATCCTGTATAGATACCTGACCTGATGAGCTAACCTGACGAAAATATTGTTAATTTAATATAAAATATGAATATTGTAACATTACAATCTGACAATTGGAAAATGCATAAAAAAATTTAATTATTTCCACAACAAAGTCCAAGACACATACACTCAGTATCAATTAACATTAATTGCGTTCAAGCTAGTGATTTAAAACCATCACTATCGCGTGATCTTTGCGATATTTCAAAATCGCAAAGATCAAATTTCATTCAATTACTTGCTTGGACTTGACATTGGAAAAAAGCGTTACGGCTGCTTGTTCTCATATTTAAAAACTTTGTGTTGGTACAGGCACTTCAGTGGAGGAACGCCACTGAAGCGTCTGTACTTCTGCCCAAAATTCCGGAATTATATTTGGTAATAGTTAAGGCGCCGGCGAACAATAATTTTCCCATACAAAAGTAATACCAGAATTATTTGTGATTTAAACATATTTCCACCATTAATATGGTGGAAAAAATATGCTAAAATCAGGTATAGTTACCTAACATTTTTGCTAAATAGGGTTTATAAGGTCTCTGGATAGTTATTTATCAAAATACTTATCTAAAATTAAATGTAAGTAATCGCACAGTGCATCTTTTTGACAAAAATGAAATGTTTACTATTTGTTTCATATTAAACACAATAATATATTGTGTTGTTGAATGGGAATATAGCTTTTAATGTCTAGTTACAGAATAACAACACTTTGTGATACTTCAGAAAGGCTTCAGTCATAATTTTTAGTAATACGGATCACATCCAAAATCGTAACAAATATTCCACGACTATTGCTATCGTGCACGCACGGGTTGCGCCTACATCAGCTAAATAGAGATAGCAATATTTGGGCCTTAAACACATCTTGAAGCAGGGTTCACCGGAGTCTTAAGCACAAAAGAGCAATCAAAAGTTTAAAGGAATGACTTACATGCCCACATTATGATGAGAACTTATCAACATGACTAAACCTGAAGTATTTTGACTTTCACTGTTATGGAAGTTTTTTCACTACACCATATTCAAAACGATCACCATCACACACTATAGACAATCACTAGCTCCAACGCACACAGCAACAGGATTAAGTAGCCACTATCATAGCGCTAGTGTTCTAGCCAATGATAAGCCCGCAGCCGAACTTAAATTGCTGTTTGGCTTGGTTCGCCATGCCGGAGAGTGCAAAGGTGAAGGGTAGGGGCTGTAGCTTCTTCTCCAGAACTGCTCCGATGTTCCAGTTGGAGTCTACCATGCCTGGAGAAGAAAGTATAGTGGTTAGAATACTGCATACTACACAACTAACTTTATACAGGGTGCCGCGTAGCATCTGTACTAAGCCGTAAGGGGGTGATTTTGGACCCCGAGAGACTTTGCTAAGATTTCTTCTTTGTATTTTATTATATTTTGTTGGGTTGTTTTACGGATATCCTTGCAATATTATATGAGTGCGCGAAAATAAACTAATAGAAATAGTAAGAAAACTTTAAATTCCTAAACCTAGCCTCGGGGTTCAGAACGATGCAAATGCTAAGCTGAATGGGGGTTTCAAATTAGTACACATGTTCAGTTAAATATTTTTTTAGACCTTTTTTACGAAGGATGTAGCAAAGCCATCCGTCTCGTAATAGCAGGCCTCGTCACTAGCCTACACATCCCGCGATAAGTACCTACAGCGCTGGGCAACTTCTGAATGTGTATCTATTCAAGTGTAAACACACTGAAGCCGGAGGCGAAAGCGTGCGAGTTGTATTCTATTGAATCATATGAAAGCCTACACACACACCGCAGGCGGTGGCAGCGCGGTGTCATAGGAAAAACCGCTACGCCTTCGCACAGAAGCCGGAGGGGCTTCTGTGTGTTTTCAACTTTATGTGGTAATGGGCTTACCTCTGAAGACTAGATCTGCTTTGGGTATGTTGACCTGGTACCCGATAGTGCCGACTGACTCCATCCCTCGGAACGAAGTGTCGATCTCTGCTACCACCTGGAAACATCACAACTAAATATATCAACAAGCTATGGCGCTCATTAACTTCTCGATTCAAACCTCTCGGTTTGAAGTGTTATTTTAAGTCATATTTATATATAATATTATTTTGATGGTACACGGAGAAAAAAATGGGTTACAAGAATACAAGATCGAATGGTAATCACATAAAAATGTTGCGTCTACACAAAAAACTGTTGCGTCTACTATAAAATAGTATTCTTTATTAAATTTTCTGTTACCATTAAATACTTTTCGTTCACTTTACAAAAAGATATCGTATTTTCCAAATAACCAGAAATTTTTGTTACAACTACTTAGCTTAGTATAATAACTACTAGAAATATTGTTAATTATATGATTAATTTTAGTAGGCCACCTATCCACGGGGGATTGAGGCGGGAGGGAGGGGGTCATCAGTCAGTAGATATTCGTTCGCCATTTCTTGTTTTCGTCGAGAGTTCGAATGTGACTGTACAAGTAGGTAAGTGTTTTGTGAATTTGAAGTGTGATGGACTATGAAGGAATAAGTGAAAGCTTTGCTTTAAAGGTGTGGGGAACAGACAATACACAGAAATATTCAGGTAAGTAGCAGTGCCATAATTATTAAATTACCTGCCCTATAATATGTTGTTTGTACGCGTCGTGAACCTGCCTGCCCGGTCGTAGAGACAGTGTTATTATTTTCGAAGTTCTGTCCTGCGTGACTTGATCAAAAATGTAGATCAATCTCCGAAGTCGTGACTGAGCGCATATTCCATCGAGGTACGGGCAGTAGGCAAGGGTTGGGCTGTAGGTACCCAGTTGACGGGCCGGCGGCGGTGGCGGAGCCCCGGGACATCTCGCATTCTGTCAGTTTGCCCACGAGCGTAGATACCAAAGCGCCCGGCCCGGGGCAGGGCGGCGGCGCGCCCGTATCAGTGCCGATCCACACTCCCATCTTGGGGGGCATAGCCGCCTATCGTCGTCTTCAGCTATAACTTGTATGGATGGTGCATGTTCATGCTATATAGTGACCTATTCCTACCTTTGAAAAGTAGGTAGCAGGTAGGTAAGGTCAGTTGGGGTAAGTGCGGCTATGGGGTAAGTGCGGCAAGCATCATTATTCAAGAAATTAGCAATGTTATTGCTAAAAGCGTCATCTAGTCATGACAAGAGCCAAAATTAGTTCCCTGAAAAAAAATTGGGAGCGCCACTTTAAGGAAATAGGAGTTGTAGCCATTTTCATTTCTCGGATAAATACTCGGATTTCAATACACATCGTAGTTGATACGTATGCGTTGCTGTGCTACAAAACAAGTTTTTTGCTTAGATTGCATAATCTTTAATACGTTAGTGTTTTCTTTAGATCCCAAGCTTCGTATTTATGTAGTTATTTTATTTTTATCTATGCGAAATAAGATATAATCCCAGTTCAAAAATTTCACCTCAAGGTGTATTGTTTGGGAAAGTGCGGCTACCATGCCTGGGGGAAGTGCGGCACTATGCCGCACTTACCCCAAGTCAGCGGTTTTCAACCTTTTCAACCTTATATTTTGGGAGTAAATGTATTGGAATTTATTTTAAGTAGGTACCTATTTGGTCAGCCGGAGAAATCGTAAGATAGACTGAATGTCGTTATAATAATATATTTCGAACTTCGAATGCTAAAATTATGCATAATTTTCTTTATTTAAAAAAAATATGACACTTAATTTATTAAAGTATTAAGTTTATAATATAAGTTTATTTTGATACTGTCTTTTCTACTTGTTTCTTAATTTTTGTGAATTAGTTCTATTTTTCATTTAACAAGCTTTTTCAATCAATAAAAGGAAACACATAAAAAAATTATGAATTTTTAAAGTGTACATAAACATTAGCATTATGAGCATTGTTGTCAAAAAACATAGTACATACATACCATTACCTTTATCTTCCTTCTTGGGCAGTCTTTTGTTTGTTTGAACAGTTTTTGATATAATAATTCGTGTTTGGTTTGAAAAATAGCTTAGAAATTCAGTTAAGAGAGTGTATTCTAAGTTTGTTCTAAGCAATTGTTTTGTTTTCTTAACTTTTTTTAAATTTTGTTATAAGTACTAGGGACGGGGAGACTTTTTCCCTATCTGTTAGGGCAGACTTGATCCCGGGATCAAATTAGCATGTTCTACTTTGGAACATCAAATGGCCCTTACTCAAATTATTTCAAAAAAATTAGAACAAAACATGGCAGATAGTGCTTTATACCATAGGAATTCCCTCTTTCTGATGGTATAAATTTTAAATCTTTATTATTAGAAACAGTGGATGTGAGTACATTTACTTAAATTTTGTTGTATAAAATAGGGTCGTTTCCTGGGTGATGTTTTTTTATTCAATTCAGTCCGTCAGATAGGTTTTAAAGAAATATTGGACACATGTAATTTTTCTTTTGTCAATGAAACAGTTAATGACAGAATATAAATCACATTAATCAAATATTTTTCGAAAATCTAACAAACGGATTAATTAGATTTGTTTAGGAAACTTGCCTATTTACCTAACGAAAATGTTTATGATGATACTGTTATTACGTGTTTACTACACGCTATTTTATTTACCCAACTTAAATATCTGTGATAGTTAGGTACCCTATGTAAGACTCCGTTCCCACACAAGGTCAAAACGAGCTGTACAGTAAGTGTCAGAATGGGCTGTATAGTGGGGTCAAATGGCTTGTATAGTGGGGTCAAATGGGCTGTATAGTGGGATCAAATGGGCTATATAGTGGAGTGAAGTGGGCTGTATAGTGGGATCAAATGGGCTGTATAGTGGGATCAAATGGGCTGTAGTGGGATCAAATGGGCTGTATAATAGTGTCAAATGGGCTGTATAGTGGGATCAAATGGGCTGTATAGTGGGATCAAATGGGCTGTATAGTGGGATCAAATGGGCTGTATAGTAGTGTCAAATGGGCTGTATGGTAGTGTCAAATGGGCTGTATAGTAGGATCAAATGGGCTGTATAGTGGGATCAAATGGGCTGTATAGTAGTGTCAAATGGGCTGTATAGTAGTGTCAAATGGGCTGTATAGTGGGATCAAATGGGCTGTATGGTAGTGTCAAATGGGCTGTATAGTGGGATCAAATGGGATGTATAGTGGGATCAAATGGGCTGTATAGTAGTGTCAAATGGGCTGTATAGTGGGATCAAATGGGCTGTATAGTAGGATCAAATGGGCTGTATAGTAGTGTCAAATGGGCTGTATGGTAGTGTCAAATGGGCTGTATAGTGGGATCAAATGGGCTGTATGGTAGTGTCAAATGGGCTGTATAGTGGGATCAAATGGGCTGTATAGTGGGATCAAATGGGCTGTATGGTAGTGTCAAATGGGCTGTATAGTGGGATCAAATGGGCTGTATAGTAGTGTCAAATGGGCTGTATAGTGGGATCAAATGGGCTGTATAAAGGGATCAAATGGGCTGTATAGTAGTGTCAAATGGGCTGTATAGTGGGATCAAATGGGCTGTATAGTGGGATCAAATGGGCTGTATAGTAGTGTCAAATGGGCTGTATAGTGGGATCAAATGGGCTGTATAGTAGTGTCAAATGGGCTGTATAGTGGGATCAAATGGGCTGTATAGTGGGATCAAATGGGCTGTATAGTAGTGTCAAATGGGCTGTATAGTGGGATCAATTGGGCTGTATAGTGGGATCAAATGGGCTGTATAGTAATGTCAAATGGGCTGTATGGAAGTCTCAAATGGGCTGTATAGTGGGATCAAATGGGCTGTATGGTAGTGTCAAATGTCAAATGGGCTGTATAGTAATGTCAAATGGGCTGTATGGTAGTGTCAAATGGGCTGTATAGTGGGATCAAATGGGCTGTATAGTAGTGTCAAATGGGCTGTATAGTGGGATCAAATGGGCTGTATGGTAGTGTCAAATGGGCTGTATAGTAGTGTCAAATGGGCTGTATAGTGGGATCAAATGGGCTGTATAGTAGTGTCAAATGGGCTGTATAGTGGGATCAAATGGGCTGTATAGTGGGATCAAATGGGCTGTATAGTAGTGTCAAATGGGCTGTATAGTGGGATCAAATGGGCTGTATAGTGGGATCAAATGGGCTGTATAGTGGGATCAAATGGGCTGTATAGTAGTGTCAAATGGGCTGTATAGTAGTGTCAAATGGGCTGTATAGTGGGATCAAATGGGCTGTATAGTGGGATCAAATGGGCTGTATAGTGGGATCAAATGGGCTGTATAGTGGGATCAAATGGGCTGTATAGTAGTGTCAAATGGGCTGTATAGTGGGATCAAATGGGCTGTATAGTAGTGTCAAATGTAAAATGGGCTGTATAGTGGGATCAAATGAGCTGTATAGTAGTGTCAAATGGGCTGTATAGTAGTGTCAAATGGGCTGTATGGTAGTGTCAAATGGGCTGTATAGTGGGATCAAATGGGCTGTATGGTAGTGTCAAATGGGCTGTATGGTAGTGTCAAATGGGCTGTAGAGTAGTGTCAAATGGGCTGTATAGTGGGATCAAATGGGCTGTATAGTGGGATCAAATGGGCTGTATGGTAGTGTCAAATGTCAAATGGGCTGTATAGTGGGATCAAATGGGCTGTATAGTAGTGTCAAATGGGCTGTATGGTAGTGTCAAATGGGCTGTATAGTGGGATCAAATGGGCTGTATAGTGGGATCAAATGGGCTGTATAGTGGGATCAAATGGGCTCCATAGTAGTGTCAAATGGGCTGTATAGTGGGATCAAATGGGCTGTATAGTAATGTCAAATGGGCTGTATGGTAGTGTCAAATGGGCTGTATAGTAGGATCAAATGGGCTGTATAGTGGGATCAAATGGGCTGTATAGTAGTGTCAAATGGGCTGTATGGTAGTGTCAAATGGGCTGTACAGTAGGATCAAATGGGCTGTATAGTGGGATCAAATGGGCTGTATAGTGGGATCAAATGGGCTGTATGGTGGTGTCAAATGGGCTGTATAGTGGGATCAAATGGGCTGTATAGTGGGATCAAATGGGCTGTATAGTAGTGTCAAATGGGCTGTATAGTAGTGTCAAATGGGCTGTATAGTAGTGTCAAATGGGCTGTATAGTGGGATCAAATGGGCTGTATAGTAGTGTCAAATGGGCTGTATAGTGGGATCAAATGGGCTGTATAGTGGGATCAAATGGGCTGTATAGTAGTGTCAAATGGGCTGTATAGTGGGATCAAATGGGCTGTATAGTGGGATCAAATGGGCTGTATGGTAGTGTTAAATGTCAAATGGGCTGTATAGTGGGATCAAATGGGCTGTACAGTAGGATCAAATGGGCTGTACAGTAGGATCAAATGGGCTGTATAGTGGGATCAAATGGGCTGTATGGTAGTGTCAAATGGGCTGTATAGTGGGATCAAATGGGCTGTATAGTAGTGTCAAATGGGCTGTATAGTAGTGTCAAATGGGCTGTATAGTGGGATCAAATGGGCTGTATAGTGGGATCAAATGGGCTGTATAGTGGGATCAAATGGGCTGTATAGTGGGATCAAATGGGCTGTATAGTAGTGTCAAATGGGCTGTATAGTGGGATCAAATGGGCTGTATAGTAGTGTCAAATGTAAAATGGGCTGTATAGTGGGATCAAATGGGCTGTATAGTAGTGTCAAATGGGCTGTATAGTAGTGTCAAATGGGCTGTATAGTAGTGTCAAATGGGCTGTATAGTAGTGTCAAATGGGCTGTATAGTGGGATCAAATGGGCTGTATAGTGGGATCAAATGGGCTGTATGGTAGTGTCAAATGGGCTGTATAGTGGGATCAAATGGGCTGTATAGTAGTGTCAAATGGGCTGTATGGTAGTGTCAAATGGGCTGTATAGTGGGATCAAATGGGCTGTATAGTGGGATCAAATGGGCTGTATAGTGGGATCAAATGGGCTCCATAGTAGTGTCAAATGGGCTGTATAGTGGGATCAAATGGGCTGTATAGTAATGTCAAATGGGCTGTATGGTAGTGTCAAATGGGCTGTATAGTAGGATCAAATGGGCTGTATAGTAGGATCAAATGGGCTGTATAGTAGTGTCAAATGGGCTGTATGGTAGTGTCAAATGGGCTGTACAGTAGGATCAAATGGGCTGTATAGTGGGATCAAATGGGCTGTATGGTAGTGTCAAATGGGCTGTATAGTGGGATCAAATGGGCTGTATAGTGGGATCAAATGGGCTGTATAGTAGTGTCAAATGGGCTGTATAGTAGTGTCAAATGGGCTGTATAGTAGGATCAAATGGGCTGTATAGTGGGATCAAATGGGCTGTATAGTGGGATCAAATGGGCTGTATAGTAGGATCAAATGGGCTGTATAGTGGGATCAAATGGGCTGTATAGTGGGATCAAATGGGCTGTATAGTGGGATCAAATGGGCTGTATAGTAGTGTCAAATGGGCTGTATAGTGGGATCAAATGGGCTGTATGGTAGTGTCAAATGGGCTGTATGGTAGTGTCAAATGGGCTGTATAGTAGTGTCAAATGGGCTGTATAGTGGGATCAAATGGGCTGTATAGTGGGATCAAATGGGCTGTATGGTAGTGTCAAATGTCAAATGGGCTGTATAGTGGGATCAAATGGGCTGTATAGTAGTGTCAAATGGGCTGTATGGTAGTGTCAAATGGGCTGTATAGTGGGATCAAATGGGCTGTATAGTGGGATCAAATGGGCTGTATAGTGGGATCAAATGGGCTGTATAGTAGTGTCAAATGGGCTGTATAGTGGGATCAAATGGGCTGTATAGTGGGATCAAATGGGCTGTATGGTAGTGTCAAATGGGCTGTATAGTGGGATCAAATGGGCTGTATAGTGGGATCAAATGGGCTGTATGGTAGTGTCAAATGGGCTGTATAGTGGGATCAAATGGGCTGTATAGTAGTGTCAAATGGGCTGTATAGTGGGATCAAATGGGCTGTATAGTGGGATCAAATGGGCTGTATGGTAGTGTCAAATGTCAAATGGGCTGTATAGTGGGATCAAATGGGCTGTATGGTAGTGTCAAATGGGCTGTACAGTAGGATCAAATGGGCTGTATAGTGGGATCAAATGGGCTGTATGGTAGTGTCAAATGTCAAATGGGCTGTATAGTGGGATCAAATGGGCTGTATGGTAGTGTCAAATGTCAAATGGGCTGTATAGTGGGATCAAATGGGCTGTATAGTAGTGTCAAATGGGCTGTATGGTAGTGTCAAATGGGCTGTATAGTGGGATCAAATGGGCTGTATAGTGGGATCAAATGGGCTGTATAGTAGTGTCAAATGGGCTGTATAGTGGGATCAAATGAGCTGTATAGTAGTGTCAAATGGGCTGTATAGTAGTGTCAAATGGGCTGTATAGTAGTGTCAAATGGGCTGTATGGTAGTGTCAAATGGGCTGTATAGTAGGATCAAATGGGCTGTATAGTGGGATCAAATGGGCTGTATAGTGGGATCAAATGGGCTGTATAGTAGTGTCAAATGGGCTGTATGGTAGTGTCAAATGGGCTGTATAGTGGGATCAAATGGGCTGTATGGTAGTGTCAAATGGGCTGTATGGTAGTGTCAAATGGGCTGTATGGTAGTGTCAAATGGGCTGTATAGTGGGATCAAATGGGCTGTATAGTAGTGTCAAATGAGCTGTATAGTGGGATCAATGGGCTGTATAGTGGGATCAAATGGGCTGTATGGTAGTGTCAAATGTCAAATGGGCTGTATAGTGGGATCAAATGGGCTGTATAGTAGTGTCAAATGGGCTGTATGGTAGTGTCAAATGGGCTGTATAGTGGGATCAAATGGGCTGTATAGTGGGAACAAATGGGCTGTATAGTAGTGTCAAATGGGCTGTATAGTGGGATCAAATGGGCTGTATAGTAATGTCAAATGATCCCATTTGATCCTACTATACAGCCCATTTGATCCCACTATACAGCCCATTTGACACTACTATACAGCCCATTTGTTCCCACTATACAGCCCATTTGACACTACCATACAGCCCATTTGACATTACTATACAGCCCATTTGATCCCACTATACAGCCCATTTGACACTACTATGGAGCCCATTTGACACTACCATACAGCCCATTTGATCCCACTATACAGCCCATTTGACACTACCATACAGCCCATTTGACACTATTATACAGCCCATTTGATCCCACTACAGCCCATTTGATCCCACTATACAGCCCATTTGATCCCACTATACAGCCCACTTCACTCCACTATATAGCCCATTTGATCCCACTATACAGCCCATTTGACCCCACTATACAAGCCATTTGACCCCACTATACAGCCCATTCTGACACTTACTGTACAGCTCGTTTTGACCTTGTGTGGGAACGGAGTCTTACATAGGGTACCTAACTATCACAGATATTTCAGTTGGGTAAATAAAATAGCGTGTAGTAAACACGTAGTAACAGTATCATCATAAACATTTTCGTTAGGTAAATAGGCAAGTTTCCTAAACAAATCTAATTAATCCGTTTGTTAGATTTTCGAAAAATATTTGATTAATGTGATTTATATTCTGTCATTAACTGTTTCATTGACAAAAGAAAAATTACATGTGTCCAATATTTCTTTAAAACCTATCTGACGGACTGAATTGAATAAAAAAACATCACCCAGGAAACGACCCTATTTTATACAACAAAATTTAAGTAAATGTACTCAAATCCACTGTTTCTAATAATAAAGATTTAAAATTTATACCATCAGAAAGAGGGAATTCCTATGGTATAAAGCACTATCTGCCAAGTTTTGTTCTAATTTGTTTGAAATAATTTGAGTAAGGGCCATTTGATGTTCCAAAGTAGAACATGCTAATTTGATCCCGGGATCAAGTCTGCCCTAACAGATAGGGAACAAGTCTCCCCGTCCCTAGTACTTATAACAAAATTTAAAAAAGTTAAGAAAACAAAACAATTGCTTAGAACAAACTTAGAATACACTCTCTTAACTGAATTTCTAAGCTATTTTTCAAACCAAACACGAATTATTATATCAAAAACTGTTCAAACAAACCAAAATATAAACTTACAAAAAAAGAATCAATGTCTTCAAAACCATTTTCCCTTTAATACTCAGATGTTAGCTATGTACGAATGTCAGTATCACGTTTAAAATTCCAAACCATCAAAGAGCTACAATGTCTAGTATAGATTTCGATATATAAGGGGGTGATCATGTCTCCCAAGGGATCAAGTGTCCCCAGGTTCCCCTACTGACAAAACAATTTCGGTCTATTAGGCTAAAAGGCTAACCTAGTGACAGCGGGGTATGAGGCGTGATTTGCCGAGTATCGCGTCCAGTGGAAAATGTCTTTGTCTCTCGCACTGCCGCCTGTCCGTCCCGTTCGCTCGTTGGCATAAGAATAGACAAAAACAGAGTAGAAGGGAAACTTCGCTCCGAACATCAAGGTCACGATATTATTAGCCTTCGCGATTCTGCACGTTAAACGTGCAGTAGGGCTGTCACAGCCGGCGACGCCGCACGCTGATTTTAATATTTGTGTAGGTTAGGTACCTATCTCTATAATATGACGTCACGGTCAAGTTATCGTGGTGTGATCGGTTGTAACAATAACTCAAAAACGAAGACAAATTTAATTTTTTTTACAAAAAAGAGTAATTTACTGGCATTTGTAGACCCGATAGTGGGATCAAATGGGCTGTATAGGGGGATCAAATGGGCTGTATAGTAGTGTCAAATGTCAAATGGGCTGTATAGTGGGATCAAATGGGCTGTATAGTAGTGTCAAATGGGCTGTATAGTGGGATCAAATGGGCTGTATAGTAGGATCAATCAATATCAAAATCAATTTGGGTAGACTTGATCCCGGGATCAAGTCTATCCAAATTGATTTTAGGTACTATTTTTTATGTTACAAGTTCTTTTCTACGTAAAATGCCCAGTATTTACAAGAAAAAGAAAGCTTAAAGCGTAGGCGGAGTTCCTATTAATTATTATTGTATACTTATTTGCTAGAATGTTGTTTAATATAATACAAGCATAGTCGCAAATTTTTTGTTCAAAGTTGCTAGAATGTTGTTTAATTTTATAAGTACAGTCATTTAATTAGTATTCAAAGTTGCTAGAATGATGTTTAAAGTTATAAGTACAGTAATTTAATTTGTATTCTTAGTTGCTGAGCTACTTTTCTGAAAATAGAGAGAACGATTAGTAGGTATAAGTAATTTTCAGTATTCTAATGATTGAACACAAGATTTTGGTAAATTTTGAGGCTGGTTAAATTATAATAACATCTATATTAATTATATAATCTAGTGATCTATACCTACCGGTTCATAATTAATTCAAAACATATAAATTAAAGACCATTAAACTTTTAAATTCTACTTAAAAAGAAATTATAATTAAAAGTACAAGCAAAGGAATAGAAAAATTACAACTAGTATTTACAATTGAAACCATTGAGCTAACTGCAGACGGTTGCAAACAGTCTAAAGGTAGCTCAATTGATCCATGTCAATACCAGTCGGAAGCGTCCCCAATACACTGGCTGCATTACCACGCTGTATGGCAATGCTGATGCGCTGAGCCAGATATTCACCAGCTCTCGGGTCACGCGTCGCATCGACCAGACGCTCAGATATTTTTTTAAAAACCCGGAGAGCCTCGGTACCCACGGACCTAGGGTCTCGAATCCAAGGGGAGCAAATGCGTAGGTTCTGTCGAGACCTGCATATTTGCGCCTCTTGAGATCCTCGGCCAGATCTGCCGCCGCACCAGCCCTAGTGGATGTCCTTGAAAGATGGGAAGGTGCAAGTGTGTCGACGCATGTAGCGTCCCACACAATGGGCCTCCCCAACTCACATGGGACTAGTGTCATACCGTCGGGCCTCTTGCCATTAATTAAAAGTATTTCTACTGAAAATAGTTTAAAATTTCATAGAATACAGAACAGGCATCCCCTAAAATTAAAAATACTTATTAAAAACAAGTCATCTAAGGAACAGGGATACTTGATCCCCCATGATCAAGTCTACCCTACTGCAGTGAACAAGTCTCCCAGAATAGGGGAGACATGATTTTTTTTTCTTTTTTTTCGACTTTTTTTCGCCTACTTTTTTTAAAATTGTTGTAGTTAAACAATTACTGTCTTTAATTGGAAAATAACAGTTGTATTTAGTTGGTACTGAAATTCTTTATACTAATCATTTAAAAAATGTTAACATAAGCTTATAACTTTTGAGTTATTTGGTAAAATGTAAAGTGGTGATCAAGTCTCCCCAGGTTCCCCTATGTCTTTGGTTCTCAACGACAAACTATATCGAAAAAATGACTAAGTGCTGCGTTTTGTTTTGTAAAAGTTATAGTGACCGATCCGTCAATATTTCTTTTCACAGGTAAGTACAATTTTACCCCATAAAAGCAGCTATTTTTCCATAAAATCTAAAAATTAAGATAACAATTTTGCATTAATACCACCATTTAAAAAAGGTGCTCAAATTTAAACGTAATTAACTGTACTTGAGACCTACCGAAAAAAGTAGAATTATATCGTTCTTTTTCCATTCATTCATTTTAAAATTGTCTAATAGGGCTTGACACTATCGATGAAAAATATCGATGTAAATAAATTAATCAACGAACTTACGCACTTTCAGATTTCCAATTGATCCGCTAACAACGCCAACAAGGTAAAGGTTTCTTGTTCGCTTCTTTTATAATTTCATAAATATTTTAACATGTATTGTTTGATTAAGTTTTCTTGTACCTACTCAATATATTTTCTAATATATTTTATATTTTTTAAATTGTGTTACAAGTGGTTTGTAAAATAAATAAGTCTCTACGCAGTATCAATATCCATTGCGAAGTAACAATACCTAATCTGTGCCCGGGATAAAGGTGAATAGTAATAAAATTACTTTAAATAATAATAATAAAGCCTATTATTTCCACAACCAGTTTAAACACTAAATTTAAACTTATGACTTAACACTTATTTCGAGTATATGCTTCCTCCAAGTTTTTCCAGTTTTGTCTGTTCTGAGCGTTCTCTAGCCATGTTTTACTTTCACTTCAAATAACTTTGACTTTAAATTATATTTTTACATAGTAAGTAAGTATAGGTAAATAATCAATGTTACTACGATAAAAAATCGTTGTTACATTGTTATGTTACATTTTCCGTCATTCATTCATTTTTATCGATATAATTTCATCGACTGCGTCATTCACTAGAGAAAATGTTGTGATTGAATGACAAAGCTATGAGTGACAAAGCTATCTGCGGAACAGCTAACTAAAGCAGCAACAAAACATTCCTCCCGTACCCGAAAAAGTGGTCGACTGTAATTGCATAGTATTTTAGGGCATGTCGTGTCCCGTGGAAAATGTCTTTGGCGAGAGATTATACCAAGCCGACCGTACTACGTCGCGCTTTGCTCTCCGACGACGCTCGCGTACGCGCCACGCAGCGATCTAAGTGATAACCTGATAACACTTAACTGTGCCGGTATTTGTTGCAACGCAAAGACACTCGTGCTTAGAGTAGACATAGTGACTGTACCCAAGTGCTCGCTAACACTGTGATATCTATGTACCGTGTATCTAGGTACCTAATAAACTTTGTCTTCACTCCAACAACACGTGTTTTGTTCTATACCTACCAACGAACATTCAATCTCGAATGTTTGTAGATTGGGGGAGACTTCATACCTACATGATTAACTATTAACCAACCCGCTTATTGTTTCAGCCAACAAATTAGACATTAACGGTCTAATTCTCTAAGACGCCTATCTTGCCAAGGAACTGATTGGGCTTATCTATTGGAGAAGGGACATAGTTAAAATATTTAACTGAAAACGCTGCCAGTAACTAACCGAACCTCGGATGAAAATGAATGATAGTTTGATGGTGAGTGATCATAAAAATATGGCAAGTTCTAACTTATGAAAATTATAAAAAGATTATTATTACATATTTATATTGTTATTTATACTGGATAAGGTTCTGTACCCATACCTACCTCAAGATAAATTAACATTTTTCTTTATTTTCAGAAATATCTGATGATGTGGAATGCATGAGGCTACAATGAATGCTGCGGAATAATGTTTCTATTTAATAACACTATATATATTGTTTGTACTGTTATGTTAAATACTGTTTTATAGTATTAAAGTCTTGTATGGTAGTAGTAGTTTTATAGTTTTAAATGTAATAACGAGATTTACGTTCTGAGGCTCATATGGTAGGTACATACTTAGTTACTAATTTGTAAATAAATAATAAAAATATAGAAGTAAATAAAACCTATGTTTTTTAATTAAGTTCAATAATATTTATTGTTCTGATTCCACTACCTACCAAAGATAGGTACCTGTTTATATTATTTGGATTTAATCTGATATCAGATATATATA
This sequence comes from Eupithecia centaureata, assembly GCA_944547425.1. Classification (NCBI taxonomy): domain Eukaryota; kingdom Metazoa; phylum Arthropoda; class Insecta; order Lepidoptera; family Geometridae; genus Eupithecia; species Eupithecia centaureata. Next base: position 9,398,895 of record OX155702.1, on the reverse strand, counting down.
TAAAAATTTTATTTATTACTATTTAATTTGTATGTGTCCTTGTTGTGTAAAGTTTTATACAACAAGTACGCGTACAATTAAATAGTAATAGTTTATAAATACATATCTGATTTCATATTAAATCTAAATAATATAAATAGGTGCCTATCCTTTGTAGGTAGTGGAATCAGAATAATAAGTAAGACAGTACACATTACAATTATGGATTGTACATACAACAATAATGTATAGTAACTATTACAATGAGTATAGTTATCGTTACAATAAAAATTGTATACCAGACACTAATAATAGTGCTCATATACAAAAAAGATAGTAGGCATAACACTTACTTACTTTTAGGTACTAATTATTCTTGTAATCTCTACTAGACTGTTTTGTTGGGATAACAGCTACCTCTAGTTCTGACAACTAGAACTATTCATTCTTGTAATCGTTACTAAATTATTCTCGCTGTCACAAAAGAACGAGAATTATTGTTGAGTCAAACAGAATTTCAGTACGTGCAACGAGATTTTTTTCTCCGTGTACAATAAAGTAATTATCTATAAAATTATTTTTGTATTAAATAAGAAAAACTTAATGCACCCTTCTTTTAGGAAAACAACAAACAGATGTTGTTTCCTCTTGCAAATTTTCCATTCACCTTGTTCTGAGCAAGCTTAGCTTGTGTTATAGGTACTAGATAACTGAAATATATCATCATCAACCTATATTAGACCACTGTTGGACATAGGTTTCTAGCAATGAGCGCCATAGCGCATTGTTTTCAGCTTGCCGCATCCAGCAACTGATATTCATAATACAATGCATTTAGATGGATAACTTTTACTATACATAAGATACCCCGAACGATCTTTACATACTCAAAAAAGAACAATCATTCTAAGTGAACTTGTTTGTACTTTTTTGCATTGTTCCAATGTACACCTACGTGTACATTGGTATTAATTATTACAGGTGGGTAGGCGTAGGTCAGATAAAATGAAAAACAGTGTGTGCGTCTAGTCGTCGTGATTACATGCCTGGCACAAGAATATCTGCTGATCGTCCAAGTATCGTCCCATGGCGGGAATTAAACCCGTGATTTCTGAACTCACTTGATCAATGGAGGAGCCTTTACTGGCTGAAAACCAGCGTTCTTTCACAATAGGTCTCCCATTCGTGTTAGAGCATCATGCTGAGCCAAGACCAGTTAGACGTACCTCCACACGCATATCTTTCTACCCGCTCACGGAAGAACTGCTTAGTACCTACCTACCTACTGTTTCTAGCTGTGCGTGTTTTTTGTTTACTATGTTTCCCGTAGGTACTTAAGTAGTATGTTTGCTTGTGTAGTTTATCATGTTTTATTGTAAATTAGCTTAGTTATCTATAATTATGTGTGTGTGTCGTATTGTCTAATTAATATATTTCTTTCTTTCTTTCCTTTACCTGTAATTGTTCACTGGCTTGTTTGAAGTAACACATGTGGAAGTTGGCGGGGCTAATCGTAGCGGAGACTTCCGAATCTGTGGAGACACACATTTATTAATGACTAGCGACCCGCCCCGGCTTCGCACGGTTTTATTATACGTATAAACCTTCCTCTTGAATCACTATGAAAAAACCGCATCAAAATCCGTTGCGTAGTTTTAAAGATTTAAGCATTCAAAGGGACATAAGGACATAGGGACAGAGAAAGCGAGTTTATTTTAGACTATGTAGTGAAGATGCCTGCGACTTCGTCTGCGCAGGATTAGTATTTCGAGTAGCTTATATTAGCGTGGCGTAGAAAAGACCTTGTGCTATGTGCATTTGAAATAAATTATACATTTTTGTGGTAGTTTACTATTTTGGCTATAATGGCTTACACATAAGATAAAGATATATACTGTAACGGGCTTTTTTTGTAGGACTATTTCGCCTCGCGGTTTCACCTGCGTAATTCCCGTTCCCGTGGGAATTCTGGGATAAGATATAGCCTATGTGCTATTCCACACTACAATCTATCTCTGTGCCAAAATTCAGACGTTCACTATTATAATTTTTGCGTAGCAGCGCCTCGCGGTTTCACCCGCGATTATTCCCGTTCCCGTGGGAATTCCGGGATAAAATATAACCTATGTGTTAATCCAGATTATAATATATCTCTGTGCCAAATTTCATCCAGACCCGTTCAGTAGTTTTTGCGTCAAAGAGTAACAAACATCCATCCATCATTGTTACTGACTGGAATACTACTACTACTGACTGGAATACTACTGTAGAGATGAATGCACTCACCATCCATGGTGTACCGGGCCGCGGCGGACGTGAAGGCTATCTCTCCGCCCATCACTCGCGCTCCGGACTGGTAGATCAGCTCCGCGCCCACCGCCAGCCGCTTGGTTACTGACTGGAATATGGACAGCGAAATAAATAAGGCGGCGTCCATAAGCGAGGCATTTTTCATGATTTTTAAACACACCACCCCTAAATGAGACCAGCACTCTTAAAAGTTCCATCCATGGAGGAGGCTGCTTAAAAAGTATACTCCTTTTCACTTGATTTATCTACTTTATTAGCTAGAACTATTTTAAGGTTTTTTAAAGCAAGAAAGATTTTTTATTTATTTATCCCTATAGAGATTTCAGTAAAACAAACAACAAGAAAATAAAAGGTTATAAAAAGGGTCTCTGCCTCAGCATGTGTAAATTTAAATAGGCTTAATAATTTTTCTGAAATCTGCACTCTATAAATTCATGTAATAATTTTGTCTTACATTTTTTTTTTAAACATAACGGGACAGTGTTATTAATGCTATGCTGGTTTTCAGATTTTTTTTTTCAGTTCCCCTTTGGTGTTATCAAGAGTAGATACTAGCTATCCGAGTCGTTCATACACATCTATTACAATTAAAAACATAATCTCACCTGTAAATAGTGGCCTACAACAACAGCTGACTTATCACTGAAGTCGGGCTTGCCCAGAGCCATGGCTAGGGTGTAGTCTGAGCCTTTGTACTCCACCGTGCCTTGGGTTGCTGTGAGCTTGCATTCTTGGATCTGGAAAGGTATTCATAGTCCATTTCTTAACACAGCGCCAAGCCCCATGGGCCGATTCTGTCATTTTTTGACATTGACATTTATGTGTTTTAGATGTCAAAAAATTACATCTTCATCAACAGCCTATATTAGTCCACTGCTGGACATGAATTGACAGAAAATGACAGAATCAGATCAATGGCAGGTACACTTATTCAAAAACTATTGATACAATGCTGTATTACTTTCTACTAAGTAGAGTTACTAAAATTAAATTTAAAATTACATCATAATTCAGTTAGTAAACTGATGATAGAAGAGTTTATACTACTTCAAAAGGAGGTTCTGTTGGCTGTAGGATGTTTGCCGATTGATTAGTCAATTGTGGGCTAAATAGGTTGATTCTTTCATACTATTTGCTATAAGAACCTATACTGTTTTTGATTGTTCCTATAATACTTAAGTTACTTATGTCATGATTATGTATCTGTCCATCTAAATTTTGTTAATTGGCAAGGATAAATGCCAGGCTTCTTGTATCCAAGAAAATGTGAAATTGCAGGCAGTTACAATTTACCTGTTGGCCAGGATGAATTATTCATCATCATCATCATCATCAACCTATATTAGTCCACGGCTGGACATAGGCCTCCCCCAATGAGCGCCATAGCGCCCTGTCTTCAGCTTGACGCATCCAGCATCTGCCAGCAGTCTTTCGCAGATCGTCATCCCACCTGGCCGGAGGGCGTCCTACGCTACGTTTACCGAGTCGCGGTCTCCACTCAAGAACACGTTTACCCCAACGGTTGTCGGTTCTTCGCGAGATATGGCCGGCCCATTGCCACTTCAGCTTGCTAATTCTTTGAGCTATGTCGATAACTTTGGTTCTCTGTCGGATGTATTCGTTACGAATTCTATCCTTCAGAGAGACTCCGAGCATAGCTCTTTCCATAGCTCGCTGGGCGACTTTGAACTGATGGACCAGCCCTACCGTGAGTGTCCACGTTTCAGCTCCGTAGGTCATTACGGGTAGGACGCACTGATTGAAAACTTTCGTTTTCAAACATTGTGGTATGGATGAAGAGAAGACTTGATGAATTATTAGTTGCAAACAATAGCAAGACTGCATGGGTCGTACACATGAAGATAATAAATCAATACCAATTAATAAAAATGAAGAAAAAAATGTGGACTATCCACACATTATCATCTAGCCCCAAGCTAAGCAGAGCTTGTGTTATGGGAACTTGCTTGTGTTGTAAGTACTTAATACATGATATAAATAATTCATTACATCAATATTTTACTCTACATAGAAAAACCCATAACATCCCAAATATAAATAAATAAATAATTTGGGACAGTCTACACAGCATCATCTAGCCCCAAGCTAAGCAGAGCTTGTGTTATGGGTACTAGATGACTGATATACTTAATGCAATACATTACATAGATAGATATTTTTTATTATACATAGAAAACACCCAAACCAATGGAACAAATTTCTGCAGATTGTACAAATATTTGTCCCAAGATGGGAATGGACCCCGAAACCTTCTGCATCACAGGCAGACCTTTGCCCACCACGCCACATGGGTCATTTGAATAATGTAATCATTACCTGCCCAGCTCCTTTGAGTCTGATTTCAGGTGTCAATTGGTGAATAACATTTAAATTGACATTCCCTGAGGGGTCGATATCTCCGAGTAACACTGGAAAGGCTTCTGTGGGGGAGATTTGTTTTGTCCCAATGTAGGTAGCCCCGAGTTTGTACCCATTCTGTGCCGAGCTCATGGTTAGTGTGTGGGAAACCTGAAAGATTAAATTGTAATCTGAATAAGTCTGGAATCAATAACTTTATTTCTTTGGACTTACAAAATAAGCATTTAGACAAGTAAAATATTAAATTATCAATAATTCTCAGCTTGCAATTAAATGGACTGAAATATCTCATATATCTATTGAAAGGATCCAATAGTTATTTTTAATGAAGTGGCCACAAACTGGCTTCTGATAAAAAGGAAAAGGATAACTCCCTTTTCTCATCCATACAAATAAGCACTTCTTGTAACATTTGATGCTGGATGATGCTGTGTGGACTGTCCGGAATTATTTATTATTTAATTAGACTAATTCCTGTGAAGGGCTGGTCTTCTGCCCAGAGAAATTAAAGAACAATGGATAATAGCCAAGTGTTTTATAAATTAAATATACTCTGTATTTTGTCCATAATTTTTAAAACAATTGCGTAGCACACAAAGTCTGTATGGTAAGCTCATTTGATAATTCTTATTTGTGGATGTAATTGATTACCTGGAATTGATTGGACAAGCCCCTATTGACCATGAGTTTACCACCTTCAAAATTAACTGGCATAACATCTGAAATTTAATGAAATCATATAAAAATCATTATTAACCTACTTTAGTGTACTTACTCATGATTTTCAAGCAAATTTAAGCAAGTCTTTAAATCATGTTTATAAAATTCAAAGGAAATAATTGGGACTTCTAGTACTATCACTACATAGTATAAAACAAAGTGGCTTTCTCTGTCCCTATGTATGGTTAAATCTTTAAAACTACGCAATGGATTTTGATGCGGTTTTTTTAATAGATAGTGATTCAAGAGGAAGGTTTATATGTATAATAAAACCTTGCGAATCCGGGCCGGGTCGCTAGTTGGGTTATAAAATACTTAAGAAATGGGGTAGATAAGTGTTATCATAAAATAAATATGGGCCTGGCTATACATGTTATAGTACCTAAAATTTTGCTTGAATGATCATTACAGTCCCGTAAAATGACCAAATTACACAAAGGAATAGGTTTGATGTGATTAAGAATATTTTGTTTCCAGTAAATTCGGTATATTTATTGAATTGTTTCAATAATATTACATCACAAGATAACCAAACTTTTTGGCCGCAACACTGTCATTGTTTGCCGCGGATTTCTGACTGAACGTAAATCAAAAACCACTCACAACTACTCTAATTAGTATTTTAATTGCTTACACAGAGACAAATTAGCAGTGATTATTGCAAGAATAATACCTTTGCTCTTTTTGTGGAGCTCATCCAAAGTGCCTGGATTTCCTCGTTTGTTTTCATTTTCTATAGTTTGTAGGTCGGCACTCGTAAGGCCTGAGTTAGAGACACGGTATCTGCTTGCTATAGCTCCCATTATTACAAGAAACTCGTTTTTGTTTCCTAAAATCCACAAAAATCGATGAACATGTGCAGCGAAACACAATTTTCGCGAATAAAAGACAATCGCTATGACATGAAGTTGACAGCACCGTTGGCCAACATTTCAAAGGATGAAGGTATAGACACAATCACGCTTAACAAAAAATAACGTTATTAACGTTTTTTAAATATGATTGAAAAGAACGCGTGTCTATGGTACCGTGTGGTCTTTATTTTTGTCTTCAGGTTCAGACTAATTAGGCCAAGAGTACCAAATGGCGTGATTTCGATCCCAATTTCAAATTACGATTGGAATCGAGTCTCAAGAGTTGGCCAGCTTATTCTGTATGGACTTACTTCGGAAACATCATAAATTAGACGCAGAGCCTTGTTCTAGTTCTTCTTGGTTATGGCTCGACGCAGAGCCTTATCACCTGTAAACACAATTGAAATTTCACTGTCATACACGTCCGTCACAGTCATCCATCAGTAATGTCAGCATCTTGGTCAGCATTGTTGATTGAAAAAACAAAACAAACTTGTTCAGTAGATTTTTCGTGGATATTCTGATAATTCAGATCTGAGAGATTATATAGATAAACAATAACAAACATTTAAAATACTAGGAACGAACTATCCGTGACAATTATTCCTTTGAAATAAAAGGGCTATCTACTTCAGCTATCCCATAAAGTTTTCACCAATATGCCTAAGGTTGTATCTAGAAGTATCGTGTGTTCAGACACAAAAGACCAAGAAGAGTACAACGAGACCAAACCTCTGCACATATACTACTGTATCTGCGGTCAAATGTCGCTTATCCTGGACTGCACGATAGACCGTCTGCCCCTGCGGCCTACTGACGGTGCTCGAGTCATAGATGGTTCCAAACACGCTCATAAAATCACTTCAGATCCAGACGAAACCGTTTTCCTAAAACGAGAGAAAGGAATCGAACGCCAGTACAGAATGAAGTGTAAAAAGTGCGCTATATCGATCTACTACAAACATGAGCAAGCTGGCAATGTTGTATTCATAATGCGAGGAGCCCTAGTGCAGACGGCGCCGGAGGGCGGAGCTGCAGATATCTACAAACAAGTCTCTCTGACCCAGCCCAAGAAGATCATGGTGACTAAGCATACCAAAAACATGGGCAAGTTCAGTTCTGTCACAGTTTCAACCATAGATGAAGAAGAGGATGAAATTGAGGCTCGAGAAGTGGCCGACAGTTATGCCAACAATGCAAGGATCATTGAGAAACAGTTGGAGAGGAAAGGAATGAATAAAAGGCAGGCAGAGACTCCCGCGCAGGCTACTGAGAAACGAGTTAGAGGAACTTTGATTGATAAATAAATGCTATGATTTTTATTAAGAAGTTTTAATTATTATGAACCCAAGAACCTCTGAAAAATGATACCTTATAACTATGAGTCAGAAATCCTCTTCAGTCCCAACTCACATAAATAATTTAAAAAAAACACTGCACTTCAAGACTCCAAGACAACTTTTTGGTTGTCCAAGTAAGGTATGTTTCTTTATAATGAACTAGCAACCCGCCCCGGCTTCGCACAGTTTTGTTATAGGTATAAACCTTCCTCATGAATTACTATCTATAAAAAAAAACGCTTCAAAATCCGTTGCGTAGTTTTAAAGATTTAAGTGTTCAAAGGGACATAGGGATATAGGGACAGAGAAAGCGACTTTGTTTTATATTATATGTAGTGATTCCCTCATTTTGTTGTTTTGTTCCCTCATTTTGATACCTAATTTAGTTTCTAGCTAGGATATCAGAGTAGATATTTTTTATAAGTTCGCTACTAAGCCCAAAATGTCTACCGTAGAACTTGGGTTTCATGACGAATGGAGCTAAGTAGTTCAAATATAATATATTAATAGGAAAAGTAAAAAAAATATCCTGATTTTATATTTTTTATTCATATGAAAACAATTTTACAATGTTCCTCTTAATAAACAATAAATTAGGTAATTAATAATAATATTATCATTTGAATATTGATTGACAGAAATAATTATATCCCTCACTTTAATTTTATATTTACACTAATTATTTACAAATTACACTAGCAGTCTGCTAGGATTATAAAAAATGTTTTTAAAATGGCAATTGAATGTTGAAATATTTTTACACTATTTACATTTTATAATATCTTGAATGGTTAAGATATTTCAGAATTGATCTTTGTTGAATGAATGTAAGGTAGTAAAATCTTATCTTATGAATTGAATGATACATACACAAGAGCCTTTTTCAAAAAGAGGATTATGCATTTAATAAATATTTTTATTAAAAGAGGAATTTATATAAATAGAAATACAATAACAAGCAACAGGGTAAATAATTCTCTAACAAAGTTGGCACACCATGTGGCTGACAAAGTAATAAAATTTAAGATATCTACTGTTTAAGTAAAATTTTACATAGGTAAAGGTAACAATTTAATTAAAACATCGTAAATATATCAAACAATTAAAACTGTAAGGTCAATATTTAAAAATTTATAAATCTCCTTGGAGGAAAAAAGTTGAATTTAAGAGACAATATAAGGTCAAACAAATCCTTAAGACTAGAGGAATGTGGATTCTGATGATGAAGAAGATGTGAAGTTTACTCTAAGTTTGTTTTAATGATGGTTTAAAAGGACACTTTCTAGGGGTCATCTTACGTCTAGTTAATAATGTTTAGAAGCACAACTTAATCTCTGAACAATTTTGAATAATTAGAAAGGTTGAAGGTACATTTAAGTTAGGTATTGTTTAAAGACGTTTCTTAAATTGAATAATGTTACACGAGTCACAAATATATATATATATATAGAGGTATATATATACCTCTACATTGGTTAGTATTACTGAAAAAGCAAAATAAAAGATTGGAGTATACTATGTCAACAATTTCGCAGAAAACATTAAACATTGCCAGAGATGGTTGTGTCTCCAAAAAGAATCATACCATATAAACATTATTTTTTGATTAAAAAAAGTTTATAAATAAGTAAAGGAATTCTAAACCTAAAGTCATTAATGACTCGAAACTTTAAACATCAAAAGAGCAGCAAGGAAACTATCGAATTGAATTCAATAAATGCCTCTTCGTAAAAACATGTTACAATCTACAATCTGTCTTTTAAAAACGTAACGATATACCTACCTACTTTATTTAGATGTTTCTTTACAATCAAAAGCAGAGAAATATGAACGAAATATTTGAAATAAGTAGGTCATATAACAAGTCCTTATAAAAACCAAAAAAAATATGAAATTAAACTTTAAATACTATAAATATTCAACATCCCGAAAGACCATGGATGGGTAATGGGTATACCCTCACTACAATGGTTCCTATCGTTAAAATTAGCTAAAATGTTTGTTAACTTACAAGGATGAAATCAGACTTCCGCCTATCGCAACTGAGTAGGTACTCGCCTAGCTGAATTCATTGTTTTCTTATACCCATAAATAAACATGTTTTAAGAAGTGAATTCTACTTAGAAGGTAACTTAGGTAGGCCAAATTATTACGATCAATACGATCTGTAATAATTTGTAAAAAAACCTAAACAAGAAGTAATTTGAATTCTTTAAAGCAAAAATGAGAACATCAGCAATGTAGTAATAACAAAATAAGTAGGTAGTAGGTACCTATGCCTTATTATTTATAAAGTACTCAAAAGATCGGATCAAATTATTATGGACTTTCATAAGCACGTGCTTACAAGTAAAATAAAAAAATCTAAATAGGTTCACCTAAAAAAGATCTGAGTTACACATTAAAAACAATTGAATTGAGAACCTAATCCGTTTTTAAAGTCGGTTGAAAAGGTCGGTTACTTTCAACTTCACTTAAGTAAGTTTGTATAAAAAAATCATTAAGGAAACTGAAACGCGATATCAGAATCAATGAATTAAGCTTAACGGCCTCATCACAAATGTACAAACTATTCTACTTAAGTATAGTTCTAAACTGGTCGACACTAAACCACACCCGTAATAATATTCCATCTCCAATGTATTTGTGAAATATAATTTACGAATGTAGCCTAAATTCACTACAGAAAATTGGATTTATTTCTTATACAGGATTTTTATCAGTACTTACCTACATCAAAGTCTTCCAATTTGGTATTGTCATGGGTGTGATAAAATTAAGACATTTTAAAATAATCAAAGATATTTCATCTAGATCAGAATCAAAGCTAATGATTTTTACAAAATTTGAGGCTAGAGATTAAGCATTGTACATAATTAAGCTAAATAAGTAAGATCATTGGCAGTATATTAAAACGTCGGCCATTTTAGTTTTTTTACTACAAAAGGCGACTTTAGGTACTATTGATTGCTTTGGTCTTGAGATGCTTACTTTTACTAAATAAATTAACTTTTATTTCAGACCCAATTTCATACATACGGGTTTTTCCAATTTGAGAAAATCTCTCTTATAACACCTATCTAATCTACAAAATACAGGTCATTAGGGTCATTTAATTAGTACTACTTTATGAGATTTTACAAAGGATATTGATACTATTGATTTTGCAACGCATTCTACAGACGTTTTGTACAGACACGTTGCGGGGGTATAAAACGGAGTGGGAAAATACAGAACTTTACTTTTTTGGAACTGTAAGAAGTGGGTATCCAGAACTTCTAGAAGGCATTTTATAAATTGTCACACAAAACCTAATACCTAGTCGAAAATAACTGTAGACTTGACTACGAACAACGATTTCAATAAATTATATACCTATGTACAATAAAACAGAAGCATCATTACCGGAATCAAAGAAGGATCTACATTTATATACTTACCTACTGACTCAGGGTTTACAGTTTTGGAAAAGGTTAAGTATTTTTTGTCGAAAAGCATATAAAATAAATCTATTTTTAAAATAAAAATAGAATAAGTACTTTTTATCAAAATCGTTGTTTGCAGTCTAGATTACAAAAAGCAGATTGCGTAACTTCATAGAAAAAAACATTGAGCATTTGCAGCTTCACAATATAAAAACAAAAACCGTATAATATTTACTAATTAAAAGCTCCTTACACCAATACTGGTTTACGTTTTCTTTTTCTTCTATTGTGTGTATGTCGTTTATTCGCATCCGCGCAGGTGGTTTCTGCTATAACCTCTTTTGAGCCGGCGGAGGCATGGTCGCTGGTTGGTGGAAAGGGTGGTACTGGCGGGCTAGGATGTCGCCCTATAATCCAAATAGTACCCTATACATTCATAACATTTCATAAGCTGTTAGTAAAAGGAAATGTTAATCAGCTAGTTCTTTGGCGAGGAAGGAAACTTACCACTTGCGGTTGGTTCTGCGCCTGTTTTATGTTTCTTTCTTGGATCATTAGTTGGTGGGCCGCTCTGTAAAAATTATTAAATAATTTTAAGAAAAGGAAGAAGCGTATTTTTAGAAATAACGCCCAAGCCAAACCGCTGAAGGTAGAAATCTGAAATGTAGAAGGTAGATACCTTTTACTGCTCAGAGACCCGATAAGAAGGAATTTTCGGAAATCCACCTCAGTGAAAAGGGGGATTGAAGTTTTTTTGGGGTTCTTTTTTTAGAAGTATGATAATAATATCTTGTATAAAATTATGATCTACGTGTATTTTTATTTTAGAATCATAATTGTGTTGTTAAAATCATACCTATCCATTTGCTCTTGCGTCATCTCGAGTGCTTCTTGCATTTCTCTCGAGGTGTTCCTCACGAACTCTTGATCACAGTACGCAGCCAGACCTTGCTCAGCTAGGACCTGGTAAAGGACAATAGACGATTTGAGGTGCTTCATCATCAGCATATATTAGTCAACTGCTGGACATAGGCATCCATTTGATATTGATTATTACTCATTCATTTCTTTACAAATTGCTAAACTTCTTTATCAATACATAGTAGAAAACAAAGCCGCTTTTTCTGTCCCTATTTCCCTATGTCCCTTTGACTGCTTAAATCTTTAAAACTACGCAACGGATTTTGATGCGGTTTTTTTAATAGATAGAGTGATTGAAGAGGAAGGTTTGTACGTATAATAAAACCGTGCGAAGTCGGGGCGGGTCGCTAGTAAACTATTACTTTATTGCTAAGCAGTGTTCACAATCCACACAGCATCATCTAGTCCCAAGCTAAGCAGAGCTTGTGTTATGGGTACTGGATGACTGATATACTTAATACAATACATTACACAGATAGGTTTTTATATAAAAATTTTTTTGTTTTGTTTGTTTTTTGTATACCCAGAATCCAGGAACAAAATTTTGCAGATCGTACAAATCCACTATGCCCCAAGACGGCAATCGAACACGCAACTTCCTACGTCTATAGGGAGATATGTGTTGAAACATTGAGGTTCTTGGGTATTCTAAGAGCTAGGCAGATGAGGTTCCTCACCCTTGTGACCAGGCTCTCCGCAGACCCCACCACTGGAACAGAGTTGTTGTTGCTCCGCGGACTTCCTGGCAGGGACATCACGCTACGGCCCAAACTGTCGCCTCCTGTACCAACCACCACACAATTAAGTTAAACCCCTAATAATTTTAAAAATTTGATAAACATTGAAAAATAAAATGAATAAAGATATTCTTTATAAGAGCTAAGACCGTGTCTTGGCTTAAGGATTTGAGGCGCGATGAATAAATCGCGTATTTCGGGTTCCAAACTTGCTATACATTGAGGTAACTTTGCACGTTAGCATAATTCAAGATTTTAAAAGTTTTAACAAGTATTGAGAAAGATGCCGAGGGTGTAGAGTTAATCAATATAGTTATTGATTTTTGAATTCAGTGGTTATTTTTTAAAAAACATCAAACATATTTTTACATGAAATGGTATTTTTTGGACAAAATAAACTTTATCTAACATCGGATCTAGAGAAACCTAATGTCTCGAAGGTAAAAAGTTCTTTGTTCAGTAAAGTTTTCTTTTACTTTGTTTTCCTTTCAATCTACTTCTTCACTAAGTTCTACCTCTATATTAAGCCTGGTAAAGCTAGCCTACATTTCAAAGCAATGTTATATTCAGTTTGATTTAATGTTTAATCTAAAACAGATCCTTGAACATTTCATGAATCAGCGATCGTGCATCCTTAGTTTATTGTTTCGTCTAAAAGCTTTCTAACCGTAACTACTACGATACTATTAGCTGCATGATTTTAATTTACATGCTGATGTACAAAATGATCTTCAAATATTTCAATTGTCTTCCTGTGTTTATTCTTCTTTTACTTATAGATAAGTACAATTTTATTAATTGGATTTCACTAGAGCTTTATATAAAGAGTGCGATTGTGTTAGTTTTGTGTTTTTTTGTGAATGCGATACGATTTGCAGAAGCAATGTGTGAATGTGATTGTGTAGAATATATACCGAATTAAAGTTGGGGAGTTATCTGCTGACCTGTAAAGCTTCAAGATTTTATGAGTGTTATTGTAATTATTATTATTGAGATAGCTTCCTTCAGGATTATCACGTTTACCTTCTATATCGTCTATACAGTCTTTATTTATATTATTTTCTAGACAAAGTTGACAAAAATAGAACTCTAAGATTAGTCAACGAAATAAATTCATGCAGAAACAAAATACTATATTAATTCGTATCTTTAACGCAGCAATTCAAATTATGAGTATTAAAATCAAACCCACAATCAAACAACCATTTGTCAACCTGAACTTAGGGTCTTTAGTATTACCTTTTCCCATTGATCAAAAAGAACATTTTAGAGTAGGAAAGTCACAAAAATGTAACATACAAAAGTAAATTTTCTTGAATATGTCAACTTTCTACCAAGTCGTTCTAGTCTCTGAAGGTAAATCGCTATTGCCGAAGAAAGCTATCAATCATGGTGCGGACCTGGTGAGTGCGGGCGTTCTAAAAGCCGAGCGGTAGGCGCATGCGTTGCCGCCGCCCCCGACGAGGCGCTTCGCTTCATCCGACCTGTCACCGACGCCACCGGCCGAAAGGACCGTAAGCTCCGCCGCTCCCCTCCTCGGCACACCCGCTCCTTCGCATGAGAGAACAAGAACGGAAGCTTCGCCGCCGCGTTGTATCCATACAACGTCATCGTCTTAGATTCTGTCGTCGGCGTACATTCGCTCGTGAACAACGGAGATATCTTCGGCTGTATCGAGTCTGAGGTGTTTGGCGACGGTGTTTTATCCTCTGGTGATGCTTTTCTCGGTATCGATAACATCTCTCTCGATGACGTCACTGAAGAAGACTCTGGGTGAACTTTCTGTCGTGAAACAGAAGGTCTGGCGGTGACGTTCTCGCTCGGTGTTGTTAGGTAGTTCACGCAGCCGAAAGCCAAGCCTATCTGACCGAGCATCTCGGGGTAATTAGACTTCTGGTTGCTGTTAGTCGGTACATACCAAAATCCACACGAAAGCAGTGAAAGAAAGGGTGATTTTGTTAGTTATGGAAGTGAAGGTGCGAGGAAAAATGAAAACCACACACGTCTACCTTGGACAACGTTCTTTAGATCATTTGTGGTTCTTCTGTAATAGAAGCAACAGTATTTTAAATCTCTCTATTTAAATTGATTATCTGACCTTTTGTAATAAAGTTAAATCTGGTGATGATGTAAACATTTATGTTAAGTCTTTGTAACTAATTACAATCATACTTACTCTAGCACTTGGTATATCCTTTCAGATTCTCCATTAAATATTAACGGCCTCAATGGTATTTGTTCCTTTGGTTGTCCGTTTGCCCTGAAGAAAAAATAAAGTAAAATCTCTGTCTTCTTTAATTCGTAGCTATGAGGGTAAGTATTACTCACAAATTTGGAGCCAAAGGTATTTGTGCCACTCCATATTCCCTCTGCATCATTGAGCTTAAGTGATTGCCAGTTTCCAGCCCTGAAAATCCTGAAATATGATTAAAATTAAATTCGATACCTACTTATAACAAACCTAAATTTAGTTTTGTATGTCATAATCATACCTGTAGGAGTTTCCGGTTTTCTTCTGTGGAAGTGTTTATTTGGTCCGTGCCTTCTTATACTTGACCACACTCCACCGAACAGTGAATGGTTCCTCTGTAAAATTTGCAAACATCGAGATATAGTCACTCTTTTGTAAATCTTTTAAATCTTTTGACATTCTCATTGAGCTATAGTTGAATGTAACTAATTGTTTCGCGTGAACTATCCTGAGGAACTCTATTATCTTGGTTGTTTTTCTTACCCTGTGCATAGGAATATCGCATTCTCCCACCATATCATCCAGGTTCCCGGATATAGCCCGTTTCAACTCCGGCCCGGCCTCGTGCAATGTCCTCAACCCCGCCTGGAGCGTCATCTGGTGGTTCTGGTCCTCACTCTGCCTCATCTCTTGCTCTTTCCTCTTTTTGAACCTTATGATATAGAAAACTAGGTTATTAATAATCTGTGTTATTGACATTTTAGTCTTGATCATCAATTGAATACTTACAATTTTATCCGTCGTCTGCAAGTGCATTAAACTAAGTATTTGTGAAATTTTAACATTCATCTACTTTTATATTATACAGAAAAGTATTATCTAGTCGTATGTAATGCATGAAAATCTTAAATTATGTACCTTTTTTAATGTTCCACTAATTAATTTATCTACAAATATCAAGTACTAACTTAGGTTCTAAAGACATTTAGGTAGGTACTTAAATAGATGAACTAATTCTAAATCCTAAGTTTTTAAAAGTAGGTAATAAATACCTACTGGAGATGATTAATATTAAAAATTGTTCACGCATTTCGAACTAATCTAATATTTTTTACAAAATTCACCCAAATCAACATAAACTTCAGTATCAGCAAATATAAATCGGATTTTAAAAACAAGGTGGGGTAACTGGGAGTAAAACAACCGCATGCTTGTCGAAAAGTTCATGTACATAAAATCATTTAAAAATGTATTGCTTTAACTAAATTCTTTAGTTAAATAATATACAAATGAATTTCCAGGCTTTAACAAAAATTAGATTTCTTTTTTCGGACATCGCTTAGGTTTGCGTTTGCATTCCTGATGATGTCTTTTGCCAATCAGATACAAAACTAACGAAGAAATTCATTAATATTTTCATTCATTTTCATTAAGCTCATGATTATTTGTGGAGCTTAGACCATGCAGGGTAAAACTGTAAATTATATTTTGGCATTTACCAGGGTGTTACCATAGGCCCACTATTGTTTATTGTATCTATGAGGAGAATCGGTAATTTACATAAAAACACTAAGAATACCATTCTTTCCTAGTACATTCCGTTTCGTTGCGTTTTACTTACGCGTGATTCCTATGAAACAAAAATCGTAAAGTCAATAAACCGGATTATTTAAATAAAAATGTAACAGTGGAAAAACAAAATATGTATCCGAAAACATAATACAACCAATTATTACCTGAAATCTGCAGCGTTGAAAATTTTCCTATCTCTACAAAGTTCGAAGGAAATTTCTAAGAAACAGCCGATTTGTTCACTCCAATGCCCAAATGAATGACTGAACAAGGACCGTGACATATGATTGATAATTCATGATAATCATTACTTAACCTAGCTGAAGACAGGGCGCTGTGGCGCTCATTAGGCGAGGCCTATGTCCAGCAGTGGACTAATATAGGCTGATGATGATGATGATGATTACCTATCCACTGCTGGACAAAGGCCTCTCCTAATGAGCGCCAAAGAGCACGGGGATTCCTTGCACCCCAGCAGTCCAGCAGTGGACTAATATAAGTTAATGATGATGATGATCAACTATCAGAAAACTGACCTTCTAAAGTAGTCTTGTATGAGGAAGGTGGCATAGAACTTGCCAACGGTGATCTCGTTGGGGTCTCCGGGGGGAGGGACCACCTGGTCCAGGAGCTTCGGAGACGTGCGCTTCCAGATCTTCTTTATCACCGCTCGGAGTTGGGTGTTGCAGTCATCGATGTTACCTGCATTTCATTAAATCAAATTACTCAAAAACCTTCTTTGGTCTAAGACCTTCTGATTAAGTTACAGGAACAAGAAACCGAATTACACCGAAATTGACCGAAGGTCTTTTTTTTATTTAAATAATAAAAAAAAAGACCTTCGGTCAAAGCTCTTTGATAAAGCTGATGATGGTTATGAGGAAATTAAAGAGAAATGAAATGAGTATGTATTTGTATAAATATAGGATGACAGTGATGGTACTGAAATAAGGGTAGGTATCACTATATGACATAACAGTCATTCAGTTTGTTTTTGGACAAGTCAAAGATATAAAAACAAAGAAGTAACAAAATGTATACGAAGATCATTCGTTTGTTATAGAATAACATTTTATGAAAACAAATGAAGAGCATTTTAATAAAAACGCACTTTAACCTACATATTTTAGCAAAGATAACCCAACCTAACCTTTGTAAAAATACGTATAATTTTCCAGTTAATAATAAAATCGATAGTAAATGCCGACGCAGATAAACACAATGACAAACCTTCTGTCTTAATCTTCAGCGACGTCCGCACGACAGCAAACAGAGTCGCATTGAACAAGACAGTTCCGTCCGAGTTGAGAGGCATATTCATAGAGACGAGGCGTTTACACGCCACTCTATGTGGGCACAGCTTACCGAAACCTGGAGAAAACGTTTAGGATGATAAGATAAGAAAAAGTTTATTCGGTTTCCACAAAATATACAGTGTAAGCTATAACTAAAACATAAAACCAATAAATTCATGGAACGTGCTGCAGGAGCTCGGGGAGCAACTACAGCGTTGGTCTTCCGAGACACCTTAGGGCGCGTCACCTGCCTTGACGCACTCTTTACAATATAGATAGGAACTTGCGAGTAATATACAGCTAACATACATAATTGATAGATGGTACCACACAAAGAATTTATAAAATATTTTGTCTTTTCAATTTTCAACTTACCTAAAGGCGGACTAATTTTCCTTAGTAAAGTAACTACATCTAAATGTTTTATTCTACCCTTCGCATCAGGGTCGTATTCACTCCATAATCTGTAAAGAGTAAAAATCAATAAATACGGCAGGTATTCATCTTCTATCTTCAATATATTATAAACTAGCGACTCGCCCCCGCTTAGCACGGTTTTATTATACCTACGTATAAACCTTCCTCTTGAATCTATTAAAACCGCATCATAATCCGTTGCGAAGTTTTAAATATTTAAGCATAGGCATATATTTAAGCCTACATAGGGACAGAGAAAGCGTCTTTTTTTATACTATGTAGTGAAGAACAAGCGTTTTATGCAGACAACGTCTATCCCAAACTGCTGAAGAATGCTCAAATTTAGAGGAACCTTTTACTATTGAGTAGTACACCCGATAGAAGGAGTTTTTGAAAATTCCAACCCGAATAGCTGATAAGGGGGGCAGATTGCAGATTGTAAATTATTCTTACATAGTAAAAGTTAGTTTGAAAAAAACTTGACATTTAGTCTAGATGTCAAGTTTGAACTATATTCAGGAACTGAAAGTCAAAACGAAGTAGGTACCTTAATTCAAATCATGAGTGTGATGTCGTTGAAATCTTGACTAATCAGTTTTAGTGAATTTAAATTTAGAGGATGTGATTCTCTTAATATATCTAGGCTACCTATAATTGAGCACTATGGCACATATGAACTTACAAGAAAGTATGCAAGAAACTGATCGAGATAAGGAAGATCAAATCCGATTTGAGAGATAGCTCTTTTTTTTATCTTAAAATTTTCCATATATTTAAGGTCAAAAATCTAATACTACGCGGACGAAGGCGCAGTTTACTGCTTATACATAAATAATATAATTAAAATTTTAATTATATTCTTTACCTTATAAATTCATCCAAGTGATGTGGTCCCAGGATCGACCAATCTCTGGTTAAGTAGTCGAAATTATCCATAATGACGGCGACGAATAAATTGATGATCTGAAACAATTTAATGAAACTTAAGTTTAAAAATAATAAATTCCAATGCAACAAAATAAATTTAAGAGAACAGACAACAACCTTAGAAAGATTAGATAGACAGAAGGCAAGAAAAACAAAAGGAATGTTGAAGAAACACAACAGAAAAGATTATGAAGTCAGAAAAAACTTCAGAAAGAAACAAGATCAAGGAGAATTAATGTAATGATGAAAATTACCTACAAGAATCGAACCTTATGGGTAACGAAGGTAGAGAATGCAATTAATGTAATGATAAAAATTATCTACCAGAATCGAACCCTAAGGTTAATGAAGCTAGATAATGCAAACACTTACCAAGAAAGAGCAGAGAACATAAAAGGAGATGAAGTAAGGGAATGCAAGCACACTCCCGCAGGAGCCCGCGTTCGGATCCTCGCCGCCCTCTTCGTCGTGGTAGTTGTCATCGCATTTCACTGTTGGCTCGGGGGACACTGCCATCATAATGTCTTGCCATGCCTCGCCTGGAACATACAGTTGTTTGTACTACTTAGGTCTACTCATAAACTTACATCGTTTCAGCCGAAGTTTCTTTTTGAAAATAATCTGTATATATAGCTCATGAACCGATTTTAGGTTCCCGAAGTCAACAAGGAACTCTTATATTTTCACCATGTCTGTCTGCCTGCATGTTCGCAGCGCAGCTTAGCAAAGGCTAAGTAGTAAAATACTTCTAGAAATTTGTTATTTGGTATGGGTAAACGTAATAATCATGAATAAAATCCTGTTAAAAAGTTTGTGATATGTATCTTAATATTTATTTATTTATTTTTCACAAAACTAAGTAGGTAGTTACTCCATCTTGACAGGCACACCCAATGCAATAGAGCAGCCACACAATTTATAAAACTAAAATCCGCTTATTTGCTTCGTTAGATACAACTACTAACTTACATACATTGTCCAAAGTTAATATAATATATCTAAATCAAAATACATAATGTCAAAATAAAATTATAAATATCAATCAAATTTCTATGTTACAGACAAATTAAATACAAAATTAAACTTTACATACAACAATATCTTTCCTTTAGGTTTCTGAAAGCATGAATTTGATCTATATTTGTCTAGTCTAGTCCACGTACGAATCAGGGATGCGTCTACGAAATATAGCAAGACCTTCGGAGACCTTTTTGAGTTTACTCTTTGATTAGCTTTTTAACTACGACACATCAAATAAACTTAAATCTGACAGCTTTATTGCCATTAATCTTACCAGTTGCAGATCTGAAGAGAACGAGGATGGCCTGAGGGAATGTCTGGAAGTGGTTGTTTCTGGTAATGGCAGTTTCATCATCTATCGCTATCTTTCCAAATACCTGTATAACAAAACATGTACAAACTCAGAAAAAAATTCTCACAACTCACTTGCATCAAGGCTATTGATTACTATAAATACGGCACCAGTCAAGTCAAGACAAGATCTTTTAGGTACTCTTAAAAGATCTTGTTTTGACTGGTGTCAAAGTGCTTTATTTCCTTTAGACCTTAATGTGCCGGATGGTGCCTTATCCTTTTATCTTTAACTTCGTCATCAAAGATTGCATCTTACCTGCATCCCAACAACAGCGTAAATGAAGAACAGCATCAAAATCAGCAAAGCGACATAAGGCAGCGCTTGAAAGGACTTGATGAATGTCCACAGCAAAGTTCTGATGCCTTCGCCTCTTGATAACAGCTTCACCAATCTCATCACTCGGAACAGCCGGAAGAAGTTTATCGATGGTAGCGAGTGCTCCTGGAGTCAAGAATATAGCATAAGGAAGAAGACATAAATGAAAATGTCTTTGCAAACCTGGAAGCGAAGATGAGTTACACACACAAATGGGGACAAACAATCTTTTTTGATGGTAATGGTAATGATAAACACCTTTTTCTAGGCAAGTCTTAAAGTAAATGTAGTCTTTAAAAGTTTCCTGAAATGCATTAAATTGTACATTGCTGCATCAAGCAAATTTTTGCATGAAGTGCATTGTGTGTTTAAAATTTTACAAGTTTAATAAAATAAGAAATATTTACAGTTTTCAAAAATCGCTTTATCTGTGAACGCTAAGTGGTTGTGGTTTGTGTATATTTATTAGCAATTGTGTATTTCGAAATTAGCAAGGCGTTACTGTCCCACTTCTTCAGAAATACCGAAAGCATTATCTTTAGTTTTAGCATTATTTATAATAACTGTACAAGCTGTATTTTTTATATCTACAATAGTTAAAGCTTCTACAATATTTTCTTTTAAACTTTCGACACTTTAATCTGCTGTAGACTTAGCATCATTACCTAAGTGGTGTTTGACAATCAAATATACTTACCAGACGTCAGTGGTTCTTTAAAAAGTATTTTAAATGAAATTTTACAAAAATCAAAATAAAAATCCCGTTTCCGAAATAAACAAACATCCTTATTAAAGTTGGTGCCAACCGTAGTAACTTACAAAAAATGACCATGATCAGTATGGTATGTTTCAGTAAAAATCTAGACATTAAGAACATCGACCAATCCAAGATTAGGTTTCGGTTGTTTGTACTGTTATTCTGCTTATAATGCTTAAAATAGTCAAATCTCTTACAAATTTAGTTTTGAAATATAAAATTTTGGTCACAAGGCTTTAGAAATGCATTTATAAATTTCAAATTCTTGATTTTCATACTAGAAGGTTAAACCTTTGTAGACCCATTTAAAAAGCATTGTGGCTGTGACATTAAAGAATTTAACCTGCCCCCTTTGTTAATAAAGGAACACGCTCATAACCAAACCAGGGGTTGGGTTGGGATCAAGGGGTTTCTCATGCTTGGATGAAAACCTTCTCTATAAAACGAACATTTTACTAAAACCAAACAACTAAATGATTGAACACAACAAAAAAGTGGATGAAGTATTCGGATTGAAAAATGAATAAAATCTAAATGAAAATAAACTAAAATGAACAGACGACGTTCGCAAAGAACAAAGTCTTGCGTAAAGCGTGTTCCTTACCTTAACAACGTGTGATCTCAAACCACCGCTCCCCTGAAATCAATATCTTCAGTTGTGAACCGTCCTCCGTTGAAATAAGTATGAGATTGCTTTAGCATTGTTATTACAACATTTATATTTATGTCGTCCATGCTCGGGACAGTAACTGCTGGGTTTGGTTTGCCTTTTGAATTTCATTCAATATCTTGCGACTTTTTTGTGTAGGTCGTCATATGTTTACTTTTTAAGTTTTAATAACCCTCTTCTATCTATCTATCTATCATTACATTGTTCCTTTTTTACCTTAAATTTTATGGGCAACGTTATTCGATACAGCCAAACCTAATTTGCTGCTTCATATTTTACACATGCATTGCATACATTCATTTGATTTGATAAAAGTCGGAAAGAAAGGTTTAAGAGCTGATCACTATAAAGAATATGTATTATAAATGGATCTACAGGAATCCTTACAAATAGAATCGTTTATTGACGTATAAAAAGAAATCCGGAAAGATAAACAGTATCAAAAGGCAGTCCAAAGCTCCAGCGTCTAGTGTGGTGAAGCTAAGTGCAAGTGCGTTACCTGGTTCTTCAGTTCGTTTACTTGCGACACGACGATGTCGATGATGCTTCCGAGGACGATGATGAAGTCGAAGGTGTTCCATGCATCGCCGAAGTAGTTCTGATGACGAATAAAGATAATAATTATCAAAAAGAAATTAATAAAATTACTCTTGGTATACTTACGCAGTCTTTCTACAACTTACTCTAAAAATATTATAAAATTAAAGTGTGAGATAACAGTAAATTTCAAAAACAGTTTAAGAAACATGTGGTTAAGTAAATTTGAGACTTGGAAGACTGACTGGGTTTTTAAATCATTGTAATCTGGTTTCCACAACACACGAGCGCTGCTTCCTTCGGGGCTAGATAATGCTGTGTATGGAATGGCCAGAAATAAATAAAAAAAGTTGATAAAAGTTAATTCTTTCTATTTCAATGTTTTGAAATTTGAACAAATGAGTTACAAAGACAAAGGAAGGATGAACAATTTGTATAGATAGACTAGAGACTCACCTTAAATCTAAACGCAGCCAGTTTAAAGATAAACTCGAGCGCAAAAACAGCCGTGAATAGCATATTTAGAAGATCCAGCACTTTGCTGTACTCTGGCGACTGGTTGTGGTACTTCATTGCGAGAGTGATTGTGTTTATCATGATCAGAACAAAAATGGCGTATTCGAAAGGCTGTGACGTTACGAACCACCATACTTTGTACTGGATCCGATGTTTTGGGATGTACCTGTGGGAATTAATTATTATTACCTAATTTATAGTGGTTTTTATATTTTTTTTGTATCATTTACGCAACCATTAATAGTGAAGTTTATGTTTTATTGTATATAGTATGACTGTAGGTATAACCATACCCACATAAAAGGAAATACGAAAAAGAATATAAATATGTAATATATGAAAATACTTAGTGTAGTTAACTTTATCGATACAGATAACAATATCAGGGACTAATTTAAATTAATAAAAAAAACAACAAAAATAAAATGGAATAAAATCAAACTCTCCAGACAAGTCAATAAACCATCACATCCTACCTTCGAATAGGTTTCGCTTTTAAGGCAAACTCTATGCAATTCCTCTGGTTTTTATCTAATTCGCAATTTTTGTATTCCTGCTCACCCTCGTTTTGGAATGTCACTATGACGAAACCGACGAATATATTAACCTTAAACATTTCAAAACATATGAGAACAATAATTCTAGATAATGGGCCATTGAATGAACGGAAAGATCACAAAACAGAAGTTATAATATATACAAATGATAGAACTTACCATAAAAAAGGCAATTATAATAATATAAATAATATAGTAGGCTGCAACGATTGGACGGAAGTTAGTAATGGGACCACGATCCTCAGCATTTGAATCTATCGATACATACAACAACCTAAAAGAAATACGAACATATTAAATACAATTTTTATACTTATTATGTTAAAAATTGACAATAAAAACTTACCCTGGCCACCCCTCAAAGGTAGAAACAGTGAACAATGTGAGCATCCCTTTCATAACATTGTCGAAGTGAAAATCGTTTCTCCCCCATTCTCTGTCTCTCACCACGTATTTACCTTTCTCAAATACTAAATACGTCCCCCTGAAAAAGGTAAAAACAAAATATAACAAATGAACTTTAAACATCGATGTTCGAGAATGATAAAATTACACGATGCTGTAAAATGTTATACTCACTGACATTCATCCTTAGTCATTTTAGAAATATCATTACATCTATAAAATTTGCCCTGAAACAAAAACTTTGTGATTAAATCCAAGAACACTAATGAAGTTTCTCTTTCATGCCACAACATCAAAATCAGACATCGAACAATCGATAATTTAGTCTAAGATATCAATCAGCAAATGAATGCTATAAATCTTCCTAAAATGAATAAAGCATTCTATTGTCAATGAATTTGATGATAATATCACAGCGACATCTATATCACAAGCTGAACTGGATTCAAAACATGCAACATAAATCGGAATAAGAACCAACTAAACATGCACAGAGCTTAGACCCTGAGAGACGATTTCTACTATTATTTTATTGACAACGAAATATAGAATTAAACAAACGAATCTCCATTAAGTACTACAAATTTAAAGTTCGACTGTAGTGTCGATTTGAATTTATATAAATTGATACTCGCTGTTGGGGTCCAGAGAAATCTTGAAACTATCAAAACTTGAAATAGCTTTTACCAAATCTCACCTTAAACAACTGTACACCGACGACGGCAAACATAAATTGTAGTAAATAAGTAACTAGCATTATATTCCCTATAGTCTTAATAGCTACTATCACACATTTGACCACATACTACAAATGAACAACGAAAGGGCGCGTGCGATTAGTCGCGAGGTACATTACCAGGGGAAAGTTGGGAAAGTTCCGTTTTATCCGTTCGCAGCATCGGGACATAGGGGGAAAGCAAACCAATAGTTTAATCACAGGGGCATTTACAGGGGAAAAATACCGTCTATCTATCAGGGGAACACTTGTTAGATCCTTTAACGCCAAGGTAGGGGGTTATTTTCTATCAGGTTAATCTAAAACTACACCTTTGGGTTCAATGAACGTTTCCATGCTTCATAACTGTAGACAATCTAATGGATGTATGATGGTTGCATCTAAAGACGTTTTTTTAATCATGCGACATCATTCAATGGAAGATGCTTACGGATTACCTTCAATATTTATTTTTTAAATCTTACATAATTAAGCTACTAATTGTTTTAAAATTTATGCAAAACAAAATGGATCCTACCTATAAAGTATAAATGAAAGCTGTTTTATAGAATTGGCATCGGTGAAACATTAAAAAGAGGAGCAAATTAAGGGGCAATCATAGCAGGGTAGAGTTAATATAGTTGAGCAAACACATTAAAAAGAACGAAGGTAAGGTGAATAATTAAACCAAGAAAATAAAAGAGGTGATGAGAGATGAGAAAAAGAAGGTAGGAGAGTGATAAGAATAATACCCAAAGGTGTAACGGACAGTTGTCGTTTAAATACAGTGACGGGTGTATTCACTGCAGACACTCGTGGTTCAAAAGGTACAGGGTAGGTCCTTAATGACACAATACTTGGGGAGTTGCCCCCTACCTTGAACATTTGAACGCCCATAACAGCGAACATGAACTGTAGTAACGATGTTACCAATAATATGTTGCCAATCGTTTTGATGGCAACGATCACGCATTGTACAACGTGCTATAATCATTAAACACATGTCAAACACTTATTGATTTAAGCAACCTACTTTGGAAAGACAAAAAGCAAAAAAGACACTGTCATTACGATTCTTTTGTTATGAATATCATATTTGACTATCAGAAATTTAATCCCGTTTAATAAACTGATGACACCAAATATTAAGAGATCAATAATTAGTATGTAAATGATTGTAATACTGACCTTAAGGCCTTTGGCCCTGTTGATGGCCCTAAGTGGCCTGAGGACCCTGAAGACTCTTAATATTTTTACTACTGAAATGCTACCGGATCTGAAAACAAAAATCTTATTGTAAACATAAATGTTAAAAATAAAATAAAAGAATTTGTAAGAATAAAAGGGAAAGACGTACTTTAAGTTCATAGAGATGAGCGAGACGCAAACGACGAGCATGTCGAGGACGTTGAAGGCAGAGCGGAGAAAGGCGCCCTCGTGGAGAACTAGCCCGTACGTTATCAGTTTGAGAAACAACTCTAACGTAAAAATACCCGTGAAGAACACGTCGAACTGGCTCAGGAGCTGGAATATGTTAAAACAAACGATATTATAAAAAAAACAATTTCCTGAAAAGTCAAAAGGCATTTTTTTATCAATTAGCACTGATTTTGAAATTACTCCAGCTTTTTATTCCAGAACTAGAGACTAGAACTACCTCTTTGCAAAATTTCATTTTGATCCTTTCAGTAGTTTTGGCTTAAAGAGGTACCTAACAAACATCGAAACATCGTTATATCTATACACTCACACTTTCGTATTTATAATGTACTAGCGACCCGCCCCGGCTTCGCACGGTTTTATTATAAGTATATAAACCTTCCTCTTGAATCACTTTATCTTTAAAAACCGCATCAAAATCCGTTGCGTAGTTTTAAAGATTTAAGCATTCAAAGGGACATAAGGACATAGGGACAGAAAAAGCGACTTTGTTTTATAGAGGTACTATGTAGTGAAGTGTGTTGTGAGAGAGACTAACAAAAATATTCTCTATAATGTTACAAATCTTACCCAATTCCTAAACCCAATCTGCGCTGCATCAAGAGGGTCCTCGCAGGCCAACATGGCTGAAGAGAACATGATGCAGACCAGAATGATGTTCCCGAATGTGGAAGACGCTGATAACTTGTAGCATAACACGCGAAACCTGATAAAGCAATTGAAGATTAACGTATGTCCTTTGATGAAGATAGTTATAGAATTGCGAGGTAATAGAATACAAATGAAAGTAGGTTAAGATAACTTACTCAAAATTGGTACAGATCAATGTAAACAGTTGTATGGAAAAGTAAATCGTGTAATCTTAAAACTAAGACGTACCTACTTCATAACAACATGTAAAGCTTACGTAATGACTGTCAGGTATGGTTAGCTGAAAAGCTGATAAAATATTGTTACGATCTAATACAATAATAATATAATGTAAGGTAATATAAATAATTACGTTATACACATATATAATATACACAAACGGCATGCGTAAAGAATATTAAATCATGCAATCATGCAAACAGCTAGTCCTATTGAACAGTAGATATCTAAAGTTTGCATCTAAAGGATCCACGTAGCCCATGCTTTGAAACTAGTCTAAGTCACATCCTATCTGCTAATAGAGTAACACCTGGAAAGGTACCCAGTATGCTCATTGGTGTAGTTTAGAATTTTGACTCCACACAGAGGGATCACAACACTCGTGCAGGACGAGGACAAATGAGGAATGATGACGAAGACCAATGGGGTAAGGCCAATGTGGCGCTAGACAACACAACGCCAATACAATGAGACACTGGTACCGCGGCGATGACGTCATCACCATTCACCTGTTCGTCGGTGAGAATACGAAGAAACTACTAGCATTCGGTATTGGCGGCGTTTGGTTTGGCATGTTCAGTTCGGACACGCGCCGCGGCCTGGCCGTAACCAGTTGCCCCTCCTCTTCAGATTCTCCACCATCTTTGAAAAATATATATGACCGTAGATATTGTTCACTACTCAATCTACTTTCATTATTAGTAGTCCTTACTTCTAAATCTAGTTCATCGTGTTAGTCTAAATCAAAGTCTATTTCCGACATGCGAAAATCCCTGCAAATACCTAATATCCTACCTATTCTAACTGCAATCGAAAAAGAAAATTAAAACGCAAACACAATAAAAGTGATATTAGCTAAAAAAGTGTGAAAATAAATAATAATTAATCGTAAGTAGTAAAAAGATCGAAGGCGAAGCGTCTGTCACTGACGAATTCAAAACTATGAAAGATAAGTGTGAGGTAAAAATAACATCTAGTTAGATATGAAGCTTGAGATGGCTGCCGTCGGTGGTCGGAGGCCCTAACCTGTTCTCTTTGGAAAAGATGAAGAAGGAAGTTGCCTCAGGGATTGGTTTCTTTGAGTCGTGAATATCGACCTCGGAGAGCCGCCGCGGCCTCGCGGACGACGTCGTCGGTTTGCGTTTCAATCGCGGCTCGTCTTCGTACTCTGTGTTCACTGTTTGTTCGGTTAGCTTATCTATCCTAACTTAGATGTTTTTACCTTTATTCTTTGGCAAAACATCTTTATTATCAGCTATACCATTAATATTAATAGGAAAATCATCAGAATCAATAATTTGAAAATAATTATTTGAATTATCGTTTAGTGTGCCTGCATTATTTACTGTGATACAAATATTGTTACTTTAAAACATAGAATTTCTAGACCTCAGAATCAGAATTAAGTGTTTACCAATATGATTTCGCTGATGAATTTCTTCTTCTTCTTCCTCTTCCATCCGCTGTTCTTCTTCTATTCTTTCCCGTTCTTCGTCGATACCTTCTAATATGCTCTCACCATCTCCCTCGTGGTCCTGTCCATCTTCTGATGTTGTCTCTTCATAATCTCTTTCTGATCTTGACCTAAAATTAATCATACCAATTAAATTGGCTCCAAATTCTAGGTTGTGTAGTCATTTAAAATATGCCTTAGGTTCATTATAAGAAATATCACAACAAGAAATGAAACAACTCACATATCAGACTGATACTGATCATCGTCATGAATATATTCGTCATCGGTATCAACTTGTCCACCTTCTATTGCTACTGCACTGTCCACTTCCTTTTCATCGGGAGCCTGTAAAATACCATTATTTGTTAAGTAAATTTCATTAATTTAATTGACGTCTATGGTTTTCATATTGATGAATTGCTTACCCCTTCTTCTTTTTCAATGTTAGTTAACGATTCGGCATCAGCTAAGTTGTCTACAGCGATGGCCAAGAACACGTTTAGCAGGATGTCTGTATTTTATCAATTAAGGTAATTATTATCAATTGGTTTACAGATCAAATTTGAATTGTTATCTTCTTTCGTAATTTAGGGCAAGTTATCAGTCCTACTCGTAAAGTAACAAACAAAAGCGTGAGAGGAAAGGAAGTTGACGAATACACCTTTTGGAGCCTGATGTACATAAAGACACACTCAAAGACAAATTTTGATTTTACGGTTAATGCAAAATCTTTTAGATACTTAATTAGATTTTTTTTAAGCTTTAAGTCGACTTCATATTTCTTACTATTAACATTTTTTTTTTAAGTTAGCGGGTGAATCGCTAACTCCTGGGAATAAAATTCTTATGGGACTCGGGATAATTCTCTATAAGTTCGATAGCGAAAGAATTTTCAAAATCGGTCCATAATTGAGGAGAAATCGACGAACATACATAAAAAAATAAATATAAAAACATAAAAAAAGCTTTCTATATTCGAACATCTAGAATCAAGAGTAAGTTTGTAGTTGAAGAGTCTAGAACTTGGAAGTCAGTTAAAAAGGATACAGTTGCCACAGATGAAGAGGATGATGAAGTAGATACAGGCGAGGATCCCGAACGAACCCACCCCGCCGTACGCCTTGATGCCCTCGTACATCACGGCGTTCCAGTCTTCACCTGTCAGGATCTAACAAACGAACAGGAGAATCAATGAAATGTCCTGATCAAACACATTTATATTGACTATCAAATGGGATCTAACAAACGAACTGGAGAATCAATCAGCTGTCCTGATCAAACACATTTATATTGACTATCAAATGGGATCAGATTTGCAACATTTAAAGTCTACACCGAAGCTAAAACAGTGCATGTAAATAACAACATCTTGGAATATGACATAGATCATTTGACAGTTTTGATTCAGTAAATTTAGAAGCCCAAGTAACCCAATAATTTAGTATTTATGCTGAAAACAGAATAGCGATTTTGTCATAATAACAATACCTATACTAAGTATACTAAAAAAACAAAAGATTTGGTTGGTGGAGTAAGATAAATATTACTTCATTTTGGCACCATCATCGTTCTAGCTCTTTGACTCTATCCTTTCGTTTGCTTTGTATTACTTTTACACATAATGTATTTTTGTTATTTACGCTCCGCTTTAGTTTCGTAAACTTAAAAAGGCTTTTAGAATCTTGGTTGGAAACTGAAAGAGTTCGAATAGTACGAATTCAAGACGCCCCATGAAGTCTCACTTTTGGATGGGATTAGCATAGTTACATATCCGCACCAAATCTCATAGAAAAATGAGACAACACAATAACGTCTCGATACTAATCGACCTAAATAAGTCAAACCAAGGGCTCTGATCTTTTAACCCATTGTTTTTCCTTTCTTGCAAAGCGGTATTACACTACACGTTATTCAGGGCCCTAACTACCGGGCCCTGAATATCGTCCGGGTCCGGGTCCGTCCCTTAGGGACCCTAAATCTTATTACACCACTCTTAGTTAGTGTTAGGGTCCCTGAATACCGTGTAGTGTAATACCCCTTTTACTCTTCTCACCTGAAAAACCGTCAGCAACGCTTGCCAGAAGCAATCGAAGTTATGTCGGTCCTTCTCTTCCACGGGGTCGTAGTTGAACCTGCCTCCGAACACCTGCATGCCCAGGAGAGCGAAGATCATGATGAACAGGAACAGAAGGAGAAGCAGAGACGCAATGGACTGGATGGAGTTGAGGAGAGATGCTACCAGGTTAGAGAGGGAGCGCCAGTATCTGAAAGAACATTTGTTTTAGGTGAGTCAATAAATAAAAAGAACTGGAAACTTTCACACAACATCTTCTGGCAAAAAATTAAGCAGAGCTTGTGTTTTGGGTATCAGATGACTGATGTCTCGGGAAATCGAACCCGTAATTTTCTACACTTCAGGAGAATCTACACCTACTGCACCGCTGACGTCGTTAAAAAGTGCTGCTTTATGTGTTAGATAAGTAATGTTTTTGTTTCCTTCATAATAACTTGCCAAGGCTTTTTTCAAACTGCCAGCCAAAAAGACATGTTTTGACACAGGTTCTTTCATACTTCTACGCAAATGTACTAATAAAACCCAATTAGCTAGCTGACGCGCCAACCGATGTAGAACCACTATTAAAATGTGCGTCGTAAAACGTTTACCTTTTTTTTATAAATAATTGTTTTTTTTATAAATAGTTATGATAAACAATTTGGATATTAGACTGTAAGTTATTTATTTATATGGGCCTTAGAATTGGTATTTACCACCTAAACTTTTCTTGCCAGAATTAAATGATTTTATATTATTTATTTATTGTATATTTTATCAGTGTCACGTACTTGGTAACCTTGAACACCCTCAGCAGCCGCACGCAGCGCAGCACGGAGATGCCGAGCGGAGGCATCACCTGCGTCTTCGTCAGCACCATCTCGCTGATCGAACCGATCACCACGAAGCAGTCGAAACGGTTGAACAGAGACACGAAGTAACCCTGGAAAACGTCGTAGTGAAAAGAGACAAAAGATATCTGACTCTTGCCTGATTCCCAGTGGAGTAGGCTGAGACAACAGATTTCTATTTACTACTTTCCTTGCACATCTCTCTCAAAGGGGTATTACACTACACGTTATTCAGGGCCGGGAGTTAGGGCGATTAGGGTGCAAGGCTTGCAAGGTCCGTCCCTTAGGGACCCTAAATCTTATTACACCACTCTTAGTTAGGGTTAGGGTCCCTGAATAACGTGTAGTGTAATACCCCTTTTATCTCTATCACTCTTATCATGTTCTTCATACATACACGTCTGGTTTATGTTATGTTAAACATGAAAGCATAGAAATTTAGTAATAACTAGTAAACTGCTATTTGAATGAATCTTTTTGGAATAATAAGCTCATAAGGGTAGAAGCTAGAATTTTCTGTCTAGGTAAGACCAGTCTGGATAGTGGATACGAGGATAGTAGATAGATAATGTTGCGATTTACTTAGCATGAGAGACAAAAAGTCTTCAAGACAATCAATACTCGCAAGTTAGGCAGAAGCTTTAGCAACAAATGTTACCGACTAGTCTACCTAGGCCTAAAATAACAGTAAAGAGATATCTTTATATATGACAGAATACTTACTTGTAAACCTAAGCTGTACATTTTGACTAACATTTCTATAGTAAACAATGTGATGAAGAAGGCGTTCCCATACTCCTGGAATAAGTCTAACCACTCGGGCTGGCTGTAACAGAAAAACAGTTGTTCAGTTTAAAGGATTTGGCGAACAAAAGTAAAACATAAAACAAACACGGGTTTGCTATTTTGCCACTATGGTTTGCTATTTTGAAACGGGTGTCTGAATGGACAGCAGCTCGCTAATTTCTGGCTTGCCCATCCATACACTGTTTTGCATCAGTCGTTTCTCGTTTATTTGATAAGTATAGTTCCAAATTTAGATCAGTGAAAAGTAAGTTTAGTGTAATTTCTGAAGCAAATATTTATGGTTCAAAAGTTCCTATGTTAGCTGCTCCATCCACGTCTGGTCCATGGCCTGAAGACCTTTTACCTTAACGTAGTATAGTATCAACAACGCTTTAGAATACCACTGTAGAATATACTTACTGATGATGTTCACTAGCTAACACGACCGTGTTGAGGAACACGAGGATTATGATGAGCCAGTAGAATGTCTGCGACTTGACGGCGCGGCGGCAAGCGCGCTTCATGCGCCGGTTTACCTTAAAAATACACGTTCTCTCAGCAGTGTCTTACTTGAAAGTTTGTAAGTTTGCTAGACAATGATGAGTCAAATACAAATACTAAAAGTGACATAAAGAAATAAATATTACCAAAACCCAATACATTTTACGCAGAGTGTACGGCGTAGGGATTGCAATCCGGTCCGGCGGATCCGGTAATCCGGCGGATCCGGCGTGTTATTGGACATACCGGATCCGGTGAGTCAGCGCCGGATCCGGTGGCGGATCCGGTAAAGCAAAAAATACGCGAACGCAAACGTCTTAAAACAAACGATGAAACAATTTCGGTCATTAGTTATAGTACAGATGAACTTTGCATGTTACACCTATGTTGTTTGTGCGATTTTCTTTTTTTGAACGTGCACAATACACGCTTCGTTTTATGTTATGCCCTTTGAATTTCACCGTATGTTCACCGATAGATTGGGTTTTCGTATTGTTCAGGGCTTTTTGAAACGCATCATTGAGATGTTGCATTACTGGACGAATTTTATATGCTCTGCCGTAAGTAGGGCTGCTTAGGTCTCATTGTTGCAGAAATGAAGGTTTCGCCGTATTTCTTCGTTTCGAGTCCGAGGCATCACCTTCGATATGAAAGGCACTACCATGTCTGGTTCTGTAGACCAATAATCCCTCAATGATGATAAAATATGGTAGCCCATGACTAAATTCATACCAAGAAATGCTTTCATCTCGTCGGTTTCAATAGCGAATTCCCGCCCATTTTGATGAGCGTACCGCAGTGTTTCTAATAAAATTTGTTGCACTAAAATGACAAAGTAAGTAGCTAAACCAAATATTTCAAATGGAGTCGAAGTACCAGTTTGATCATTCAAACATATTTGTACCTTCCCATAATCGTATTCCACTGAAGGAAATACGTTTGGTGTGCATGTTCTCTGGCTCCACTTGAAAGCAGGTTGATAGTCGGTGGCGGATAAGCGTCAATCCGGTGAAATCCT
Organism: Eupithecia centaureata; assembly: GCA_944547425.1. NCBI lineage: Eukaryota > Metazoa > Arthropoda > Insecta > Lepidoptera > Geometridae > Eupithecia > Eupithecia centaureata. Next base: position 9,365,006 of record OX155702.1, on the reverse strand, counting down.
GATTGAAAATGATACCGGATTGCAATCCCCAGCGAGAATTATCAGAAGTTTCAAAGTTTCATTTAGTACAAATAGTACCAAAAATTACAGTTAGTACCAAAAAATATAAATAAAAGTGACTTTATTTTCCATAAATACGTATTTTATTTTTCTTTTTATGTATTATTATCAAAACTAAAAGTCACTAACTACTAGGCCAAGTAACTTTGAAATCCGGCCGGATCCGTCCGGATCCGGTCGGATTAGCGTCAATCCGGTGAAATCCGGCCGGATTGAAAATGACACCGGATTGCAATCCCTAGTACGGCGCAAGACGCACTGCACAAAAGGTAAAACCTCATAATCTGGTGCACATTTTAGGTACACACACCAATCTGTATCATTGTCACAATTTGCACTATTAGACTTAATTTATTATACCTACTTATATTTTTTATTTGATAGACGTTTTAAAAAGATCTTAAAACAAAAACAACAAAAAAATGACGTCTAATATTTCCGCTTATATCAATATCCTCAAAATTTAAGCCGAAGAAGACAGAGTACCCAGAATGCTGGCAGCATTGCCAAAACGCGTCGTTTGGAAATGCTTATTCGTTGTCCGATATAGAAGCCAGAAGCATTCTGATAACCTGTGGACTCTATGAGAACTTTGTTAAGATTTGCCCCAGGAACACAAGAACCAAGGGCTTTCAACGCAAAAAAGTTTTAAATTTGTGGTTCAATTTAATTTAATTTAAGATTTCAAAGTCAAGGTTTTTCTCCAGTATAACGAAGAATTGGTGAATATGTTGTAACGTCGGCCAGTAGTTGTAACGTCCGTCAGTAACCAGATGGAAATGTCGCTTTTTTCTATTATTTTATCAAACTTACATGGATATTTCGTCTTTAATAGTGTTACCTTGTCGAAGTCTTTCTTCCACTGCACTCCAATGGACACCTTCTGCTGGTCCGGCAACTCAATCCCCAGGTGATCTGTGCTGTCGTGCTCGTTGTTTGTCTGACCTGGAATGTTTAGATGATGTTTATTTGTTCATACGTTTTAATAGGCACCTTCTTTTGTTGTTGGTTTGGACAAATTGTTTCTTTATCTACTCATTCCGTGAGAGTCCTATACAAAGGTATAAGACTTTTCTCATTTGTGACCATCTTTGCGAACCCATGCAACCTCATTAACTCTTTCCCTTCAATATTTACGATGTCGTCTGAGCATTGGTTGGTTGAAGTAAGTTGTATACTTCTTGAAATTTTCTACTGTAAACTGAAACTGGCTCCCGTAGATTTTTGGAACGCACGACTTGTGAAATATATCGAAAATGTTGCCGCCAAATGTTTTCATTTACTTCCCGACCGCGATCAGACAAATTAAGCACAGAGAGTAGTTACTTGGATTTGTGGATAAATAAATTCCAGTAGGTAAGTGGCTCCGCTCCGGCCAGGTGAGATGACGATCTGCGAAAGACTGCTTGCAGATGCTGCATGCGGCAAGCTAAAGACAGAGCGCTACGGCGCTCATTAGCGGAGGCTTATGTCCAGCTGTAGACTAATATAGACTGATAATGAAGCGGCTTCGCGGCTGCGATTTGATCGAGCAACAGGGGAATGAGAAAACTTGTATTTTACCATCCAATCCGTATCCGTCCCGCTTCTGGTCGTTTTGCTCGTGCTGGTCAGCGTCGGGCTCCAGGTACTCTGCTTGCGTGATCCAGTCCAGGTAGCCCTTCAGGTCTTCTTCCAACTGCTGCTTCTCTCTGAGCTTTTGGAAGTCTCCGCGGTTCTTCGCTTTCTCTCGCTCTTTCGAGAACTCTCTGGAAGATGAGAGAACGAGTAAATCGTGAAAACAGGCACGAAATACATTTTAATTGGTGCTGCTGATTCTGAATAGGACATAGTAGGATTTTTTATGAACTGCGAGAGTAAATTATGCATGGAACAAGTCATAGAAGACAAGTTATAGTTATAACAGTCTTGCCTGACCAAGATTGTCTGCTATTGTTACATTCTATTCTCTTAAAATAACCCCTATAAACTTGTTCCTCCAATAACAACCCAAGTTATCAATACAAGTGACTTACCCAGACAACACACCGAGAATAAGGTTCATGACAAAGAACGCTCCCAGGATGACCATCGAAACGAAGTAGATCCACTCCCAGCTGTTGCCCATCGCGTCTTGAATCTGAGAACGGGTAACGTTGAATCTCAGAATAGCCTGAGTTAAACATTGCAGGAATAGAAGAGAAATAGATTGTAAACTAGATGAACCCAAAATCAACCTCGAAATACATAATTTCCTGTCGATAACGTCAAATGTTTGAGAGATAAAACAGTTAGTCTAGCTAAAAGGTTGTTGCTAAGATCATGAACACTTATGGTCTAAAACAGAACCAGCGACCATCGGAAGGAATCGCATTAAAACAAATGATATTTTCAAAATATTTTAACATTTGCTTGGCGACAATAGGTGTGTGAGGTTTCCGATATCTGGCCAAGATTACGACCCGTGTAAACCGCTAGCGATGGATACGGAAAGCTGAAGACACAGCATATATTCGCAACTAATATAGCCTGGTGATGATGGCAACGAATTACATCAGTAAAAAAACTCACATGATACATAACATCAGTCCATCCCTCAAGCGTAATACACTGGAAGACAGTCAGCATGGACAGGCCAAAGTTGTCAAAGTTGGTGATCCCGAAGTTGGGCCCGTCCCAACCTTCGCGACAGATCATCTCACTGCCGAGCGTCGAGCAGTTGAAGCCTGTCTCGTCGTCGCAAGGGTGCGGGACCTCCATTATTTCATCTGGAAATAATGATAATTGATGAAAGGCATTATTGCTGGATGTGATGGCAAGCTGAAGATAGGGCGCTATGGCCCTCATTAGGGGAGGCCTATGTCCAGCTGAAGACTAATATCGGCTGATTATGATGATTGATGGTTTTGAAGACACCGATTATTTATTATCCTGAAAACCAGAGCAGATTCTCATCGCCGCTGTGGGCCAGCCTGTGTTCTAGTGTTCCCGGCAAACGTCTCATTACTATGATGATCTTTACATATTTTTTGAGTGCCTATTTAATAAATATGGATCCTTGGTTGTTCCGAAAGAAATCTATTTTTAATCGAGTAATTCTCGGGGAGAGACTCTGAACTACTATACTGTACAATACAATCATCAGCGAATCTTTTAGTTTAAACTTTCTTTTTTTAACTTTAGTAAAATGATCATTTTACAACTATATTGTTTGTTTCACTAAATAAACGATTATTATTATTATAATTATGTATTTCTATGGCATACCTGTATACTTATTAAAACAGCTTTTATGCATCTTCCCGGAGAACAGCTCCAGCCCGATAATGGCGTAGATGATGATGACGAAGATGACTAGTAACGCGATGTGGAGCAGCGGAATCATGGCTTTGAGGATCGAGTTCAAGACTATCTGTAAACCTAGAAGAAGAATCAACGGTTAGTAAATCAGTACACCAATATCTTTATTTCTTTAGATAATAAAAAAAAACACCTTCCCATACATTTTTTTCACGAAACAAGGCTTACGGGCGCGCTTGCGAGAATGAAAGACGACTTTTGAAAAATCCACCAATTGTTGAAGGTGCGTTTCAGTGAATGGATTTTGGTCGGATTGCCATCCTTGTCTTGGTCCCTACACTTTGTGCAAGTTAGAGCAGCATAGGAAAATGAAAACGACGACAAACGTTTACTAAATACGTCCCAACCTACATAGGACTCCAGGAGTCATCTCAACAGATGGGATAATTGTGAAAGAGAGCTCATGGAGTCCAATCAAGTCCAATCAACATTGCAGGGGTTAGACAAGTCACATTTAATACTAAAGGTACATAATTATTAAAATAATAATATAAGAAATAAAGTGATAATTGATTTTCAGTTCGCTTCAATCTTTTGTCCTTGTTTCTGTTTGTGTGGTTAGATACAAGCACCTAGGATGTATACCTTTGTTAACCTCTCTGAGTACGGTACTCAGAGGTTTACCTACACACCTACACACGTCAAAACCATGAGTAGGTTTGTATTTCTGTGTTAAATTTAAAAGTTTCAGAGAATGGTTGGTGGCGACTGGTACTGGTTCTTCCTTCGCCCATTTCCGATTTACTAAACTAACAAATTCCATAATACCTTTGTGGTTTTGCTTACGATCTTGAAACTATTATTCGTCGAAAAGATAAGGTACCTATTTCTTAGTACTACGTTAAAATTCCACCTGTTTCCACTCTCGTAAAGATCTTCAAAGCACCCAGTCGCTTAGAAAGACTGGGTTTTTAGAGTCGTAAGTTTGAGGCATTTGTTAATGTTTTATCATCATCATCAGTCTATATCGTTCCACTGCTGGACATACGCCCTCCCTTTTGTGTTTCAAGGCTTATAGTTATTATGTTCATTGTAACTGTCTAATGTTCCGTTACAATCAACATTGCTAGTAAGGTTTTTTGTGCTGCGTGGATTTTAATGAATTCTCTGAAGTTTAGTGACACCTCCAATTCGTAGGGTTACTGTGGGGTTAACTGTGATAACCATTGTATTGTTTTATTTTCAAAAAGGTACAATAAAGTGTTCATTCATTCATTCATTCATTCATGGTAACCAGAATAGTTCACTCACTAGGCACACCGGAAACCAGTCTCAAGGGGCGAAGCACCCTAAAGGCACGAAGCGCCTTCACGTCGAAAGCATCTTTGAATATACTCGACAGCACTGTGCTCACCATACTGGAACAAAGAGTATGTACAAACTTAGCATAAATAAGGAACAAAATGAAGAAATGAGGTTATCGACTAGGTGGATATTTGACTTCGTGGTGCAGTTGGCAGCGCATGTGAAAGGGTTCGGGTTAAAATCCCGCCGAAGTTGTTTTTTTTTGTCATGTTATTGAATTTCTTAAGCATTTCCCAGAGTACGAAGGTTTACGCATCATATAAATAAATAAAATAAATAATTACGGACAGTCCACACAGCATCATCTAGCCCCAAGCTAAGCAGAGCTTGTGTTATGGGTACTAGATGACTGATATACATAATACAATAACATTACATAGATAGATATTTTTTATTATACATAGAAAACACCCAGACCAACGGAACAAATTTCTGCAGGTCGTACACAAATTTGTTCCGAGGCGGGAATCGAACCCGCAACCTCCTGCGTCGCAGGCGGACCTTCGCCCACCACGCCACATCGGTCGTCAATATAGGTACCTATACATAATCCTTAAAAAAAAACTTTATATGACCGAATGGACGTAGTGCTAAATTGTCATAGGATTGTATATTCTTTAATGGATTATTTTACATAGATAAATAACATCCAGAAGCCTGGAAAAAATATCTACAGATTGTACAAACATTTGATCCAAGGTGGGAATCGAGCCCGCAGCTTCTTGCGTCAAAAAACTTTGTCATAAAATATGAAATTCAGTACCTAAGTCAAATACTGCACTTATGCATCATTTGTCTTAGCTACCTAAACATGCTTTTGACTCATACAATATTTGACTCATCCAATATTTGACTCACACAATATTTGACTCATCCAACACTTGACTCATGACTCACCCAATAACTACAATGGTGAAGTCGAGCAAATTCCACCCGTTCCTCAGATAGGAGCCTGCGTGCATCACGAATCCATACGCGATGATCTTCATTACGCATTCACCCGTGAATATTACTAAGAACACATACTCTATTTTTTCCTGAAAATAAAATAAAGGTATTTGATTTCTCGATCCTGATTATTTGTAATCGATCTATGTATTGTATACAAATTCATTGTATACAAATTGTATACAATGAGTAGTATACAATTCAAATTCAAAATAATTTATTTTCTAAAATTTATTCATAAAATATTTTATTCAGATAATACATCACACAATAAAATCTAAAATTAAATTAAACCTTACACTTTATCATCACTGAGCCACCAGCGATGAGACCGGTTTCAGCATCATCGCCCAGTGGCCCATGATGCTGGAGCAAAAGTCCTACATAGATCATTTTTTTTTTCAGAAAACTACTCAGAAAATAACAGAGAAAAGAGAAAATGAAAAAGGGAATGAAGATATTAACCTCATAGATGATTGATAAATGGTAAATAATGCTGGACAATCCATACAGTATCATCTAGCCCCAAGCTTAGCAGAGCTTGTGTTATTGAAAATTTAATACAATAAGTACATTACACAGAAAGATATTTTTACTATACATAGAAAACTCCCAGAACCCGGGAACAAATTTTTGTCATAATAAATATTGGAAAATTTGACGGATACTTGAACAAATTACAGTACGAAATATATTGAGTAGGTATTGAGAATGATCTGCAGTTTGTTCCGTGGGTCTGGGTTTTTTTCTATGTACAATGAAAAATATCTCTCTATGCATATAATGTATTAAATAAATCACTTATCTAGTACCCATAACACAAGCTTTGAGTTACTTACTTTGGGGCTAGATGGTGCTGTGTGGATTGTCCAGCATATCGAATGAATGAGTGAATCAATTAATATAGTTACTTAAACCAAAGAAACACAAAGGAAGAAAATAATACATAAAAATACTGCAATCTAAGACTAAGTATAAAGGGCGGCCTAAACGCATATTATCCAGTATAATATAATGATGATACTCACTAAAACCCAGTTAGTATAGTTTGAGTCGCTGAAAGGGTAAGGCGTGTAAACAGCGAGCGCGATGCAGTTCGCGAAGATAGTCGTTAGGATCATCCATTCGAATGGTCTGAGATATGTTCAGGACCTTATTTAAGAAGTACATGTCAAGCAGAATATATTGCCAGAACCTGTGACTAAATAACAATGTGGCTTTGCTGTTTAAAAAGTAATTAATAGATGCATTGTTTTAAAAAGTAAAGTAAGCTATTGCCGAGGTAGAGAGTTCTCGCGTCTATTTACATGACTATATAGCATAGCCATCTGTGTCTATGTATTTTTAAATCTCTAAAACTACCCAACTAATTTCGATGCTTTTTTAAACGATTTGGATATATCTGTAATTGTGTAAATATATAGTATAAAAAAGCGTCCATATTGTAAGATATGTGTTCGTATCTAAGACTCAGAAGTGTCTAATCGAATATTGTGTATTCGCAATCCAAACTTTCACATTATTATATTGCCATAGCTCAGTCTCAGAATACCTATTCCGAAAAAGCGCCGCACGTAGCGTTTTAATAGGTGTGCTTGTTCTCCATTACTGTACCCAGCTAACGTTCTCCGAATCTCTATGTTCCTATCCGATCCATGTTCGATCGTGCTCACTGGAATCCCGGTTAATCCCGCCTCATCCCATTTTCCCGGGATGTTCTTACGAAGCTAGTTAGCTGTACATACACTGTCGTTTCAAAGCGTACTAAAGCAGGAGAATAGGTTAGTTAGTGTTTTGGACAATGCGGTTTAGAAGTAGGTATATAATAATTAAATAATAAGATAATCGTATGAGTTCGTGATGTTGTTTTCTATTGAAGGTGGTGTTTTAATAACCCTAAAGTAAAACTGAATTGGGTACAAGAGGCTAATTCAAAATGTTTTGTTATGTCGTCTTTGGGATATATCGAGGTAATCTTTTATAGCTTCCAAACAGCTACCGTCTGAAAGCTGGTCGAGTTTTAGCTTACATTTTCAAGGTTTTTTTGTAGCTAGAGAAAAAAGGAAAAAGCGGGCACTAGATCGGGTCACGGTTTTTATTTTAAAAAATTACCGACTTGATGTTGCGTTTGCTTAAAAATTCCATCCAGACTTACCAGACAGAATTACCTATCCTGACTTTAGTAACAAAGAAAAGGGAACAAATTAAAACTAGTATAATATACAGTTGAAACATTAGAGATTTGATTTGAGCGGACGGTTGAAAACAGTCTAGACGTAGCTAAACTAATCCATATCGATACCAGTCGTCGCGTCCGCAAGACACTCGCTGCATTACCACGTTGTACGCCAGATACCCATCAAATACTCACATCGAGCAAACGCTGCGCTGTAGTCTTACAGAATTAATAGACAAGAACTGTTATTTATAATAGTAAATACAAAGTTCTGTGTATACAAAAGGGCTATCCTCACAGCACTCGCGAGGCGCGTGGCGCGACGTCATCGCCGGCATTTCCTACGCGCCATTCATGCGACTGTCGGAATTTGGCCAATTGCCACGATTTTTGCTTCCAGCTCATGCTGTCATAGTTTTGGTTGAAGGTGCAAAATATTCGGTTATTTATAGGAATGTAAAGCGATTTCAAACTGAAGTTCTCAATTTAGCTATACCCCTAAACGTGTCAAAAAACAAAAGGGTTTTCCTAAATTCACCGAGCTTGTTTTGAGTAAATTTATTTTTAGGTCAATCCTTTGCACTGAAATATTATTATATGTATATAGTATGTTGTATTTTGATGTATGAGAATAATTACTATCTGTGTGTTTCTGTGTAAACTCCCTTAAGGCTGCTTCCTTTTTCACTGTAAACCATCACTGTACATAATGATTTAAAATTAGTTTTATTTTTATTACGCTTATTTCTCGATATCTTCGTCAATTATAATGCGCTTTGATGATACTTTCAATTTTGAAATGCTCTTTATATTAAAGAGTTATTGTAAAATTTGTACCTAGAGATCTGCTGCGATTTGAAGACCTGTTCTACGATTTCGTAGACCTGTTCTACGATTTCGTAGACCTATTCTACAACTTTGTAGATCTTTGCTACGAGCGTAGATCTATTCTACGATTATGTAGACCTTTGCTACCAGCTTTTAGATCTATTCTACGATTTTGTAGAGCTTTGCTACGAGCTTGTAGACATATGCTACGATTATGTAGACCTTTGCTACGAGCTTGTAGACCTATGCTACGATTATGTAGACCTTTGCTACGAGCTTGTAGACCTATTCTACGACTTTGTAGATCTTTGCTATGAGCTTTTAGACCTATTCTACGATTTTGTAGACTTTTACTACGAGCTTGTAGATCTATGCTACAACTGTTGCTACGAACTATTCCATAGGCTTGCTGGGAAAACTTCGGGTGGTATATAGTCGCTCACTAGAAAAACCCCGGTTTGTTGATTTCAAATGTTGCCTTTATATCCTAACTGATTTTTAAACATATATGAAGCACCCACTGCTAGATAAATGTAAACATAAAACTCTGTATGGCGATCCTAGATGACCTACAGGAGTTCAAATACCTACGACACGAGTAGGATGATAACTAATATAAAGAATCATGAAAAGTTGCGAGCAAAAGCTTGTTTCAAAAACCTTCTGTTGATTCATAAATATTGTCAGTTTGCCCAATCACGCGAACCTAGACCTACACAACTAGTGACATTGTGAACATGTAAATATGTAAACAACAATGTCACGGCGACTATTATAGATCTCTTTAAATAAAACAATGGAGTTTGCGGAATCTCACTATGAGTCACAGAGTGATATCGAGCAAGCTCTCAATCTTTCTTTATTTATACAGTTTTAAATTTTTTTGCTACCTTCATGTTCAAAAGTAGCTATGCCAACTATTTTGTTATTTTGTGCTATCACTACTATCTCATTCAAGATAATGCAGCTGTTTAGGTACGGAGATAATCTTTGTATTTTTTTATACCTATTTTATGTTCCTATAGTTGAATACTAGCTTTTTTCACTGACGAGTTTTGTGTGACGTGTACCTATGTATAATTTTGGAACGATTGAGACTCCACGTACAAATGTAAAAAACATTAAAGTAGGTTAAATGGCTACAAGATTAATAAAAAAAAATAAGTCATTCACGTTGGTTAAAAGTTTGTTTTATCCTGTTGCTCCATATCGTACAATGTTTGTTTAATATTACGCTGACTCAACAATCAAATAATAACCCAAATATTTCACAACAATACATACTTCAGCGAATTCTTGCGATGCCGTGAAAATAAACACTGAACGAAAGAGTAATGTTGGCTAGTGGAAATAGAATTGAGATTACGTAAATTATCGAGGCGAATTATGAAATACATACTAAGTAACAATTAATTTTGTTTGAGAATTCAGTTTTCTTGTATGATCCTACTAATATTATAAACGCGAAAGGTTGTAAGTATGGATGGATAAATGGCTGGATAGATGGATGGATAGATGGATGGATAGATGGATGGATGGATGGATGGATGGATGGATGGATGGATGGATGGATGGATGGATGGATGGATGGATGGATGGATGGATGGATGGATAGATGGATGGATAGATGGATGGATGTTTGTTACTCTTTCACGCAAAAACTACATAACAGATCTAGATGAAATTTGACAGAGATTTTTTTTTTATCTTTATTAACAACGAAAATTACAAGCAAAGGAATAGAAAAATTACAACTAGTATTTACAATTGAAACCATTGAGCTAACTGCAGACGGTTGCAAACAGTCTAAAGGTAGCTCAATTGATCCATGTCAATACCAGTCGGAAGCGTCCCCAAGACACTGGCTGCATTACCACGCTGTATGGCAATGCTGATGCGCTGAGCCAGATATTCACCAGCTCTCGGGTCACGCGTCGCATCGACCCTAAAGGTAGCTCAATTGATCCATGTCAATACCAGTCGGAAGCGTCCCCAAGACACAGAGATAGATTATAGTCTGGAGTAACACATAGGCTATATTTTATCTCGGAACTCCCACGGGAAAGGGAATTATGCGGGTGAAACCTAATCCTGCACAGACGAAGTCGCGGGCACCAGCTAGTATTTAAATAAAAATGCCAAGACCTTCACACCTTGAAACTTTAAGTTTTCTGTATTTCTTATTCATATGATAAGAAAATACTCCTAAATAATGGATAAAATAAACACACTAAGGTTCAATTCACCAGAGACACAAAATACCTCGAGACAAACGTTTATTTAATGTGTGCAAAACATTTTTTTTTTGAGTCTTATTTTTTTCTGTTTTGTTCTAATAATCCTGAATTTACCTACCAACAAAACAAAACACGATTGATTGCCATGATTTGATGAATTCTTATTAAACTTACTGGTAGTTTCTCTAAGAATAATAAGAATATCTTTATTACTTAAAACTCAAAACCATGCACTACCCATAACTGTGTAATTATAAAACTAAAATACAAAGAAAACATTTCTGTCCTGTAAGTTAGTAATCTTAACTAACTCGCCCGCCCCACCGCACCTGTTATTGAGCCAAATAAATTGAGGCCATTCGTATGGAAATTATGCTGATCTCCATAATATGAACATGTGTCCCGAATGAAACCCAACTTGGACTATTAGGGACAAACAAGGTTACATTCCCTCTTGAAACTAGACTGTGTTTGGTGGACAGAGCGGCAGTGGATTTTTCATATTTGGAACTTTATCTAGACAAATGAATAACGATTTTTCATAAGTTGTAGATTTGCTTCACATAATAAATTTCAAATTACGAATTCTTTGGCTCTTCTCGGGTACAGTTTGTAAAAAGGTTAAGTTGCAAAGTTTGATTACCTTACGAAATATTTGGAAGCCTTAAGAAATTCTAAGGGCCTAATTTAAAATCGGTGAATGCCAATCACTTGCCTTCAATCCGCCGGCGCTTAGCATTCAATTGGCAGGTATCCAATAAAATATACATCGTAACTCACTCGATTTAGAATATATTAATCGGTTACTCGTTTATTTATATTTATGGTCTTATTTTCGATGCGGTCAAAGTCGAATCCCGCGTTTTTTTAATGTATTTGTTTGGTGCAGTCGCCATGTTAGGAGCCTCGTGGACAGATTCCTTTATCATTGCAATATTATATGGTACATGCAAATGGAAGGTATGTACCTTAGGTCTCACATAAATAACTAATACTTATTATTGAATTGATTTATTACTATTTACTCTTTCACACAAAAATTACTAAACGAAACGGGCTGAACTTGTTTAAAAAGGAAGCTCTAGGCCTAGATAAACATAAATATTGTTTTTACATTCTGAAAGAACACGTGTAAAGTCACGGCAAGAAGATATTTCTTTACGAGTCCATAAGACTAAAAATAGTCACTATTCTCAGAGTTTACCAACTGAATCACCTATGGCCATAAGTACCTACCTACCTGTAACCGCGTGCATTTCACCGTCTACTATTATAAATAGGTACTTACTTCAATAAAAGTGTTTTTATAAAGAATTTGTGAATATTTTGTTTCAGCGATAGGACTTCGTTTGGACACACATGCTACTAGTGGTATTCGTCGATGTGGCCGACATACATAATATGGAAGGAATTCTTATACCTAGTCTTAATATGAATATTTGAAAAGGATACTTCCACTCCACAATATTAATGCACGTCTTCCTAACAGGGTTGGTCAATGTCATACAGAAGATGGCCCGCTTGGGTCGCTCGACCAGCACCTTGGGCCCGCGGCGCGGCGGCTTGCGCGCGGGCCCCGGGGGCGCGGCCCCGTCGCCGGGGGTCGCCGCCGCGGGCCCCTCAGCCGGGCTCGTGGCGGGCGGAGGTGGCGCCGCCGCCACCTCTTCCGCCTCGCTCATCTTGACCTGAAACAACCAAATAACAGATATAAATAATAATGCAGGACAATCCACACAGCATCGTCTAGCCCCATGCTAAGCAGAGCTTGTGTTATGGTGACTGATATATTTAATACATACATAGATAGTTTTTATACATAGAAAAGACCCAGAATCCCGAACCAAATATTTGTAGACCGTACAAACATTTGTGCCGAGGTGGGAATCGAACCCTCCTGCGTTGCAGGCGAATCTTCGCCTCCCGTGCCACATTTGCGTCAATTATACGTTGACTTCGTCACTCATGTCTCAATACAAAAACGTTTTTTTAAACGACATCTTGAAAGTAAAGAATATGACAATAGTGAGTAAAAACGTATTAATGTCTAATAATTTATGTTACCTATTAAGTTTTTAAAAATAATTGATCAAGTATTTACAATTTAAATAGTTGAGCTAACTGCAAATGGTTGCACACAATCTGGAGCTAGCTCGTCTAATCAATGTCAATACTATTCAGTAGTGTCTCCGAGACGCTGGCAGCATGCCTCACTCTATGGCAATGCCTGTCGCAGGCAATAAATTAATAACTAATAATGCTTTAAGTTTCACATTCAGTATCATTTCTATGTTTTATGTCCAGTAAATACTCAAAAAGGTCCTAATCACAGCACATTTCCCGTCAAGATAGGTAATCTTATTTCACAGAACAGACTTAGGGTTACTTTTCAATATATTAAAACCCAACACAATCCAGCTGCCGAGAACCCTGTCGGATTTCATAGAACGTAGAATAAAGTAGAATAATTTATAAGCGTAATCCAATAAGCCTGTATATGATTGGGTACAGCGCGTTCGAACAAGGAAAAATTCTATAGGTAGCAAGAATGAACTCAATATTTATGGATCATCATAATTTTCCGAGCTTATTTTCTGACAGCTCTCAATTCCCTGAAAGTCAACCTCACTGTTTACCCAGCTGCAAAGTTCGGAGGAAACATAATACCCACTTTATTATAAATCTGGGAAGGAACCCGCGCCGCTTTCTGATTGGCGACACCTGTTTTAAAGACAGTCTGAAATGAATTCGCGTGTTTTTGTTTTAATGCAGTTTGTTGCAGTAGAACTAATGGGAGATATTTCGCTCATTGCTGAAAAGGTAGCGCATGGGAATACGTTCTCAAATATTCATCATCGCCAACTTATATTAGTCCACAGCTGGACATAGGCCTCCTAATGAGCGCCATTGCGCCCTGTTGTCAGCTTCTCAAAGGTTAAACCATCTTAAGGTTGTTCGCTTTCCATACGTTTGTATTTTCCCAAATATGAGCGATGTGGACATAATTTAACAAATAAATAACTGTTTTTGGCTTTGTTATTCGTCATTATTTGCGGCAAATTGTGTTTGATTCATGAAAACACTCGGAATAATTAGAAATAACGTGAAAATTTTAGGCCATTTCTATCAATGCGTGAGTGAACACGGATAGTGTCGTACGCCCGCTTACTTGAACATGTGAGTGTGATGGCGGCGACGGAATCGCCATCTGTGTGCTATCTAAAGAATCATCTAATAATACCATAGTCTACCGTCCTCAAAGGGTTTTTCCATCGTCCAAGTATTTATTCCTATCTATTTTTGCTGCATGTCAAATAAGATCTAGGAAGCCTACGTTCCGTTTCCATGACAACAATAAATGACACTATGTAAACAGATAAAATGTTTGCTTATAGATACCAGTTTAGAGAGTTTTACGCTGGGGCCACACTACCTTACCGTCTACCGGGCTGTTACCGCAATAATTATGACATTAAATTACCGTTTAAATTACTGCATGAACTGGTGTGGTTACACTAGAGTTTACCTAGATATGTCAATAAATAAGGCGGTAAAAATATCACGTGCGTCGCCGCGCCGGTGAGCTCATATTGCACACTGGACAAACGGTAGTGGCCACAAACGCATTAATTACTGCGGTAATCTTCTTTGATGTGCGAAACAAGACCGCCGCCGGAGCTATTGCCTACCGCCATTTGCCATATTGATTGGCATTGTAAAATTATGGCCATAAATCGTGGTTACACCTAGGTGTTGTACCTATAACTTATGGCAATAATTATCGGCATATCACGATAGTGTGGCCCCAGCATTAGACGTGTCAGAGTGTATGCAAAGCATTTCGCTCATTCATCAGCGACGACCGATGTGGCGCAGTGGGCGAAGGTCCGCCTGCGACCGGTTGCGGGTTCAATTCCCGTGTCGGAAAAAAATTGTGTACGATCTGCAGAAATTTGTTCCGTTGGTCTGGGTGTTTTCTATGTATTTATAAAAAAAATATCTATCTATGTAATGTATTGTATTAAGTTTATCAGTCAACTAGTACCCATATTACAAGCTTTGCTCACCTTGGGGCTAGATGATGCTGTGTGGACTGTCCGGAATTATATATTTTATTTTATTTTATTGGACTAATCGTCACTTTTTACAGGAGCCAAAACAAAATTTTGAACATGATTTTTTTGAAAAAATGTTTTTCTTTCATTCATCACATTCATCATTGTTTTCGTAATTTTTTGCTCTATTTTTTAAAATAATGGTCGCTGTTATATCTATCACCCAACTTGATAAAAACTACAAAAGCCCTTTTTGCATTAAAATTTTGAAGCAAAGTTAAGATAATAATCCCAATAAAAAGAAATAAATATTTAAATGAAATGTTTTCAAAAGAAAATATACTTTATGAGAAATAAAACATTTTCTAAATTTTTTGAAATGTGGCCGTTTTGCATTCAATGAGCGATTTGTAAAAATGCCTGAACATTAGCTGGCGTAAAGAGCTAAAATAAAATAAAAATCAGTTGGTGTTGATAGTACATAATTGTTTCATTTTATTTTTGTCATACCGTTAGAAACGAGGTCAGGACCCTTTGTGGGATGTACGCAGAACAGTCTACCAAAGTTTTATATTACAATAAAATAGACTTAGGAAAGGTACAATAAGTAATTTATGACAAACATGAATTTGTTTGTACTAGGTCTATGACATTGTTCAAAACATAAAGAATAAAAATGATAAAAATCAAAAATTTTGGTAGTGTTGAAGGGATTCGAGCCCGTACTAACGGGATGTATCAAAATTTTGTGAATATTTTATTATCAAAAAGCAAAAAGTTAATCAAATTTTCAGTGGTTTCGAACCCAGGTACGACTATACATCGTCGCACCCACCCGACTGTTCGAACCGCTAGTCCAACGTGACTTATTGAAATACGGTGAAAATTTGTATTACTTTTAATCTATTATAAGTGGTCGTAAAATCGGAGCTAAAATACCTAAGTACACAAAGAACAGAGTCAAAAAAAGTGGAGACTTCCTTACGCCAACAATTTTATTGTAATTTTATTATAATATTGGAACAACTTTCACAGTGCGTACCTACATTTAAAATTAATGATTGTTATTGTGAACTCATTCAAATTATTTGTCAATTCCAATGATTTAACGAAATTAATAAATAGTATGAAAAGTATTTTTTTTACCTATAATTTGTAAGATATTCCTTAGCTTATAAGCTAGTTTGTAAATAACACTACCCTCTGCGCCTTTTTACTTAAATTGTTCAAAATCATAAAAGAAAATTACCTCCAATTTTTTTTTAAATGTAAATAAAGCCTGTTATTTTCTTAAAAGAAACAAGAGACGAATTTATTGAATTAATTTTAGATGTAATTTAGTAATGTCCCGAAAACGGAAATATTGGTCCGAAAAATATTTAGTCCTAAGGCGTCTCCAACTATCTCTGTTATTTTTCGAACAGTAGTTATTTTATTTCCACTGAATTTGTAAGGTTTGCCTGTGTGAGTGACTCGTAGCGGCCGATCACTCACACAGGCAAGATCTTTTTTGCTCTTCCCAAATACAAGCTCCATAGATGCTTTCAACACTTGAAAAATTGCTTCGTACATAAAAAACAACATACCATTTGCGGCAAATACATTACCATTAAACAATTATGCACAATTTAATTAGAAAATAGTGAAAAACTTCAACAAAATCATCGCCATCTAGTAGCGGAGCTATGCTTAGTCCTGGACGCGAAATCACCTTAAGTGGTTTCAGTAGAATGACAGAAGTTACATAAATAATGAAGTATTTTGTTGTCAAATATTGAATAACCTATTCAATATATATAAGTTAATTGATCAAAACAATGGCGACCGAACATTAAAGCTTTATGTCTTTGTTAAGTGTTCTATTACACATTTCGAGATACAACATCTTTAGTCAAGAATGTTGTCAGTCTTTAGTACTCTTTACAGTGTATTAATAGTCTTAAGTAACTACAATTACTATAGCCAAGACAATACTACCGGCTAAGCATAAAATGAACTTATACTCTTGACAAACTCTGTTTTAAAAGTAATGTCTGCACCTTATAATCAATATAACACCAAAATACTTATAAGGCACTTTACGGAAAAAACTAAACAACAATAAGTGTTAACGAGAGTCTAAAGAGAGAGAATAAAGTTTATAGTTACAACTGAGATCATTATTACTCCGTTAAACAGTTAAAAGTAATAATAATACCTGTAACTGACACCAAAATGTTAGTTGGGCGTCTTTTTGTCATCAGATCCAGAGATATTCCGTGTAGAACGCATTAAATATTAAAACTGTTTAAATATTTGAATTTCGCGCGAATTCGAGATTCCGAT